>CM043456.1:12842500-12861046 GCA_023864065.1 Camelina neglecta
TGCAAGAGTTCGGGTTGAATTTGGAGTGTTTAGACAACACTTATACCCATTTGTCCCGAAACAGGCTAAAACCAAGAAAACATTTATTCGAAGCAGTAAACAGCTTTGTTACTGCTTCTAGGGTCAAAATATGTAACAATCCAATGCATTTGACTAATTATAAGTGTTCGGATTGAATTAGGAGTGTTTAGACAACACTTATACCCATTTTGTCTCAAAACAGACTTAAAACGAGAAAACAGGCTAAAACCAAGAAAACATTGATTCGAAGCAGTAAACATATTTGTTTGTGTTTCAAGGGTCAAAATGTGTGACAATCCAATGCATTTGACTAACTGTAAGAGTTCGAGATGAGTTTGGAGTATTTAGACAACACTTATATCCATTTTGTCCCAAAACAAGCTTAAAGCGAGAAAACAAGCTAAAACCGAGAAAACATTAATTCGAAGCAGTAAATAGCTTTGTTACTGCTTCTAGGGTCAAAATAGGTAACAATCCAATGCATTTGACTAATTATAAGTGTTCGGGTTGAATTAGGAGTGTTTAGACAACACTTATACCCATTTTGTCCCAAAACAGGCTTAAAATGAGAAAACAAGCTAAAACCAAGAAAACATTAATTCGAAGCAGTAAACAGTTTTGTTTGTGTTTCTAGGGTCAAAATGTGTGAAAATCCAATGCATTTGACTAACTATAAGAGTTCGGGATGAATTTGGAGTGTTTAGACAACACTTATACCCATTTTGTCCCGAAACAAGCTAAAACCGAGAAAACATTTATTCGAAGCAGTAAACAGCTTTGTTACTGCTTCTAGGGTCAAAATATGTAACAATCCAATGCATTTGACTAATTATAAGTGTTCGGGTTGAATTAGGAGTGTTTAGACAACACTTATACCCATTTTGTCCCAAAACAGGCTTAAAATGAGAAAACAGGCTAAAACCGAGAAAACATTGATTCGAAGCAGTAAACAACTTTGTTTGTGTTTCTAGGGTCAAACTATGTGACAATCCAATGCATTTGACTAATTGCAAGAGTTCGGGTTGAATTTGGAGTGTTTAGACAACACTTATGCCCATTTGTCCCGAAACAGGCTAAAAGCAAGAAAACATTTATTCGAAGCAGTAAGCAGCTTTGTTACTGCTTCTAGGGTCAAAATATGTAACAATCCAATGCATTTGACTAATTATAAGTGTTCGGATTGAATTAGGAGTGTTTAGACAACACTTATACCCATTTTGTCTCAAAACAGACTTAAAACGAGAAAACAGGCTAAAACCAAGAAAACATTGATTCGAAGCAGTAAACAGCTTTGTTTGTGTTTCTAGGGTCAAAATGTGTGACAATCCAATGCATTTGACTAACTGTAAGAGTTCGGGATGAATTTGGAGTGGTTAGACAACACTTATACCCATTTTGTCCCAAAACAGGCTAAAACCCAGAAATCATTTATTCGAAGAAGCGAACAGCTTTGTTACTGCTTCTTGGGTCAAAATATATAACAATCCAATGCATTTGACTAATTATAGGAGTTCAGGTTGAATTTGGAGTGTTTAGACAACACTTATACCCATTTTGTCCCAAAACAAGCTTAAAACGAGAAAACAAGCTAAAACTGAGAAAACATTAATTCGAAGCAGTAAACAGTTTTGTTTGTGTTTCTAGGGTCAAAATGTATGAAAATCCAATGCATTTGACTAACTATAAGAGTTCGGGATGAATTTGGAGTGTTTAGACAACACTTATACCCATTTTGTCCCGAAACAAGCTAAAACCGAGAAAACATTTATTCGAAGCAGTAAACAGCTTTGTTACTGCTTCTAGGGTCAAAATATGTAACAATCCAATGCATTTGACTAATTATAAGTGTTCGGGTTGAATTAGGAGTGTTTAGACAACACTTATACCCATTTTGTCTCAAAACAGGCTAAAACCGAGAAAACATCAATTTGAAGCAGTAAAAAGCTTTGTTTGTGTTTCTAGGGTCAAAATATGTGAAAATCCAATGCATTTGACTAATTGTAAGAGTTCGGGATGAATTTGGAGTGTTTAGACAACACTTATACCCATTTTGTCCCGAAACAGGCTAAAACCGAGAAAACATTTATTCGAAGCAGTAAACAGCTTTGTTACTGCTTTTAGGGTCAAAATATGTATTAATCCAATGCATTTGACTAATTATAAGAGTTCGAGTTGAATTTGGAGTGTTTAGACAACACTTATACCCATTTTGTCCCAAAACAAGCTTAAAACGAGAAAACAAGCTAAAACTGAGAAAACATTAATTCGAAGCAGTAAACAGTTTTGTTTGTGTTTCTAGGGTCAAAATGTATGAAAATCCAATGCATTTGACTAACTATAAGAGTTCGGGATGAATTTGGAGTGTTTAGACAACACTTATACCCATTTTGTCCCGAAACAAGCTAAAACCGAGAAAACATTTATTCGAAGCAGTAAACAGCTTTGTTACTGCTTCTAGGGCCAAAATATGTAACATTCCAATGCATTTGACTAATTATAAGTGTTCGGGTTGAATTAGGAGTGTTTAGACAACACTTATACCCATTTTGTCTCAAAACAGGCTAAAAACAAGAAAACATTGATTCGAAGCAGTAAACAGCTTTGTTTATGTTTCTAGGGTCAAACTGTGTGACAATCCGATGCATTTGACTAACTGTAAGAGTTCAGGATGAATTTGGAGTGGTTAGACAACACTTATACCCATTTTGTCCCAAAACAGGCTAAAACCGAGAAATCATTTATTCGAAGTAGTAAACAGCTTAGTTACTGCTTCTAGGGTCAAAATATGTAACAATCCAATGCATTTGACTAATTATAAGAGTTCAGGTTGAATTTGGAGTGTTTAGACAACACTTATACCCATTTTGTCCCAAAACAGGCTTAAAATGAGAAAACAAGCTAAAACCAAGAAAACATTAATTCGAAGCAGTAAACAGTTTTGTTTGTGTTTCTAGGGTCAAAATGTGTGAAAATCCAATGCATTTGACTAACTATAAGAGTTCGGGATGAATTTGGAGTGTTTAGACAACACTTATACCCATTTTGTCCCGAAACAAGCTAAAACCGAGAAAACATTTATTCGAAGCAGTAAACAGCTTTGTTACTGCTTCTAGGGTCAAAAGATGTAACAATCCAATGCATTTGACTAATTATAAGTGTTCGGGTTGAATTAGGAGTGTTTAGACAACATTTATACCCATTTTGTCCCAAAACAGGCTTAAAATGAGAAAACAGGCTAAAACCGAGAAAACATTGATTCGAAGCAGTAAACAGCTTTGTTTGTGTTTCTAGGGTCAAAATATGTGACAATCCAATGCATTTGACTAATTATAAGAGTTCGGGTTGAATTTGGAGTGTTTAGACAACACTTATACCCATTTTGTCCCAAAACAAGCTTAAAACGAGAAAACAAGCTAAAACCGAGAAAACATTAATTCGAAGCAGTAAACAGTTTTGTTTGTGTTTCTAGGGTCAAAATGTATGAAAATCCAATGCATTTGACTAACTATAAGAGTTCGGGATGAATTTGGAGTGTTTAGACAACACTTATACCCATTTTGTCCCGAAACAAGCTAAAACCGAGAAAACATTTATTCGAAGCAGTAAACAGCTTTGTTACTGCTTCTAGGGTCAAAATATGTAACATTCCAATGCATTTGACTAATTATAAGTGTTCGGGTTGAATTAGGAGTGTTTAGACAACACTTATACCCATTTTGTCTCAAAACAGGCTAAAAACAAGAAAACATTGATTCGAAGCAGTAAACAGCTTTGTTTGTGTTTCTAGGGTCAAACTGTGTGACAATCCAATGCATTTGACTAACTGTAAGAGTTCAGGATGAATTTGGAGTGTTTAGACAACACTTATACCCATTTTGTCCCAAAACAGGCTAAAACCGAGAAATCATTTATTCGAAGTAGTAAACAGCTTAGTTACTGCTTCTAGGGTCAAAATATGTAACAATCCAATGCATTTGACTAATTATAAGAGTTCAGGTTGAATTTGGAGTGTTTAGACAACACTTATACCCATTTTGTCCCAAAACAGGCTTAAAATGAGAAAACAAGCTAAAACCAAGAAAACATTAATTCGAAGCAGTAAACAGTTTTGTTTGTGTTTCTAGGGTCAAAATGTATGAAAATCCAATGTATTTGACTAACTATAAGAGTTCGGGATGAATTTGGAGTGTTTAGACAACACTTATACCCATTTTGTCCCGAAACAAGCTAAAACCGAGAAAACATTTATTCGAAGCAGTAAACAGCTTTGTTACTGCTTCTAGGGTCAAAAGATGTAACAATCCAATGCATTTGACTAATTATAAGTGTTCGGGTTGAATTAGGAGTGTTTAGACAACATTTATACCCATTTTGTCCCAAAACAGGCTTAAAATGAGAAAACAGGCTAAAACCGAGAAAACATTGATTCGAAGCAGTAAACAACTTTGTTTGTGTTTCTAGGGTCAAACTATGTGACAATCCAATGGATTTGACTAATTGCAAGAGTTCGGGTTGAATTTGGAGTGTTTAGACAACACTTATGCCCATTTGTCCCGAAACAGGCTAAAACCAAGACAACATTTATTCGATGCAGTAAGCAGCTTTGTTACTGCTTCTAGGGTCAAAATATGTAACAATCCAATGCATTTGACTAATTATAAGTGTTCGGATTGAATTAGGAGTGTTTAGATCACACTTATACCCATTTTGTCTCAAAACAGACTGAAAACGAGAAAACAGGCTAAAACCAAGAAAACATTGATTCGAAGCAGTAAACATATTTGTTTGTGTTTCAAGGGACAAAATGTGTGACAATCCAATGCATTTGACTAACTATAAGAGTTCGGGATGAATTTGGAGTGTTTAGACAACACTTATATCCATTTTGTCCCAAACCAAGCTTAAAACAAGAAAACAAGCTAAAACCGAGAAAACATTAATTCGAAGCAGTAAATAGCTTTGTTACTGCTTCTAGGGTCAAAATAGGTAACAATCCAATGCATTTGACTAATTATAAGTGTTCGGGTTGAATTAGGAGTGTTTAGACAACACTTATACCCATTTTGTCTCAAAACAGGCTAAAAACAAGAAAACATTGATTCGAAGCAGTAAACAGCTTTGTTTGTGTTTCTAGGGTCAAATTGTGTGACAATCCGATGCATTTGACTAACTGTAAGAGTTCGGGATGAATTTGGAGTGTTTAGACAACACTTATTCCCATTTTGTCCCGAAACAAGCTAAAACCGAGAAAACATTTATTCGAAGTAGTAAACAGCTTAGTTACTGCTTCTAGGGTCAAAATATGTAACAATCCAATGCATTTGACTAATTATAACTGTTCGGGTTGAATTAGGAGCGTTTAGACAACATTTATACCCATTTTGTCCCAAAACAGGCTTAAAACGAGAAAACAGACTAAAACTGAGAAAATATTTATTCGAAGCAGTAAACAGCTTTGTTTCTATTTCTAGGGTCAAACTATGTGACAATCCAATGCATTTGACTAATTGTAAGAGCTTGGGTTAAATTTGGAGTGTTTAGACAACACTTATACCCATTTTTGTCCCGGAACAGGCTAAAACCGAGAAAATATTTATTCGGAGCAGTAACCAGCTTTGTTACTGCTTCTAGGGTCAAAATATGTAACAATCCAATGCATTTGACTAATTATAAGTGTTTGGGTTGAATTAGGAGTGTTTAGACAACACTTATACCCATTTTGTCTCAAAACAGGCTAAAAACAAGAAAACATTGATTCGAAGCAGTAAACAGCTTTGTTTGTGTTTCTAGGGTCAAACTGTGTGACAATCCGATGCATTTGACTAACTGTAAGAGTTCAGGATGAATTTGGAGTGGTTAGACAACACTTATACCCATTTTGTCCCAAAACAGGCTAAAACCGAGAAATCATTTATTCGAAGAAGCGAACAGCTTTGTTACTGCTTCTAGGGTCAAAATATATAACAATCCAATGCATTTGACTAATTATAAGAGTTCAGGTTGAATTTGGAGTGTTTAGACAACACTTATACCCATTTTGTCCCAAAACAGGCTTAAAACGAGACAACAGGCTAAAACCGAGAAAACATCAATTTGAAGCAGTAAAAAGCTTTGTTTGTGTTTCTAGGGTCAAAATATGTGAAAATCCAATGCATTTGACTAATTGTAAGAGTTCGGGATGAATTTGGAAAGTGTAGACAACACTTATACCCATTTTGTCCCGAAATTGGCTAAAACCGAAAAATCATTTATTCGTAGCAGTAAACAGCTTTGTTACTGCTTCTAGGGTCAAAATACATAACAATACAATGCATTTGAGTAATTATAAGAGTTTATGTTGAATTAGGAGTGTTTAGACAACACTTATACCCATTTTGTCCCGAAGCAGGCTAAAACCGAGAAAACATTTATTCGAAGCAGTAAACAGCTTTGTTACTGCTTCTAGAGTCAAAATATGTAACATTCCAATGCATTTGACTAATTATAAGTGTTCGGGTTGAATTAGGAGTGTTTAGACAACACTTATACCCATTTTGTCTCAAAACAGGCTAAAAACAAGAAAACATTGATTTGAAGCAGTAAACAGCTTTGTTTGTGTTTCTACGGTCAAACTGTGTGACAATCCGATGCATTTGACTAACTGTAAGAGTTCAGGATGAATTTGGAGTGGTAAGACAACACTTATACCCATTTTGCCCCAAAACAGGCTAAAAGCGAGAAATCATTTATTCGAAGAAGCGAACAGCTTTGTTACTGCTTCTAGGGTCAAAATATATAACAATCCAATGCATTTGACTAATTATAAGAGTTCAGGTTGAATTTGTAGTGTTTAGACAACACTTATACCCATTTTGTCCCAAAACAGGCTTAAAACGAGACAAAAGGCTAAAACCGAGAAAACATCAATTTGAAGCAGTAAAAAGCTTTGTCTGTGTTTCTAGGGTCAAACTATGTGAAAATCCAATGCATTTGACTAATTGTAAGAGTTCGGGATGAATTTGGAGTGTGTAGACAACACTTATACCCATTTTGTCCCGAAATTGGCTAAAACCGAAAAATCATTTATTCGTAGCAGTAAACAGCTTTGTTACTGCTTCTAGGGTCAAAATACATAACAATACAATGTATTTGAGTAATTATAAGAGTTTGTGTTGAATTAGGAGTGTTTAGACAACACTTATACCCATTTTGTCCCGAAACAGGCTAAAACGGAGAAAACATTTATTCGAAGCAGTAAACAGCTTTGTTACTGCTTTTAGGGTCAAAATATGTATTAATCCAATGCATTTGACTAATTATAAGAGTTCGAGTTGAATTTGGAGTGTTTAGACAACACTTATACCCATTTTGTCCCAAAACAAGCTTAAAACGAGAAAACAAGCTAAAACCGAGAAAACATTAATTCGAAGCAGTAAACAGTTTTGTTTGTGTTTCTAGGGTCAAAATGTGTGAAAATCCAATGCATTTGACTAACTATAAGATTTCGGGATGAATTTGGAGTGTTTAGACAACACTTATACCCATTTTGTCCCGAAACAAGCTAAAACCGAGAAAACATTTATTCGAAGCAGTAAACAGCTTTGTTACTGCTTCTAGGTTCAAAATATGTAACATTCCAATGCATTTTACTAATTATAAGTGTTCGGGTTGAATTAGGAGTGTTTAGACAACATTTATACCCATTTTCTCCCAAAACAGGCTTAAAATGAGAAAACATTGATTCGAAGCAGTAAACAACTTTGTTTGTGTTTCTAGGGTCAAAATGTGTGACAATCCAATGCATTTGACTAATTGCAAGAGTTCGGGTTGAATTTGGAGTATTTAGACAACACTTATATCTATTTTGTCCCAAAACAAGCTTAAAACGAGAAAACAAGCTAAAACCGAGAAAACATTAATTCGAAGCAGTAAACAGTTTTGTTTGTGTTTCTAGGGTCAAAATGTGTGAAAATCCAATGCATTTGACTAACTATAAGAGTTCGGGATGAATTTGGAGTGTTTAGACAACACTTATACCCATTTTGTCCCGAAACAAGCTAAAACCGAGAAAACATTTATTCGAAGCAGTAAACAGCTTTGTTACTGCTTCTAGGTTCAAAATATGTAACATTCCAATGCATTTTACTAATTATAAGTGTTCGGGTTGAATTAGGAGCGTTTAGACAACATTTATACCCATTTTCTCCCAAAACAGGCTTAAAATGAGAAAACATTGATTCGAAGCAGTAAACAACTTTGTTTGTGTTTCTAGGGTCAAAATGTGTGACAATCCAATGCATTTGACTAATTGTAAGAGTTCAGGATGAATTTGGAGTGTGTAGACAACACTTATACCCATTTTGTCCCGAAACAAGCTAAAACCGAGAAAACATTTATTCGAAGCAGTAAACAGCTTTGTTACTGCTTCTAGGGTCAAAATATGTAACAATCCAATGCATTTGACTAATTATAAGTGTTCGGGTTGAATTAGGAGTGTTTAGACAACATTTATACCCATTTTGTCCCAAAACAGGCTTAAAATGAGAAAACATTGATTCGAAGCAGTAAACAGCTTTGTTTGTGTTTCTAGGGTCAAAATGTGTGACAATCCAATGCATTTGACTAATTGTAAGAGTTCAGGATGAATTTGGAGTGTGTAGACAACACTTATACCCATTTTGTCCCGAAATAGGCTAAAACCGAAAAATCATTTATTCGTAGCAGTAAACAGCTTTGTTACTGCTTCTAGGGTCAAAATACATAACAATACAATGCATTTGAGTAATTATAAGAGTTTGTGTTGAATTAGGAGTGTTTAGACAACACTTATACCCATTTTGTCCCGAAACAGGCTAAAACCGAGAAAACATTTATTCGAAGCAGTAAACAGCTTTGTTACTGCTTTTAGGGTCAAAATATGTATTAATCCAATGCATTTGACTAATTATAAGAGTTCGAGTTGAATTTGGAGTGTTTAGACAACACTTATACCCATTTTGTCCCAAAACAAGCTTAAAACGAGAAAACAAGCTAAAACCGAGAAAACATTAATTCGAAGCAGTAAACAGTTTTGTTTGTGTTTCTAGGGTCAAAATGTATGAAAATCCAATGCATTTGACTAACTATAAGAGTTCGGGATGAATTTGGAGTGTTTAGACAACACTTATACCCATTTTGTCCCGAAACAAGCTAAAACCGAGAAAACATTTATTCGAAGCAGTAAACAGCTTTGTTACTGCTTCTAGGGTCAAAATATGTAACAATCCAATGCATTTGACTAATTATAAGTGTTCGGGTTGAATTAGGAGTGTTTAGACAACACTTATACCCATTTTGTCTCAAAACAGGCTAAAAACAAGAAAACATTGATTCGAAGCAGTAACCAGCTTTGTTTGTGTTTCTACGGTCAAACTGTGTGACAATCCGATGCATTTGACTAACTGTAAGAGTTCAGGATGAATTTGGAGTGGTTAGACAACACTTATACCCATTTTGTCCCAAAACAGGCTAAAACCGAGAAATCATTTATTCGAAGAAGCGAACAGCTTTGTTACTGCTTCTAGGGTCAAAATATATAACAATCCAATGCATTTGACTAATTATAAGAGTTCAGGTTGAATTTGTAGTGTTTAGACAACACTTATACCCATTTTGTCCCAAAACAGGCTTAAAACGAGACAACAGGCTAAAACCGAGAAAACATCAATTTGAAGCAGTAAAAAGCTTTGTTTGTGTTTCTAGGGTCAAAATATGTGAAAATCCAATGCATTTGACTAATTGTAAGAGTTCGGGATGAATTTGGAGTGTGTAGACAACACTTATACCCATTTTGTCCCGAAATTGGCTAAAAGCAAAAAATCATTTATTCGTAGCAGTAAACAGCTTTGTTACTGCTTCTAGGGTCAAAATACATAACAATACAATGCATTTGAGTAATTATAAAAGTTTGTGTTGAATTAGGAGTGTTTAGACAACACTTATACCCATTTTGTCCCGAAACAGGTTAAAACCGAGAAAACATTTATTCGAAGCAGTAAACAGCTTTGTTACTGCTTTTAGGGTCAAAATATGTATTAATCCAATGCATTTGACTAATTATAAGAGTTCGAGTTGAATTTGGAGTGTTTAGACAACACTTATACCCATTTTGTCCCAAAACAAGCTTAAAACGAGAAAACAAGCTAAAACCGAGAAAACATTAATTCGAAGCAGTAAACAGTTTTGTTTGTGTTTCTAGGGTCAAAATGTGTGAAAATCCAATGCATTTGACTAACTACAAGAGTTCGGGATGAATTTGGAGTGTTTAGACAACACTTATACCCATTTTGTCCCGAAACAAGCTAAAACCGAGAAAACATTTATTCGAAGCAGTAAACAGCTTTGTTACTGCTTCTAGGGTCAAAATATGTAACATTCCAATGCATTTGACTAATTATAAGTGTTCGGGTTGAATTAGGAGTGTTTAGACAACATTTATACCCATTTTCTCCCAAAACAGGCTTAAAATGAGAAAACATTGATTCGAAGCAGTAAACAACTTTGTTTGTGTTTCTAGGGTCAAAATGTGTGACAATCCAATGCATTTGACTAATTGCAAGAGTTCGGGTTGAATTTGGAGTATTTAGACAACACTTATATCTATTTTGTCCCAAAACAAGCTTCAAACGAGAAAACAAGCTAAAACCGAGAAAACATTAATTCGAAGCAGTAAACAGTTTTGTTTGTGTTTCTAGGGTCAAAATGTGTGACAATCCAATGCATTTGACTAACTATAAGAGTTCCGGAAAAATCTGGAGTGTTTAGACAACACTTATACCCATTTTGTCCCGAAACAGGCTAAAACCAAGAAAACATTTATTCGAAGCAGTAAAAAGCTTTGTTACTGCTTCTAGGGTTAAAATATGTAACAATCCAATTTATTTGACTAATTATATGTGTTCGGGTTGAATTAGGAGTGTTTAGACAACATTTATACCCATTTTGTCCCAAAACAGGCTTAAAACGAGAAAACAGACAAAACCCAAGAAAACATTGATTCGAAGCAGTAAACAGCTTTGTTTGTGTTTCTAGGGTCAAACTATGTAACAATCCAATGCATTTGACTAATTGTAAGAGGTCGGGTTAAATTTGGAGTGTTTAGACAACACTTATACCCATTTTGTCCCAAAACAGGCTTAAAACGAGACAACAGGCTAAAACCGAGAAAACATCAATTTGAAGCAGTAAAAAGCTTTATTTGTGTTTCTAGGGTCAAAATATGTGAAAATCCAATGCATTTGACTAATTGTAAGAGTTCAGGATGAATTTGGAGTGTGTAGACAACACTTATACCCATTTTGTCCCGAAACAGGCTAAAACCAAGAAAACATTTATTCGAAGCAGTAAAAAGTTTTGTTACTGCTTCTAGGGTTAAAATATGTAACAATCCAATTTATTTGACTAATTATAAGTGTTCGGGTTGAATTAGGAGTGTTTAGACAACATTTATACCCATTTTGTCCCAAAACAGGCTTAAAACGAGAAAACAGACTAAACCCAAGAAAACATTGATTCGAAGCAGTAAACAGCTTTGTTTGTGTTTCTAGGGTCAAACTATGTGACAATCCAATGCATTTGACTAATTGTAAGAGGTCGGGTTAAATTTGGAGTGTTTAGACAACACTTATACCCATTTTGTCCCGAAACAGGCTAAAACCGAGAAAACATTTATTCGAAGCAGTAACCAGCTTTGTTACTGCTTCTAGGGTCAAAATATGTAACAATCCAATGCATTTGACTAATTATAAGTGTTCGGGTTGAATTAGGAGTGTTTAGACAACACTTATACCCATTTTGTCTAAAAACAGGCTAAAAACAAGAAAACATTGATTCGAAGCAGTAAACAGCTTTGTTTGTGTTTCTAGGGTCAAACTGTGTGACAATCCGATGCATTTGACTAACTGTAAGAGTTCAGGATGAATTTGGAGTGGTTAGACAACACTTATACCCATTTTGTCCCAAAACAGGCTAAAACCGAGAAATCATTTATTCGAAGAAGCGAACAGCTTTGTTACTGCTTCTAGGGTCAAAATATATAACAATCCAATGCATTTGACTAATTATAAGAGTTCAGGTTGAATTTGGAGTGTTTAGACAACACTTATACCCATTTTGTCCCAAAACAGGCTTAAAACGAGACAACAGGCTAAAACCGAGAAAACATCAATTTGAAGCAGTAAAAAGCTTTGTTTGTGTTTCTAGGGTCAAAATATGTGAAAATCCAATGCATTTGACTAATTGTAAGAGTTCGGGATGAATTTGGAGTGTGTAGACAACACTTATACCCATTTTGTCCCGAAATTGGCTAAAACCGAAAAATCATTTATTCGTAGCAGTAAACAGCTTTGTTACTGCTTCTAGGGTCAAAATACATAACAATACAATGCATTTGAGTAATTATAAGAGTTTGTGTTGAATTAGGAGTGTTTAGACAACACTTATACCCATTTTGTCCTGAAACAGGCTAAAACCAAGAAAACATTTATTCGAAGCAGTAAAAAGTTTTGTTACAGCTTCTAGGGTTAAAATATGTAACAATCCAATTTATTTGACTAATTATAAGTGTTCGGGTTGAATTAGGAGTGTTTAGACAACATTTATACACATTTTGTCCCAAAACAGGCTTAAAACGAGAAAACAGACTAAACCCAAGAAAACATTGATTCGAAGCAGTAAACAGCTTTGTTTGTGTTTCTAGGGTCAAACTATGTGACAATCCAATGCATTTGACTAATTGTAAGAGTTCGGGTTGAATTTGGAGTGTTTAGACAACACTTATACCCATTTTGTCCCGAAACAGGCTAAAACCGAGAAAACATTTATTCGAAGCAGTAAACAGCTTTGTTACTGCTTCTAGGGTCAAAATATGTAACAATCCAATGCATTTGACTAATTATAAGTGTTCGGGTTGAATTAGGAGTGTTTAGACAACACTTATACCCATTTTGTCTAAAAACAGGCTAAAAACAAGAAAACATTGATTCGAAGCAGTAAACAGCTTTGTTTGTGTTTCTAGGGTCAAACTGTGTGACAATCCGATGCATTTGACTAACTGTAAGAGTTCAGGATGAATTTGGAGTGGTTAGACAACACTTATACCCATTTTGTCCCAAAACAGGCTAAAACCGAGAAATCATTTATTCGAAGAAGCGAACAGCTTTGTTACTGCTTCTAGGGTCAAAATATATAACAATCCAATGCATTTGACTAATTATAAGAGTTCAGGTTGAATTTGGAGTGTTTAGACAACACTTATACCCATTTTGTCCCAAAACAGGCTTAAAACGAGACAACAGGCTAAAACCGAGAAAACATCAATTTGAAGCAGTAAAAAGCTTTGTTTGTGTTTCTAGGGTCAAAATATGTGAAAATCCAATGCATTTGACTAATTGTAAGAGTTCGGGATGAATTTGGAGTGTGTAGACAACACTTATACCCATTTTGTCGAAATTGGCTAAAACCGAAAAATCATTTATTCGTAGCAGTAAACAGCTTTGTTACTGCTTCTAGGGTCAAAATACATAACAATACAATGCATTTGAGTAATTATAAGAGTTTGTGTTGAATTAGGAGTGTTTAGACAACACTTATACCCATTTTGTCCCGAAACAGGCTAAAACCGAGAAAACATTTATTCGAAGCAGTAAACAGCTTTGTTACTGCTTTTAGGATCAAAATATGTATTAATCCAATGCATTTGACTAATTATAAGAGTTCGAGTTGAATTTGGAGTGTTTAGACAACACTTATACCCATTTTGTCCCAAAACAAGCTTAAAACGAGAAAACAAGCTAAAACGGAGAAAACATTAATTCGAAGCAGTAAACAGTTTTGTTTGTGTTTCTAGGGTCAAAATGTGTGAAAATCCAATGCATTTGACTAACTATAAGAGTTCGGGATGAATTTGGAGTGTTTAGACAACACTTATACCCATTTTGTCCCGAAACAAGCTAAAACCGAGAAAACATTTATTCGAAGCAGTAAACAGCTTTGTTACTGTTTCTAGGGTCAAAATATGTAACAATCCAATGCATTTGACTAATTATAAGTGTTCGGGTTGAATTAGGAGTGTTTAGACAACACTTATACCCATTTTGTCCCAAAACAGGCTAAAACCAAGAAAACATTGATTCGAAGCAGTAAACAGCTTTGTTTGTGTTTCTAGGGTCAAAATGTGTGACAATCCAATGCATTTGACTAATTTTAAGAGTTTGGGATGAATTTGGAGTGTTTAGACAACAATTATACCCATTTTGTCCCGAAACAGGCTAAAACCGAGAAAACATTTATTCGAAGAAGTAAACAGCTTTGTTACTGTTTCTAGGGTCAAAATATGTAACAATCCAATGCATTTGACTAATTATAAGAGTTCAGGTTGAATTTGGAGTGTTTAGACAACACTTATACCCATTTTGTCCCAAAACAGGCTTAAAACGAGAAAACAGGCTAAAACCGAAAAAACATCAATTTGAAGCAGTAAAAAGCTTTGTTTGTGTTTCTAGGGTCAAAATATGTGAAAATCCAATGCATTTGACTAATTGTAAGAGTTCGGGATGAATTTGGAGTGTTTAGACAACACTTATACCCATTTTGTCCCGAAACAGGCTAAAACCGAGAAAACATTGATTCGAAGCAGTAAACAGCTTTGTTACTGTTTCTAGGGTCAAAATATGTAACAATCCAATGCATTTGACTAATTATAAGAGTTCGGGTTGAATTTGGAGTGTTTAGACAACACTTATACCCATTTTGTCCCAAAACAGGCTAAAAACAAGAAAACATTGATTCGAAGCAGTAAACAGCTTTGTTTGTGTTTCTAGGGTCAAAATGTGTGACAATCCGATGCATTTGACTAATTGTAAGAGTTCGGGATGAATTTGGAGTGTTTAGACAACACTTATACCCATTTTGTCCCAAAACAGGCTAAAACCGAGAAATCATTTATTCGAAGCAGTAAACAGCTTTGTTACTGCTTCTAGGGTCAAAATATGTAACAATCCAATGCATTTGACTAATTATAAGAGTTCAGGTTGAATTTGGAGTGTTTAGACAACACTTATACCCATTTTGTCCCAAAACAGGCTTAAAACGAGACAACAGGCTAAAACCGAGAAAACATCAATTTGAAGCAGTAAAAAGCTTTGTTTGTGTTTCTAGGGTCAAAATATGTGAAAATCCAATGCATTTGACTAATTGTAAGAGTTCGGGATGAATTTGGAGTGTGTAGACAACACTTATACCCATTTTGTCCCGAAGGCTAAAACCGAAAATCATTTATTCGAAGTAGTAAAAAACAGCTTTGTTACTGCTTCTAGGTCAAAATACATAACAATACAATGCATTTGACTAATTATAAGAGTTTGGGTTGAATTAGGAGTGTTTAGACAACACTTATACCCATTTTGTCCCGAAACAGGCTAAAACCGAGAAAACATTTATTCGAAGCAGTAAACAGCTTTGTTACTGCTTTTAGGGTCAAAATATGTATTAATCCAATGCATTTGACTAATTATAAGAGTTCGAGTTGAATTTGGAGTGTTTAGACAACACTTATACCCATTTTGTCCCAAAACAAGCTTAAAACGAGAAAACAAGCTAAAACCGAGAAACATTAATTCGAAGCAGTAAACAGCTTTGTTTGTGTTTCTAGGGTCAAAATGTGTGAAAATCCAATGCATTTGACTAACTATAAGAGTTCGGATGAATTTGGAGTGTTTAGACAACACTTATACCCATTTTGTCCCGAAACAAGCTAAAACCGAGAAAACATTTATTCGAAGCAGTAAACAGCTTTGTTACTGTTTCTAGGGTCAAAATATGTAACAATCCAATGCATTTGACTAATTATAAGAGTTCGGGTTGAATTTGGAGTGTTTAGACAACAATTATACCCATTTTGTCCCGAAACAGGCTAAAACCGAGAAAAACATTGATTCGAAGCAGTAAACAGCTTTGTTTGTGTTTCTAGGGTCAAAATGTGTGACAATCCAATGCATTTGACTAATTATAAGAGTTCGGTTGAATTTGGAGTGTTTAGACAACACTTATACCCATTTTGTCCCAAAACAAGCTTAAAACGAGAAAACAGGCTAAAACCGAGAAAACATTAATTCGAAGCAGTAAACAGTTTTGTTTGTGTTTCTAGGGTCAAAATGTGTGACAATCCAATGCATTTGACTAACTATAAGAGTTCCGGAAAAATCTGGAGTGTTTAGACAACACTTATACCCATTTTGTCCCGAAACAGGCTAAAACCAAGAAAACATTTATTCGAAGCAGTAAAAGCTTTTTGTTACTGCTTCTAGGGTCAAAATATGTAACAATCAATGCATTTGACTAATTATAAGTGTTCGGGTTGAATTAGGAGTGTTTAGACAACATTTATACCCATTTTGTCCCAAAACAGGCTTAAACGAGAAAACAGACTAAACCCAAGAAAACATTGATTCGAAGCAGTAAACAGCTTTGTTTGTGTTTCTAGGGTCAAAATATGTGACAATCAATGCATTTGACTAATTGTAAGAGGTCGGATTGAATTTGGAGTGTTTAGACAACACTTATACCCATTTTGTCCCAAAACAGGCTTAAAACGAGAAAACGCTAAAACCGAGAAAACATCAATTGAAGCAGTAAACAGCTTTGTTTGTGTTTCTAGGGTCAAAATATGTGAAAATCCAATGCATTTGACTAATTATAAGAGTTCAGGATGAATTTGGAGTGTTTAGACAACACTTATACCCATTTTGTCCCGAAACAGGCTAAAACCGAGAAAACATTGATTCGAAGCAGTAAACAGCTTTGTTACTGTTTCTAGGGTCAAAATATGTAACAATCCAATGCATTTGACTAATTATAAGAGTTTGTGTTGAATTTGGAGTGTTTAGACAACACTTATACCCATTTTGTCCCGAAACAGGCTAAAACCGAGAAAACATTGATTCGAAGCAGTAAACAGCTTTGTTACTGTTTCTAGGGTCAAAATATGTATTAATCCAATGCATTTGACTAATTATAAGAGTTCGGGTTGAATTTGGAGTGTTTAGACAACACTTATACCCATTTTGTCCCAAAGCTTAAAACGAGAAAACAGGCTAAAACCGAGAAAACATTAATTCGAAGTAGTAAACAGCTTTGTTTGTGTTTCTAGGGTCAAAATGTGTGACAATCCAATGCATTTGACTAATTTTAAGAGTTCGGGATGAATTTGGAGTGTTTAGACAACAATTATACCCATTTTGTCCCGAAACAGGCTAAAACCGAGAAAACATTGATTCGAAGCAGTAAACAGCTTTGTTACTGTTTCTAGGGTCAAAATATGTAACATTCAATGCATTTGACTAATTATAAGTGTTGGGTTGAATTAGGAGTGTTTAGACAACACTTATACCCATTTGTCTCAAAAGCAGGCTAAAAACAAGAAAACATTGATTCGAAGCAGTAAACAGCTTTGTTTGTGTTTCTAGGTCAAACTGTGTGACAATCAATGCATTTGACTAACAAGAGTTCAGGATGAATTTGGAGTGGTTAGACAACACTTATACCCATTTTGTCCCAAAACGAAATTTAAAACCAGAAATCATTTATTCGAAGAAGCGAACAGCTTTGTTACTGCTTCTAGGGTCAAATATATATGAATCAATGCATTTGACTAATTATAAGAGTTCAGGTTGAATTTGTATTTGGAGCAACACTTATACCCCATTTTGTCCCAAAACCTTAAAACGAGACAACAGGCTAAAACCGAGAAAACATCAATTTAGAAGGTAAAAAGCTTTGTTTGTGTTTCTAGGGTCAAAATATGAAAATCCAATGCATTTGACTAATTGTAAGAGTTCGGGATGAATTTGGAGTGTTTAGACAACATTATACCCATTTGTCCCGAAATTGGCTAAAAACAGAAAAATCATTTATTAAAGCAGTAAACAGCTTTGTTACTGCTTAAGTCAAAATACATAACAATACAATGCATTTGATAATTATAGTTGTGTTGAATTAGAATTGTTTAGACAACACTTATACCCATTTTGTCGAAACAGGCTAAAAACGGAAAACATTTATTCGAAGCAGTAAACAGCTTTATTCTGCTTTTAAGGTCAAATATGTATTAATCCATGCATTTGACTAATTAGAGTTAGTTGAATTTGAGTGTTTAGGCAACACTTATATACATTTGTCCCAAAACAACTTAAAGCGAGAAAGCAAGCTAAAACCGAGAAGAAAACATTAATTCGAAGCAGTACAGTTTTTGTTTGTGTTTCTAGGGTCAAAATGTGTGAGTCAATGCATTTGACTAACTATAAGAGTTCGGGGATGAATTTGGAGTGTTTAGACAACACTTATACCCATTTTGTCCCAGAAACAAGCTAAAACCGAGAAAACATTTATTCGAAGCAGTAAACAGCTTTGTTACTGCTTCTAGGGTCAAAATATGTAACATTCCAATGCATTTGACTAATTATAAGTGTTCAGGTTGAATTAGGAGTGTTTAGACAACATTTATACCCATTT
>CM043456.1:12861146-13396146 GCA_023864065.1 Camelina neglecta
GGAAACTTAGCTCTAACATTCTAACCCCGGAGTTGGTCCTATCTCTACCCTTCATCAATATCTCTTCTCAAACCTATTCTTTTATTCTTTGCACTTAGTCTTAGGAGGCGTTCACTTCTTATCATTCTAGCGGATTGAGAAATCTTTATTAACATTGTGGTTCTTTTTCTTTTCTTCTAAGGATTCTAGACATCTTAAGAATTTTTACTTTATTTTCTTTGTCTAATCTTTTTATTTTATGCCCAAAACCACTAACTCTTTTTAACTTTGCTCAACCCATATCCTTTACTAGACTTGTAAACTTTGAAAACACATCCCCCTCCTAAAGACTTTCTACCCTTTATTTCCTCTTTTTACTCTTCACGTTTCTGCACAAATCCATACCCAATACCCAAAATCGAATTCTCACCTAGTCCTACTAGTCCAGATAACGCGAACTAGAACTACACATGATCCTAGTCTTGTCGGTTAGAACCTAACACTTTCTAACAAGCTCAACTCGGAAAAGGCCTGACACTCAAGAATACAATTGGCTTGAAAGAACGGTTGGTTAAGGGTGTGGGGAACTGTTCCAAAGATGGGAATCGGCTACTTGGATTGACAAGGGTGGTAAAAATGTGAAAGACAATCCAAGTATGTATATGGTATCCATGAGTTCGGCTTCAATGCATAACAAGATAATTACAAGTCAGGATTAGGTTCAGATAGATAGGGAATGACGTCAATTCAAAACATGCTTCAATCTTACATTTCAAGTTCAATCAACAAGCATCAAAGAACTAATAACAAGAGCCTTGATCCTATCCTATTGAATTCAGCATGCTACCAATGTTACAATCATCATCAACCCCTATGCTAAATGCAACAACCCTGCATGAAATAACACTAGACTCAATCCTAATATGCAAGTGCAAACTACATGAACACCCTGTTTTTGTGGATATTTCCGATTTTTCTCAAAATTTTTTTGTTTTTTTTCTATGCAAATAGATGGATGCAAACTCAAACATGATATGATGCAAAAATTTGAAATAAGAATCACAAAACACAACATCAGATACATCATCTCAAACCCTCCCCTAAACTTAAATTACACAATCTTGTGTGTAAGAAAAATTTGCAGGAGGATTTAAGAATCACAACACAAACAATGCATGAATGAAATGGTATATACAAAGGGAAGGTAGGAGTACCTCAATAGTAGAAGAAAGAGTCGGAGCTCGCCCAAGGAGTCGGTGCGTGAAACTGATTTTGTCCCTCGCCTTGTTCGGGATCCGCAGGAGTGACCTCAGCTGGTTGGTCGACTTGCTGCTTAACCGCCTGCGTGTTTTGATACATGTTCGGGTGCTCGTCACACTGCATGTCATCGACTCTGGACTCACCATGGTCCGATACTAGCACAACCACCTCGGTAGGCTGATAGTCACCTTGAGCTTCATTTCGCTGCTCAACCTCGACCTCCACCTCATGCTCATCTAGAGCTGCAGAACGACACGATGACCGACAACTTGAGGAGGCTCTGGAACCACGCGAACCTTGTCTCCTTCTCTTCCTAGACTCATGTGACGAGTGGCGTGAAGGAACGGGTGAAGGCTGACGCTGCCGGGACAAATATGAAGATTGGCGAGCAGGAGAATGGACTAGAGAGGGTGTTCGTTGGTGAGTTCGAAAGTGGCTCGATTGGTGAGTTCGGACAGTGGCTCGATTGGTGAGTTTGGCAGTGGCTCGATTGATGAGTTCGGAGAGTGGCTCGATTGGTGAGTTCGGACAGTGACTCGATTGGTGAGTTCGGACATTGGCTCGAGCAGATCTTCACGGGACGACGAGACCGGAGTAACGGAGATGGCTCGAACACGATGGTGCACGGCTCGAACGAGGACGACGATGGACGGCTCGACAAGAATGAGACAGCAGCGGTGGTTGAACTCTCCGGTGTGTGATGCAGCTGGTCTCGTCGTGAAATCGAGCAAGGAGAGAGCGAAATTGAAAGAGTGAGTGAATTATTGAGTGATGGTTGGTGGGTGAAGATTCTTCTCTAGATATCTTTCTGTTTCCACATGACCAACACACTTTGGTTGACTTTTCCTTTCCTTTAATTTTTCTGTATCCTCTGTCTCTCCTGTAGAACCCATCATACTTGACTTGACTCTTGAACTCACTCTTTTAACTGCCATTTTTGTTTCTGTTGCTTATACTCCCTTCTGTAGATTCCTGTACACAAGAAAACCAAAAACGAAAATTAAAAACACAAAAATCCTAAAGAATATTTACAGTGATACCTTTGGGACTTCCTCCCAAGTGAGCTTGTTTAAAGTCTCTGAGCTTGACTTTGCATACTCCTTATGCTTTGGGAGGGTCATAGAGAGGCTTTGGAGACCCCTCTAGAATGTTTGGTCTAGCCAGATACTCTTTAACATTCTGCCCAGGTTCAATAAGAAAAGATCTTCTCTTCTTCATTATCCCCAACCTCTATCTTGCTTTTCTTGGAGAAGAAATTTTAACTTTACTCTGGAGCTGCATGATCTGCCCTCTCATCTCCTCCAACATGGTTGTTAACTCCGTCATTGTATCCCTTAGAATCTTGGTTGTTTGGAGTTCAGACAAACTGTCTGGCGCGGGAGGACTTGTCTGTTGTGGTTGGTGATCAGGAAGCAGGTCTCGACGCTTAGGGAGGGTAACGATTGCACTCGAGTTGGAGAATGGTTGAGTGACACTTTGAGTTTTCTCTTTGGTTACCAAAACCTCTGTTTCTGCCTCGTTCACATCCTCAAAGATGTCAAACCCATCTTTCTGATCTTTCTCTTCAATCACGAAGGTTTGTCCATCAATTGTTGGTTTCTTCTTAGAATCCTTGATATCAAACTTCATCTTGAAGTTTTTACCTAGATCGAGATCAATCATCCCCTTCTTGACATCAATGACTGCTCCAGCTGTAGCTAAGAAAGGTCTTCCCAGGATTAGTGGATCTTTAGGCTCTTCATCCATTCCCAGCACCACAAAGTCAATAGGAATCTCAGCTTGTCCAATTTTGATGGGCAGGTTCTCTAGTAGACCATGAGGCAATCTAGTAGTCCTATCAGCCAATATTAAGCGGAGGTTGCATGACTTGTATTTGTTGAATCCTAGCCTCTGAGCTACAGAGAGTGGCATGAGGCTTACTGAAGCACCAAGGTCACATAGGCACTTTTTGAAGGCCAATGGGCCTAGAGAGCAAATCAAGGTGAAAGAACCAGGATCCTCTAGCTTCTTTGGGATAATCATCTTCTGAATAACAGCCTTGCATTCATGAATAACCCCACCTATGACATGTACTACCCTCTCATCTTCCAGAGCCTTAGCTTGAGCTCCTTTAGCTATCTCCTCCTTCTCTTTGGTCCTTTCTGTTACCAAATCAGTTAAAAACTTTTGATATTGAGGCACAAGTGCAAATGCATCAAGCAAAGGCATGCTAAGTTCAATCTCCTTGACTTGTTTTTCGAACAGAGCTTTATACTTCTCAGTAAGCTGCTTCTTAAACCTCACTGGAAATGGTAGAGGTGGCTTGTATGGTAGAGGAATGAATCTTACAGGTTTATCCTTGGGAGCAGCGGGCTCTTTAGTAGCTTGAGGATTAGATTGCTTGACTGACTCAATTGGATCCTTGAGCACCTCGACGGGATCCTTTATCTGAACTTCATCTTGAAGAAAATCCTCCCTATCTAAACTCTCATTGTCCTCAGTGAGCCGTACATCTACAGCTTGGGTGGTGATGGCATGGATAGTAGCATAGTCCTTGGGGTTTTGAACTGCTTTTCCAGGTAGTTGGCCAGGTGTTGGGGAAGAAGTAGAAGCACTCTTGCCTTCCATATACTTTATCTTGGAGTTAAGAGCTTCAAACTTGACATTCAGATCATTGTATGAACACTCCATTCGCTGACTAAGTTCAGCAAGCTTCTTAGCAGTTTCCAGAGAACCGCTAGCTTGACCCTGAAGAAGTTGTTGCATCATTTGCTTCATTTCTTGATCAGGAGCTGGAGTAGGCTGAACTGGTTGAGGGCGGAATCCTGGCGGTGGTCCTGAGGGAGCCTGATAACCTTGCTGGAATTGCTGGTTAGGCACGAATCCGTGATTGTAAGGCACAAAAGGTTTATTTTGACCTTGTTGTTGCTGCTGAGGAGGGTACACCTGATCCTGTGGATTTGCAACGTTGGTGCTCCGGTAAGACAAATTGAGGTTCATCTTATAGGGGTTATAACCCTTGTTGTATCCACCTTGATTCTGGACGTAGTTGATCTCCTCAGACTGCTCACCCTCCCCATCTTGAACTTGGAAATGGTCATCCTCAGATACGAAGTGGATGGTCTTCTGCTGACTTAGCAAGAGGCGATCAAGCTTGTCGTTGACAGTCTTGAGGTCCCTCTTGTACTTCTCCTCAGAGCCAGCATCTCCTCTAACTGTGCGATCATAGTCGTCATGGTAGTTGCCATCAGACTGGGCGAGATTCTTAACCAGTTGCCATCCTTCATCAATGTCTTTGTTCAGGAAGTTACCGTTAGAGGCAGTGTCAAGCAGCATGCGGATTTTTGGAAGGACACCATGGTATAGAGTGCTCAGCAGTGACTCGTTGCTGAAACCATGGTGTGGGCATTGGATATGATAACTCTTGAAACCCTCCCAGGCTTCGCAGAATGATTATGAGTTTTTCTGAGTGAAGCTGGAGATTTCATTCCTGAGACATGCTGTTCTGGAGTTGGAGAAGAACTTGGCCAAGAAGGCTTTCTTGCAATCGTCCCAAGTGGTGATGGATCCCTTGGGAATGTTTTTCTCCCATTGATGAGCTTTGTCTCCCAGGGTGAATGGGAAGAGTCGCAACTTGTAACCATCCTCACTTATGCCGTTGATTTTGGTGAGACTGCACAGACGGTCAAACTCGTCCAGGTGATCGAGTGGATCCTCCATAGGTAACCCGTGAAACTTGTTCCCTTGGATCATGGAGATCAGACCACTTTTGATCTCGAAGTTGTTGTTCTGCACAACAGGAGGGACGATTCCATCACATTGAGTATGAGTGTTCGGTGCATCTCCAGCACCAATGTGTCGCGGTCTCGGATCAGGTCCGTTAGGTTGTTCCATAGTGACTGGTGCGGGATGATCGGCGAGAAGACGAGCTGGTCGTTGTCTTTGTAACCGATTTATGTCATCAATGGCAGGAAGGAGATTCTGATGTCCTCTTGACCTGGTGTGCATGCAAGGTTGCAATCAACAAGTACCTGATATGCAAAACAAACAAGCAGACAACCAAAGCAAGTTAGTACTCAGAATGATAAGTGTAACAGAACTTAATCTTGCAAATCTTGAAATCTCAAATGTAGCAAAACGAATCCCAAATGGCAATGACGCCAAATTCATACGAGGATTTTTGTGTGTCTATCCTAGCAGGTTCAATTAACCTTATGTGTTGTAGTACTTAAGGTGTCAATCCAAATGAGATAATGCTACCACTCAAGATGCAATCAAGAAATCACAAGTTAAGCCAATTCAAAAAGAGTGTTTTTATCTAACAATCCTAGAATGATCAGAATGCAAAACGAAAATGAGCTACAGGACTAGAAACGATAATGTATGACAAGAAGCGAAAATGAATTGATGAAAAAAGTCTTTTCTGATCTTAACCTATGAATGAATGTATGATGAACAAACAAACAAACATAGGCTAAGATGATCAAGATGTATGCAAGGTGTTTCAATACCCTTATGATGTTTTAGCATAAAGGATGTCAATCCATAAAGAGTGTGATATGTAAGTAGTCAAGATGTGATCAATGCACTCAAGTTAACCCAAATATCAGGCTGATTTGTTTCTAACAACCTAATGATAGAAATGAAATGCAATGGAAACTTAAGGCAGTACTAATGCATAATTAAATTATAGAACAAGTGCAATAAACTATGCTAAGCAATAGAAAACTACTAACAAATGCAACTAAGAGCAAACTGAAATGAAATAGGGCATAAAGAAGGAAGTAAACTGGCACTCGAGTAGCACTCGGTCGAGTGCATGGTCGAGTGGGTGGTCGAGTTGACTTCCGGATGAAGAATAGAAACAGAGTCAACAATTAAAACAGAGCAAAACGAAAGCAAATCAAACAGCAAGCGAATAAAAATACTCAAACAGGGAAATCAATAGAAAAAGAAAGGTCCTAAGGATGGATTCATGGGCTGGACTCAAGCTATGGTTATCTAAATTGATCAACACACCTCAATCAACAATGAGCTTTCTCTAGACAATGATCTTCTAATACTTGTTAATCCATTCTCATGGCAATAATAATCAAGCTTAGATACTCTTAGACCTAGCTCTCACTAGCTATTACATATAAAAGCAGACATTAAAACCCATATCCTTAATGTCAAAAATCAAACAAAACATCTAATCTCTTAGCATGCTTCATGATAATCTCTAGACTTAGCCTTATCTAACAACTTAGACATTGGTGTGATGCTAAGAAGCTTAAGATCTATCCTTACCTTCTCAGTATAAGAATAGCATAGAGCATATCTAATCTAGAAGAGATGTATAACAATAAAGCTTGATCAATCTAAACAACCATAACTAGTATCCAGCCTAATCCATCCCTAAGATCCTAAGCCACTAATAAGATCTAAAAATCATCATGAAGAACACAAACCTAGAAATTAATGAAACTACCATGATTAGAAAGATGAGATAAAGATGAACAATTAAATACAAAGAAGTGAAAGCAAATACTCAACAGATTCAAAGTTATGAAGGTTACAAATCTAAGAAAATCTAGAGAAAAGATAAGAGATGATGCAATAAAGTAAAAGTAGCTAAAAATGGCAAAAACTAGGTTATGAGGTGTTTCTGGGGTCTTACTTCCGGCCACAAGTGCCAGTACACTTATATATAGTAAAGAGAGAGAAGCCCTAGTTAGCTAGAGGACAAAACAGAGAGGCGGCGGTCAGCTCGACCATGTGCTCGGTCGAGTGGTTGGTCTGTCACGTAGCTCGTGTCTTCGATCTGGGATGATATCTGTTCAGTAAAATCCGTATAACTCTGGCACTACACCTCCGATTGACTTGAAACCACCGACATTAGAATGGTAACTCAATTTCCTACAACTCTCATGAAGAAGGCGCAAGCTGAATCGCAACAAAAGATCTTCATTCGAATGGATCTTTGAGGAGCTCGTTATGAATCCGACCAAGTACTCGACCGCGTGCCTGCTCGAGTGGTATGGTCGAGTGCCTTCTTTTCCCTTCTGATACGTCCAATCCTCTTGTTTAGCTCCAGAAATAACACCAAGTCCTTCTTTACCCTTTTAGAGCTCCATAACACCTAATAATACTCCAAATGCACAAATGTATGCAATGCATGCTTCTAAACATCCTAAGTGCATATTTGGAAAGAAATGGCTATAAAACTTGAGGAATCACTTCTATATGATGCAAAACATGAACTAAACAAGGCCTAAAATATGGTAAAATATAGTGACATCAATTGATATGCTCAAATTGTAATACCCTAATGGTAATAACAGCCTTGTAGTTGTAATACTCTAGGGGTCGAATCCACCGAGACTCTAGATCATACAGTAGACTTATCAATCTTTTAATTATGCTAAATCAAAGTATTAAATTAAAAACAAATGCAGAAACAGAATTAAAAAGAGTGTTGTAAATTCAAAAGATCAAAGAGCTAGGCATAGGGAATTTCTCAGGAAATTATGGAATATCAAATCAATAAATTAATAGGATTAAAGCAATTAAGATCAGATCTAGAACTCTAAACTCTTGGTAAAATAAATCAGTTCTCACTACAGAAATTATCTAAATTTAAAACCAGAAAATCCAAATATCTTTGTAAAATTCAAGGTTAAAAATCAGCTTTAAAAACAAGTTTAGATTGTTCACAAAATTATTAAATCAAATCTCTTTGCAGGAAATAATTTTGCATACCAAAAGGTTTTATCAGGAAAATCAATTATACTCTCATATCAATTTATTTTCCTAAGATATTAATTCTAGGTGATCAATCAAGAATTAATATGAAGAACAACTTAAGATGAAGATCACACAATATAATAAATCCTAAAAACAATAGATCTAATAAACCATAAAAACCCTATGAAAAACCCTAAACCTAACAAGCAAACTACTCAGACATGTTTAATGAAGAACAAAACATCTTTTCTGAATAATAAGCAATTTAAATTAAGAAGTAAGAAGGGAGTTTAAGAATCTTCTCTCTACAGATGAAATCAGATCTGTCTCTCCCAAAGCTCTCAATAATGTTGCAGAATAAAACTCTCTAGAGAAAAAACTTAGGTCTTCACAATGACCATAAAAATCCTAAATATACTCTAAAACACGTCTTGGGCCTTAATTGCAAATAAGGAAAACTTGGGCAAATTTTATAAAACTTCTAAAGCTTGTGGAGAAAACTTCCGACTTGGCTTTTGGGCACTGCATCGATCGATGCATAGGTAGCATCAGTCGATGAATACTCTTCAACTCGTCTCCGATCAGCCTTAATGCTTTGATTATGCTCCAAATCACCATTTTTAGCTCATTTGCGTTCCATCCGTGCCAATGAGTACCTAAACCTATAAAGACTCAAAAACAACCTAGAAAACAAATCAAAAGACTCAAAAAGCACACATATACCATGGTTAAAAACCACAAAAACCATGATATATCAACTCCCCCAGACTTAGCCTTTGCTTGCCCTCAAGCAAAACATAAACTTAGACCTGTGAAAGAGGTTTGAAAACATGGAATTCACTCAACTGCAGGTAACTGTTTTTGGCACTCTTCATCACGTTGATCTTCAGAACTTACTTCATATACTTTGTCAATTGAGAAGCATCAACATTCCTTACTCAAATCCCACAATCCTTAGGAATCTCTAATCTCACCATTGTCATCTCATTACATAAATTAAAGCAAATACAGGTGAGTTCTTACCTTTGTGTATCGATCAGTGGCATATGGACTCTCTTCAGGCCAAGACATTCTTCATGCATCTCCTTTCCTCTCCCTTTTCTCACTTCCAAAGGATTAACTTCTTTTTTTTTTTTTTTTTTCTTGAATAATCAAAGATGTAAGCGAATACCGGGGTCATTGGTAATTTACCTACCCCTCACTTCCAAGCTTTGTGTGATCATTTGACTCAAGAGTAGAATACTGGGGTCACTGGTAATTTACCTACCCCTCTAAACTGATCAAAATCATCTCATCTTTTATTTTCTTCTCTTCTCTTTTTTATATATTTTTTTTTTAAGTACCGAAGGGAAGAGAGAGGGGAGACATACTTTGAAAAATTGCACTGTCTTGTATGGCCGGAAGAAGAAATCTAGTCCACTAATCTCAAACCCCAAAGCAAGAGATTAAGTCCGGTTAAAATCCTGATAAAAGTTGAGACAACGTTAGTAAAACCAGATATCCTTTGGATAAAGGCTTTCAGGATTGTTGATACAGCTCATAGTCTTTTCTAAACTTCAGTTCTGAGATCAAGCATAATCAAGATTCATAAAAGTGTTAGCCAAAGAACAGAAACCATTAGTTAGAGATCCTAATTCCAAAAAGAAAATTTTGAAAATTTGACTCAAATATATGGTTTTGACAGACACAACTCACACTCAAGAAAGAAAACGTATTTAGTACTAATCTCCCCCAGACTTAAACAACACTGACCCTAGTGTTATCAAGCCTAAGATTGATCAAGAAAGAAAAATCAAATTGAAAAAGTAGTGAAATAATGAACCAAATACGTGTTACCAATTGTTAGCCGTTGTGTCGACTGATGCAAATATTGCATCGATCGATGCAACATCATCCATCTCCGACTCTGAATCCTTCTTAGTTGCATGTTAGTTGTGTGTTTCTCATGAAAGTCAGCTCTGTTAAGAATCACTCAAACACAACATTAAATGCAACATGATAGATAATGGTTCATAATGCAATACAAGTTCAATCTGAAACAAATGACAAACTGACTCAAGGAAAAATAAAAATGACTCAAAGTGAAAAAGAAAAAGGATAAAAGAAACCGTAAACAGAAGTAGGATCAATCCTCAGGATCAGCATAACCATCAGCAAGATCTGCATCACTACCACTCGCTCCACCAAAGGGAGGAGAACATGATCTGCGCCTAGTGGGACGGACGCAGCCACACCGAGACAATCGAGCAATCGCGTTCCAGATGGCACGCATGGTGGATGTCTGGTACTCCTGGTAGGTTCCCTGACTCATAGTCGCAGAAGGCTGTGGTGGCTCAGCAGGTGCGACAGCTCTCTAACGACGGGAAGGTGATGGTATAACAAAATCAGAGGCAGGAGGAAAAAAACGCAACTGCTCTGCATCCTCTCCGATAGTAGTGAGGTCTGGTCGTGGCAATCTGATCAGATGAATACCAGTAGAATCCTTAAAACGCCATAGCATCTCCCTCTTCATCCAAGTGGAGTTCCTCAAATGCTCCTCATCAATAACGGACCTCTCAGTACAAATGGAAACAGAATCAGTAGAAATACGCAGTCGCTGAAAAATAGGAGTAAGCAGACTCCCAACATACTCTGTCTTCCCACGCCCAAAAGCCTTGACCTTCGAAGAGATCAAATGAGAAGCAAACACTGCACCATAGTTAACCCTCTCAGGGTCAACCCAGCTATCATCCTCAGCAATCAAATCATAAATCCCATATGCCATCATCTCCAGCTCACTCACTCTCATCTTCCCAGGTTCCATCTTACACAAAATAGTGTTGGCTTTGGCCCTAAAAATGTACCTGATCACTGGATGCCTCACATCAGTCTTAGTGGAACTTCGAGAATCATAATCGCCACTACCGAAGTAGGACCAGAGATGCGAGACATCTACAAACTCTCCTGGAAGTGAAACTCCTTCTGGCTCTCTACTAAAACCGTAAATATCACAAAGATCGCGTAAAGAAATCTCATACCGAACTCGTCTAATGAAGAAAGACAGCCTTCCTTCACTAGCTTTCGGGACCTGCTCGTTCTGGAAAAGAAGGCGGACGGAAGCCATTAATTGCCGGACCAGCTCCGGAAATAAGTCATAGTGGTGAGTGCACATAGTCCCCAATCCAATCTTCTCTAGAAGTCTCAGTACCTCATCATGAATCCCCAACCTCTGCATAGTAACAGGATCAACGAACCGAGTTGGCTTGATCTCAACCTTCAGCCAAGCATTGTAGAACATAGTCTCATACTCTCCCCAAGTATCAAGAAGCGGTCAGTTGATGTATTCAAGCTTCTTAACCTCTTCAATTGGACGTCCAGGCCAAACATGCTGTGGCAGAATTCGTAGTCCTTCTCTTCTTGGCCATGGATCATGGCATGTGGCATGAAGAGGTGCATCAGGAGCTGGAAGTGGTCGGACTGGCCTCAGTGGAAGCGGAGGAGGAGTCGCCAGCAGTGGAGAGTCGCGGAGGCGCGGTGGAGCGGCGGCGGAAGTGGAGGGCCGAAGTCTCTTCGATCGATTGCGGGTCATCATTGCTCTTAATCTGAAAACGGATGTGGGGATCAAGTAGAGGAGAGAAATCCGAGCAGGATAGGGCCTTGAATCGTCGGATTTAATGGAGAAATGACTGAGTTATGATCGATTTAATCTTGTGTTCTTCGTGATGTCGAGTTCTGAGGAAAACAGGTGAAGAAGATGAAGTCGGGGTTCTTTAATCGCGACTCTAGGTTAACTTGCATCGATCAATGCTGAGGTTGCATCGGTCGATGCAAGTGTTGGGTCGATGCAACTGGGCTTCGGTCCGGCCCACCATCAATTCACTTCTTCGGTCCGTTTACTCTCGGATCCAGTAACAGCATCGAGCGATGCATCGACCGATGCACCAGCTGTGTCGGTCGATGCACTGCCACTTTTGTTTTAATTGTTCACGATTTCTGCATCACTTAAACTCAAAACTCAAAATCAATATGTTAGTAAATCCTAAAAATAAAAACAAAAATAAAAATAGTTAAGTCATACCAGTGGGTTGCCTCCCACTCAGCGCTTGTTTTAAGTCATTAGCTTGACTTGGCAACGGATTAGGCAGAAGGTGCATCATCCAAACGCACAATGTGTTCGTCTGGTATCCCGGCATTAGCCCAATAATGTTTCACCCTCTGTCCATTGACAGTAAACTTCTCTCCCTTGGAGTTCAGCAGCACAATAACTCCATAAGGGCGGACTTCTTGGATAGTGAATGGCCCGGACCAGCGAGAACGAAGCTTACCTGGAAACAGCTTCAAGCGAGAGTTGTACAAAAGTACTTGATCATTAGGCTCAAAATTTCTGGAGATGATCTTCTTATCATGATAAGCCTTGGTTCTCTCCTTGTATAGCTTAGAGTTCTCAAATGCATGATGTCTAAACTCATCCAACTCATTCAGCTGAACCAACCTTCTCTCTGAAGCTGTCTTGGCATCAAAATTCAGCAATTTAACAGCCCAGGCGGCCTTGTGCTCTAACTCTACTGGAAGATGACATGCTTTCCCATAAAGCAGATGAAAAGGTGTAGTGCCAAGTGGTGTCTTATATGCAGTCCTATATGCCCAAAGTGCATCATCTAACTTGGCTGCCCAATCCTTTCTAGTAACACCCACTGTCTTCTCAAGGATCTCTTTGAATTGGCGGTTAGAAACCTCAACTTGACCACTAGTCTGGGGATGATATGGGGTGGCTACTCTATGTTGAACTCCATACTTCTTCAACAACTTCTCAAACACTTTATTGATAAAGTGCTTACCTCCATCACTGATAACAATCCGAGGCACTCCAAACCGTGGAAAGATAATGGTCTTAAACAGCTTAAGAACCACAACAGAATCATTCTTGGGACTTGCAATAGCTTCCACCCACTTGGAGACATAGTCAACAGCTACAAGGATGTACTTGTTCTTGTAAGAAGAAGGGAATGGTCCCATAAAATCAATGCCCCAACAATCAAACACTTCAATCTCAAGAATGAAGTTTTGTGGCATCTCATGCCGTTTACTGATTTGACCCTTCCGCTGACAGGCATCGCATCTTGAGACAAACTCATGAGCGTCTTTGAACATCGTTGGCCACCAAAAGCCTGCTTGGAGAACCTTGGAAACCGTCTTGAAGGTAGCAAAATGTCCGGCATAGTCGGATCCATGACAATGAAACAAAACGTCAGGTACCTCAGTTTCTGCTAAACACCTTCTGTAAACTCCATTACTGCAATGCTTATACAAATAAGGTTCATCCCAATAGTATCTCCTAAGATCTCTCAAGAACTTCTTCTTTGCATACCCTGTAAACTTGTCTGGTTCTACCTCAGAAGCAAGGTAATTCGCAATATCAGCATACCACGGTTGATCAGAAGTAGTTACAGCAGCCACGTCGTCGTCAAACTCATAACCCGATGATTCCAAATACGTGTGTCGATCGATGCATGGTACTGTGTTGGTCTATGCGCTCGCTAAATCTTGTTCGTATCGAGATGCTGCATCGATCGATACACCAGCTGTGTCAGTCGATGCACTGCCACGAGTCTGCAAAACTTCCCGAGACAAAGTAGCTTGAGAACCAATATCAACAAAGTAGACATTCTCCTCTGGCAGTGAATCATGAATTGGAACATCATCTTCTATCTTGATCCTTGATAAATGATCAGCTACTCCATTCTCTATCCCTTTCTTGTCCTTAACCTCAATGTCAAATTCTTGAAGAAGAAGAATCCATCTTAGTAACCTTGGCTTAGCATCCTTTTTCTGCATCAAGTATTTGAGTGCAGCATGATCTGTATGAACTATGACTTTTGATCTAACCAAGTAAGAACGAAACTTCTCAAAGGCAAACACTACTGCTAGCAGCTCCTTCTCTATTGTTGCATAATTCCTTTGAGCATCATCAAGTGTTCTACTAGCATAGTAAATAACATGAAGTTTCTTATCCTTCCTCTGTCTTAGCACTGCTCCTACTGCAAAATCACTGGCATCACACATTACCTCAAAAGGCAAATCCCAATCTGGTGGTTGAACAATTGGAGCATTCACAAGCTCTTGCTTAATCCGTTCAAAAGCTAAACGGCATTCATCAGTAAACTCAAACTTGACATCCTTGCATAGTAGAGCTGAAAGTGGTCTAGCTATCTTACTGAAATCCTTGATGAAATGTTTGTAGAACCCGGCATGTCCAAGAAAACTCCTTACCAACTTCACACTATCTGGTGCTTGAAGACTTGTCATCACTTCTATCTTAGCGCGGTCAACTTCAATACCAGCTTATGAAACCCTGTGACCAAGCACTATACCATCTCTAACCATAAAATGACACTTCTCCCAATTAAGAACTAAGTGCTTATCTTCACATCTAGCTAGCACTTTGCAGAGATTATCCAAACAGCTCTTGAAGGAAGACCCATATACAGAAAAATCATCCATGAAAACCTCCATGTAATCTTTAATCATGTCTGTGAAGATGGACATCATACATCTCTGAAATGTCGCAGGAGCATTACAGAGACCAAAAGGCATTCTGCGGTATGCAAAAGTACCATATGGACAAGTGAAAGTCGTCTTCTCCTGGTCATCGGGATGAATCGGAATCTGAAAAAAACCGGAGTAACCATCCAAAAAGCAGTAGTATGGATGGTTAGCTAACCTCTCAAGCATCTGGTCAATAAAGGGCAGCGGGAAGTGATCTTTTCTTGTTGCGGCATTCAGCTTTCTGTAATCAATGCACATCCGGTACCCGGTGATTGTCCGTGTCGGAATCAGCTCATTCTTGTCATTCTTCACCACTTTAACTCCACCCTTTTTAGGAACAACATGAACTGGACTAACCCATTTGCTATCAGAAATTGGGTAGATAATCCCGGCATTCAGCAATTTCATGATCTCCTTTTTGACAACATCTTGCAAATTCGGATTTAGCCTCCTCTGATGCTCAATAGATGTCTTAGCTCCTTCCTCAAGATGAATCCTATGCATTCACAAGTCCGGAGAAATCTCTGCAATATCATCAAGAGAATAGCCAAGAGCTTTGTGAAACTTGTGCAGCTTACTTAGCAATAAAGTGAGCTCTGCATTGTTTAAGGAAGCATTAACAATAACAGGATAAGAAGAATTCTCACCTAGAAATGCATACCTTACCCTGCAGGAAGTGGCTTGAGATCAAGCTTTGGAGCTTTCTCTGGACTCCAATCAGAAAATTTTTCAGCTTGTGAAGAAGTACTAACCAATTCCTCTTTTGCAACCAGCTTCTTCACTTGTTCATTAGCATCTAGTAGCTTGACATACCCAGCAGCAATGTCATCTAAATGCTCAGCTTCTTCAATAGAAGCAACCAATGCTCTCTCAAGAGGATCTTCAGGATGCAGCTCCTTGAAAATCTCTTCAGCAAGATTAGACAATGTATCCACATAAAAAGTTTGACCATCTATTGTTGGCCTCTTAACCAGCCTATCCATGTCAAAACGCATATGCAAATCTCCAACACTAAGACCAATCTGTCCTTTCTTGACATCAATAATGGCTCCAGCAGTAGCTAAGAATGATCTTCCCAAGATTAAAGGATCCTTAGGTTCTTCTTCATACTTCAAGACCACAAAATCAGTAGGTATCAAACAATTACCAATCTTAATTGGAACATCTTCAAGAATACCGTCAGGAATACGAACTGATCTGTCAGCAAGGATAAGAGTAATCTTGGTGGGTTGGAAATCTGTCATCCCAAGGTTGAGTGCTACTGATCTAGGCATTAAGTTGACACTGGAACCAAGATCACACAAAGATCTAGCAAACCTTTCACTGAAGATTGTACAATCAAGAACAAAACTACCTGGATCAGGAAGCTTTTCTGGGATCTTGTTCTGAATGATGGCACTAACTTGGGCTGAAATCATCATTACTCCCTGCTCAGCATTCAAATCCGTAGTCACCATTTGCTTGACATATCTCCTAAGCATTGGAGAAGTTCTAACCGCATCAATCAATGGCAGCTCAACAATAAGTTTATCCATCATAGCCTTACACTTAGCATCATCAAGCTATTGTTTAGATTTCCTTGGGTTCTTGGAAAACGGAACCTTAGGCTTGTACACTCTCTCAGCAACTGGAATCGGAGCTTTCGTAACTTTTGTCTCGGTCTGGACATTGCATCGGTCGATGCTTGTATTGCATCGGTCGATGCTTGTGTTGCATCGGTCGATGCTGTCTCGCAAAGGCAATTCTTCTCTTACCACTGAGGGTTGCGTCGGTCGATGCTTTGCAGCTGCATCGGTCGACGCAGGTTCCGGATCGTCAAACTCATCATCCTCATCAATCAGTTCCTGCAATTCTTGAGCTCTCTGCTTCTTCTCAGCTTCAGACTGTAATTGCTTACCACTCCTTAAGGTTACAGCATTGCAAGAGTGCTTCGGATTTGATTCAGTTCTTCCTGGTAAGAATCCTTCTTGCCTTTTCACAGCTCCAGCAGTTTGTGCAACTTGGTTCTCTAGCTTCTTAACTTGGACATTTAATAAATCAAATTTGCCAGTAAGCTCAGTATAGACATTGTCAATCTTCCCATTAAATGTCACTGTCAACTGCTCCTGCCCCTGAAGAATCTGCTCAAGCATTGCCTCCATCCTATTTTCAGTTGTCTTAGGAGGAGGAGAATGGTAAGAGGAGTTGCCATAGGTTCTGGTGTAACCACTGCTCTGCTGTTGTTTATGATATTCTTGCTTAGGAACGAAGCCTGTAGAGTTAGACTGATAGTTGTTGCGGTGGTTGTTTCCACTGAAAGACCTGTTGCCTTGCTGATTTCCAAACCTTTGGCCCTGATTCCCATACACAAAGTTGACATCTTCTTCTACATTCTGCGGCTCTGGCTCAAAAATCTCAACATCTTCAGCAAAATTGACTGACTTCTTTCCAACAAGAAGGTTATGAACTGTGTCCAACTTGGCATTCACTGTAGCAAACTGATTTGAATCATACCCTTCATGTGCTCTCTTCCGCTCTAAGTCCGCATTCTTAGTACCGTTGCTGGATGCTAGCCTCTCTATCAACTTTTCAGCCTCATCTGGGTACCTTGTCTTGAAGTTCCCATCACTAGCGGCATCCAAAGCCATCTGATACCTCCAATCAATCCCGCTGAAGAAGATACTGATCAGCTGCACCTCTTAGAACCCATGATGCGGACAGTCTCTCTGGTATGCCTTGAACTTTACCCAAGCAGCTTTGTAAGATTCAGCAGGTCCTTGTCTGAATGTGGAGAGCTTAATCCTCAGCTCATCAGACATGGCATCATCATAGAAGTAGTTCAAGAATGCCACCTTGATGTCATGTCAGGTTGTCAGAGATCCCGGTTTGAGTTGTTTTAGCCAATGAGAAGCTTCCCCAACAAGAGAGTAAGGGAAAAGCTTGCAATAGAGATAGTCTTCTGTGACTCCATTAGCCTTGATGCTTGTGACTATATCCTCAAAGTGCTCAATATGGTCTAGAGGCTTCTCATGCGGCAAGTTCTGGAATGGCCTTTGTCCAACAAGAGCGAAGTAGGCAGGCTTCAGCTCAAAATCATTCCTTGGGAAGGGAGGAGGGACAATTGCGGAGCGGTTCTCATAGAACAAGTCTGGTCTGTTGAAATCCGCAAGAGTTTTGATAAGCTCTCCATTGTCGTCCCGTCGTCTATGAACATTCTCCGCATCGGCTCTGGCATTGCATCGATCGACGCCAAGGTTGCGTCGGTCGATGCCTTCCTGGTTGTGTCGATCGATGCCATCGTTGCGTCGATCGACGCCACGTGCATTCGCATCCACAACGACGAGTTCCTCCTGAATGACCCGTCCTTCAGCATCAAGTTTTTGGCCTTGTTCGTTTCGCACATGACCCTCTTGATCCCTCAAAACTCCAGCCTCATCTGGTCTCAGTATGATTGGGTTTACCATCCTTGTTGATTTGGCTGCTTTCTTGTTGTCACACTCTAGTCTTCCTAACTCTTGGTTTGTAAGATTCAAGGTAGGACCTGTTTGATTTTTCCTGGTGTGCGGCTTAGGCATATACCTGAAACACACAAGAGAAAAGAAACAAAAGCGTGTGAGTAAAACAGAAAAATAAAAATCTAGACAAAATCTAATGGTGAATCAAAAGAGTCCCCAGCAACGGCACCAAAATTTGATATGCTCAAATTGTAATACCCTAATGGTAATAACAGCCTTGCAGTTGTAATACTCTAGGGGTCGAATCCACAGAGGCTCTAGATCACACAGTAGACTTATCAATCTTTTAATTATGCTAAATCAAAGTATTAAATTAAAAACAAATGTAGAAACAGAATTAAAAAGAGTGTTGTAAATTCAAAGGATCAAAGAGTTAGGCATAGGGAATTTCTCAGGAAATTATAGAATATCAAATCAATAAATTAATAGGATTCAAGCAATTAAGATCAGATCTAGAACTCTAAACTCTTGGTAAAATAAATCAGTTCTCACTGCAAATATTATCTAAATTTAAAACCAGAAAATCCAAATATCTTTGTAAAATTCAAGGTTAAAAATCAGCTTTAAAAACAAGTTTAGATTGTTCACAAAATTATTAAATCAAATCTCTTTGCAGGAAATAATTTTGCACATCAAAAGGTTTTATCAGGAAAATCAATTATATTCTCATATCAATTTATTTTCCTAAGATATTAATTCTAGGTGATCAATCAAGAATTAATATAAAGAACAACCTAAGATGAAGATCACACAATATAATAAATCCTAAAAACAACAGATCTAATAAACCATAAAAACCCTATGAAAAACCCTAAACCTAACAAGCAAACTACTCAGACATGTTTAATGAAGAACAAAACATCTTTTCTGAATAATAAGCAATTTAAATTAAGAAGTAAGAAGAGAGTTTAAGAATCTTCTCTCTACAGATGAAATCAGATCTGTCTCTCCCAAAGCTCTCAATAATGTTGCAGAATAAAACTCTCTAGAGAAAAACTTAGGTCTTCACAATGACCATAAAAATCCTAAATATACTCTAAAACACGTCTTGGGCCTTAATTGCAAATAAGAAAAACTTGGGCAAATTTTATAAAACTTCTAAAGCTTGTGGAGAAAACTTCCGACTTGGCTTTTGGGCACTGCATCGATTGATGCATAGGTAGCATCGGTCGATGAATACTCTTCAACTCGTCTCCGATCAGCCTTAATGCTTTGATTATGCTCCAAATCATCATTTTTAGCTCATTTGCGTTCCATCCGTGCCAATGAGTACCTAAACCTATAAAGACTCAAAAACAACTTAGAAAACAAATCAAAAGACTCAAAAAGCACACATATACCATGGTTAAAAACCACAAAAACCATGATATATCATGAATGAAAACAGAAAACGAGTCTATACAAGAATTAGATAGCAAGATCAGAAACGGTTTCAGGATGTAATAAAAATCAGAAAGATAGAAGTCCTAAGGATGGAAGTAATTGATGTCGATGGAGTATCCTAGTGTACAGAGTGTTTAACATGCCACAGTTAAACTATCCCTAAACAATGAACATCACGACTTAGCTAATCCAATCTCTTGACAGAAGCTACTCAGACTCAACCACTTCCAAACCTAGCTCTCGCTAGAGAAACATGATCAAGCATGGCATGACAAACAAGTTCATTCACGTCAACAAACATCCTAGACAACTAATCTCTTAAGCTAGGAATGTAAGTCTTTTGTACTAGTTGGTCAGACATTTCATCAAACACCTTTTGGGTGTGGAAATGTCTAAGACCTAGTTCCAATTGATCAGAGAGAAACTAGTATTTCTAACTCTAGTCCAGAAGGGAATCATATGAATTTAAGCTTAAACACCCTACATACTAAGATCCTCCACCTAATATATCCCATCCTCAAGAACAATCACATTACTCAGATCCAGAAATCATCATCAAAGATACGAATTCGGAAAATATTGAATCAAGCATAGTAAGATAGATAAAAATGAGATGAACAACTTTGCATGAGAAATCAAATGCAAAAACTCAATAAACTCAAAGATGTCGGATTACAAAGTCTGAGAACGTTTTTTGGTGGCTAGGTAAAACCTTAAGAATAAAACGAGATAAAAGATGTCCCAAGCCAAGACTTAACAAAATGTATTTATAGTAAAAACATGTAAATCCCTAAAACTTAAAACGACAAGATAAAGAGTCGGTTTGGAAATCTCCTTAAGCGTGTAAGACGGAGCGTCTTCCTGACATGTGTGATCGAGTCGGTGTGCGTCCAGTGGCTCGATTGGTATATGAAAGTGGCTCGAATGGTGTGAGTAGGAGTGGCTCGAGCGGTGTGAGTGAAAGTGGCTCGAGCGTGGTCGGCTCGAAGGAGGTGCGGGGAGGTTGGCTCGAGCTGGGTGTATACGCATCCACTAAAACAATGATAACTCTTGCACCACACCTTTGATTGGCTTCAAATAAATGGCATTAGAAAGATGACTCAATTCTCTACAACTTTGATGAAGACACCAAAAGCTGAATCCCTCGACCGATGGCTCGAGTGATGGCTCGAGTGGTGGCTCGAGTGGTGGCTCGAGCGTGGATGTTGGAGCGTGGTTCGAGCGTTGATGACATCCATTCCATGCATGATGGATCGAGTGGGATGCTGGTGCTTCTTCCTGGGAGCGCGTCCAAGTCGGATGTCGGTCGAGTCACATGACGTCCATTCCGGGCATGCTTGGTCGAGCCGCATGTCTCAACCTCCATTCAGTTCCAACAGTCTGGACATCTCCTAAACACCTGAAATAATTCCAATATGCAAGATGTATGCAAGACCAATGCAAAGACTACCTAGATATGCATATTATGCAAAAGAGACTAAAAAACAATGCAAAACAATGAGTTAAGAGAACAAAATGAATAACAAATGCATGATGAAAGAGTGTAAAATATATACATATCCATTTTGAAAATCTAAAAGGAGAAAAAACCATAAACACACTACTACGTAATCAAAAATTTCTCCATGTGTTAAAATGCTCTAATACTATATATAGAAAGAAAACTTAAGTAACACCAAACAAAAGAACCCAAAAACAAATTAAAGTATATTTTTAAAATCAGAAAATAACCATTGCTGAATAAACAAATAAAAAACTAATAATATCTAAATAACAAAAATTTTAAAATAATGTAAGCTAAACCCATGCGTAGTGATGTTAAAACGGACCTTAAGCCCGCGGGTCTTAACGGGCCATGTACATTGTTTTTAGACCCGAATCCGTTTAGAAAACCAATAATTTTAGTTAGGTATATCCGTTTAAGTCTTCGGGTCTTATTTAATTTTAAATGGGCAGCCCGATAACTTTTTTTTTTTGAATTCTTGATGTAAACGACAGCGTTTAGTCGAACTTAGGGCTAATGTCAGAGAAGTCGAACTCACGACTCGCGAAGCTGATCCTCTTGCTCAGAGGCTCCACTGTCACAACCTTTTGCCACCACATCCAAATCTTTCGCCACCACATCCGACTCGGAGGCTCCACCGTCACAACCCTTTTTCTCCACCGTCAATAGATTCAGAGGTCTCTCTCTAATCCCTCAGTTCAATTGATTTGCTTGGTGTTGGACCTGTTGGTCTTGTTCTTTGTGTATACTTGTTTGAATCATGTTTGCTTCCTGGGTTTTCCTGGGTTTTACCATGTTTGCTTCCTGGGTTATTGATACTTGACATTGCTATGTATTTTTGATGACACAAATCGACATTCGTTAGGCATTTGTTAAGTCACTCAAGCTTCTTCGATTCGTGTTGGTTCTGTAGTGTTGAATAACACTTAATTGATATAATGTTTCAATTCGTGACTGTGTGTTGAACTTGTATCTCCTTTAGGGTATAGTCTCTTAGCTCTTTGTCATTTCTATTCACCTCATTCTTTGTTTTTTTCTGTCCAAATATTAGCATTCGTGGTGAGAATAGAGAGTGGAGTTTTCAATCTTATGCTTGGTTTTTTGAAGTTTAATACTCGCTTTGTATTTCAATCAGATTTGAAAGAGACTAAAGTTGAAGTTCTACTGCTGCTGATAACACTGAGGAAGAGGCAAAGAAGAAAGCTAGGCTCGTGAAAGAGACTAAAGTTGATTCCGCTGAAGAAGATAAACTCAAAGCTAGAGTATTGAGGCACTTTTATCCATGAGGTAGTGTTTGATGCGTGTTTGATTTGATGCTTTTGATGCTTTTATAAACTTGTTTGTTTGCGTGTTAAATTACGAATGTTATAAACTTGTTTGTTTGCGTGTTAAATTACGAATGTTATAAACTTGTTTGTTTGCGTATTTGTTATAAACTTGTTTGATGCGTGTTTTCAAAGATGTTTTCAAAGAAGTTTTCAAAGATGTGTGATGTGTGTGTTGATCCAGAGAAGTTTTCAAAGAATTTTTTGTGTTTGTTTGTTGGTCTTTGTTGTGTTTATATAGATTTACTTCTCTGGATCGGGTCTATGTTGTGTTTACTCAACAAGTCTTTGTTGAGTTTATATAGTTGAATACTGTTTACGATGGAGGTGTATATAAGTCCATTCTGTTTTTACAGAATGGACTTAGAGTCTCAATACACAATGGCATTGCTCAATGCTCAGAATGACTATATTGCTATGAATGAGGAAGATGCTCAAGATGAAGACATTGAGATGGATGAGGGAGAAACAGAAATTGAAGAACCAGTGCAAAGTGACACAGTGTCTCAAGCATCAACTCAAGCTACACGAAAGAGACGGTTAACTTCAGTGTCTCAAGCATCAACTCAAGCTACACGAAAGAGACGGTTAACTTCACAAGTTTGGAAGGAATTTGTATCAGTCGGGATAGAAGAAGATAAAAAGGAGAGAGGCAAATACATCCATTGTGGTACGAAGTTGGTGATTAATACTAAAACACATGGAACAAAGAGTTTGCATCGCCATTTGTTGACGTGTCCAAAGAAGCCTAGATTGGAAGACAGGCCTCCATATGATCCGAAGAAAGACCGAGAGATGACCAGCGAGATCATAATCTATCATGATCTTCCGTTTCGCTGTGTTGAATATGAAAAAGTGAGAGCAAGAGACAAGTATCTAAATCCGGACTGCCAACCGATTTGCAGACAAACAGCTGGAGCAGATGTCTACAGAAGATATGAGATTGAAAAGGTTAAGGTAAAAGAGATGCTTGCAAGACATCGAGGTCGTGTGTGTTTCACTTCAGATTTATGGTTTGCTCGAGCCATAGTTATGAGTTACATATGTTTGACGGCTCACTTCATCGATGACGATTGGAACTTAAACTGTTTGATTTTGGCATTTTGTGAACTGAAGTCTCCTCACACTGGCGAAGAAATTTCCATCAAGATATTGGAGTGTTTGAGAGAATGGGGTCTGGAGAAGAAGGTATTTTCTATTACCTTAGATAATGCAACAAATAACGATAGTATGCAAAAGATACTTAAGGGTCAACTTCAGATGATTAGTGGCAGTGGCCTCTTATGTGATGGTGATTTTTTGCATGTGAGATGTTGTGCTCATGTGTTAAATCTCATAGTCAAAGCTGGTTTAGATCTAGCGTATGACATCTTGCACAATATTAGAGAGAGTGTTAGATATGTTAAAGCATCTCCTTCAAGGAAAGAAGCTTTTGCAGCTTGTGTAGAGAGAGTTGGAATTAAAAGTGGAGCTGGTCTATCACTTGATGTTCCTCATCGTTGGAACTCTACATATGAGATGCTTGCAAGGGCTTTAAAGTTTAGGAAAGCATTTGTTAGCTTGCAATGGTATGACACATATTACAAGACATTACCATCATAAAATGAATGGAACCGTGGAGAAAAAATCTGTGAGTTGTTGAAACCGTCCAGTGTCATCACTACACATTTTTCTGGATCGAAGTATCCCACTACCAATGTGTATTTCACACAAGTATGGAGAATTGAGCTATTGTTGAGGAAATTTGCATCTTGTGATGATGAAGGTGTTGAAAAGATGGCTCAGAATATGCAGAAAAAGTTCTCGAAGTATTGGAAATCTTACAACATAATTTTGGCCATGGTGTCTGTTTTAGATCCAAGAATGAAACTGCAAATGATTGAGATGGCTTATGAGAAAGTGGATCCAACAACTTCTAAGTTGAAAAAAGATGAGCTTAGAGTAAATTTGGTTAGGCTCTACAAGGATTATCAAGCTAAGTCTATGGCAAATGCTTCAGGTGTTTCAGCAGCTCCAACTCCACATGAGTTAGTTTCTGAGTCTCCACTTGATGATGACTTCGATAATGTAAGTCTACTTTCTTTACAATATTAAGAATTTGTATCATAATAATGACTTCGATGATGTGAATTGATGATGCAGGATCTTTATGAGCTTGAAAGAAACATTGGAGTTGGGGTGGACAATGCAAAGACACTTTTGGATATCTATTTAGATGAGCCAAGATTAGATAGGAAGTCTTTTCCGAATTTGGATGTTTTGTCTTATTGGAAAGACAACCAACATCGACTTGGTGATCTAGCATGTATGGCACGTGATTTGCTAAGTATATCACCACAGTTGCCTCAGAGTCGGCGTTCAGCATCGGATCTAGAGTGTTAACTCCATACAGAAACCGTTTGCTTCCAAAGAATGTTCAAGCTCTATTGTGTACTCGTAACTGGTTAAGAGGTTTTGCAGAATATGAAGGTAAGTTTCATACTCGTAATTGGTAAGCTTTACTTTGTTTCAACAGCTCTAAATTGCAACTAATTCACATTTTTAACAGGTAACATAGAAGAAGAAGATGATGAAAAGGATTCTCAAAACACAGGGAGTAATCAGGAGATTTAGGACTTGTTTTTAGTAATCAGTTTGGGTTGTGACTTGTGAAGATGTTTGTATTGGTTACATTGGTAGTTTGATTACTTTGTTGTGTATTGTGTTCCTTTTTTAAACATATTATAATTTTAAACTTTGCAACAAATTATAATTTTAACTATTATAATTTGCAACAAACTCGTTTTGGACATCAGGACATGTTATAACTTTGCAACAGATTAAACTCTGTTCAAAAAATTACTGTAAAAAAAAAATCATAAAGGCCTAAATGGGCACTTGTAAAAGCAACAAAAATAAATGGGCAGGGTTCTAAATGGGTAACATATAAAAGTGTCTAAAATGGTATAGTACTAAATGGGCAGGGTTTTAATGGACAGGGTAGACCCATCTTAACATCACTATCCATACGTAGCATAGAATAACTTCTAGTATAGTATATGTTAGAGTTGGGTGTTCGGTTCCGCGGGTTGTTGAAGTTTTCGAGTTTAGGCTCATAGACCCTGATTTGATCATGTACTTGTGTGTTAAAAGATAATGTTTTGGAGAAAAAGAGGAAAACCCAATTAATCAATCTTCTTTCATCTCAGTTTCATTTTTCTAGGGTCAAGGTCAACTAATAAAATATGACAAATAAGAAAAACAGGTGGAGTATACCTCCCATTGCTGGGGAAAAGACAAATGGCCATGGACCAATAAAGATTCTTTTTTCATGGTTTGCACCTTATTTTTTGAGAAAATTCTTGCTAGGCAAATAGACTGTTTAGGTGACAACAAAGAAAAAACAAAAAACTAAAAACTAAAGGGCAAAGATCATTACATTAGCATAGTTGATCTGGCAAATAAATGACAAATACTATTCAAATGTTCTTTTTCTTCGCCACCTTATAAATCACGTCCAAGCAAAATGAATAGGAGACCATTATTTTGGAGTAGACTAAGAGCATGTGTAATTGGAAGGTTCACAAAAATTCTCGACAATTTTAAAAAGAAAATTAAAAGAAATGAAAGAGAGAAATAATAGTTCTCAAATGAGAACCTTTGAAAAACTATCGAGAAATTCATTAAATACATGTTAGTACTCTTCCTGTTTCATAATAAGTGTCATTTTGACACTTTGTACACAAATTAAGAAAACATATTAAAATATCTTTTATACCCTTAAAATTGACATTGACTCTTGATATTCTTCAATGAATATGAGGTTAAAGTTGGATATTTATGCTTAATATTACATTGAAAATCTAAAATGACACTTATTTTGAAAAAAAAAATAAGGCTAAAATGACACTCTTTGTGAAACCGAGGGAGTATAAATTTGGTTTAAAATTTATTTATTTTTTATTCAAAATTGAAATAATTAATTAAATTAAATTATAACTACTAAAATATTATATTTGAGAGATTATAAGAGTCTCTATACTAATAAGGCCATTTGATTTTTAAAAGAGCTCTGATTGGTCCATCATAAATAAACTAATAAAGCCAATTTATCAATGCTCTTGTGTCTTGAGTCTCCCTATATTTGTTCAGTCAACGACTAAGGCCAATTGATTAAAGAGGGGCTCTTGAGTCTTGTCTCTCTGTATTTCTCCATTATGACTTCAATGTTTATACATTAAGAAGAAAAAAAAAGCTTTAAACGCTATTATTATGTGGTGTAGTTCTGATACCCGGCTTGGTTATCCAAAAATGTTACTGTTACGTTCTTCAACGATTTTGTTATGTAGTGTAGTTCTTATTCAACTGTTCGCTCCTCAAATCGATGCTCAAAGATCAAGAAATCGATGGCAGACACTCAATGGTGAGAGTTGCTCTCACTTTCTCTCTTTCTTTCTTTTCAGTAAATTATGTTGAAACAAGAGAACTTAAGTAGTTCTTTAATAACCAAGTCCAATAATTGCTAAATATAACTTTTCGGATTACCTCTTATGTCTTTATTAATTACCAGGTGATGCTCCACTTGTGATTGCTCGTGGTGGGTTTTCTGGATTGTTACCAGATTCGAGTATTGATGCTTACAAACTTGCAATCCAGACAAGTGTAGCCGAAGTTGTTCTATGGTGTGATGTTCAGCTAACCAAAGACGGGGCTGGGATTTGTTTCCCTGAATTAGATATGGCCAATGCTTCGAATATTGATCTTGTTTACCCAAAGCGCAAAAAATCTTACCCGGTTAATGGAGTCACTACTCAGGGTTGGTTCGCCATTGATTCCACCTTGAGAGATCTCCAGAATGTAGCCTGTAAGTGTTTAAGACTCAGTTAGTGCATTCGTAGAGTGTCACGAAATTTCTTTTAGTATTTCTTGTAATTTCTTACACATTACTCTTCACCACAGTGATTCGAGGAATATTATCACGATCAGATAGATTCGATGGAAATGGATATACGATTCTCACGATTCAAAATGTAGCCGAGCAGATTAAGCCACAAGGAGGTTTTTGGTTAAATGTTCAGCACGATGCGTTCTATGAGGAACACAATTTAAGCATGAGCAGTTTTCTATTATCAGCTTCAAAAACTGTTTCCATTAACTTCATCTCTTCCCGTGAAGTGAATTTCTTTATGAAAATTGTTGTCCGTTTCAAGCGTAATGGACCGAGTTTTGTGTTCCAGTTTCTCGAGAAAGAAGATTTCGAGCCGACAACAAACCAAACATACGGTTCTATCTTGAGTAACCTAACGTTTGTCAAGACGTTTGCTTCAGGGATTCTTGTTCCCAAGTCATATATATTGCCACTTGATGACAAGCAGTACTTGATTCCTCATACATCATTAGTTCAAGATGCTCACAAAGCAGGATTAAAAGTATATGTGTCAGGTTTCGCAAATGATAATGATCTCGCTTATAACTATAGTTACGATCCAGTGTCTGAGTATCTATCTTTTGTGGACAATGGCGATTTCTCTGTCGATGGCATGCTCTCTGATTTTCCCTTAACCGCATCTGCATCCATTGGTAAGCAATCTCTCTTCTGCATTACTGGAACTAGTCAAAATCAAACATTTTTTTTTTTCATGTTTTCCACAGACTGCTTCTCCTACATTGGCCGAAACCCTACAAAACCTCTGATCAACCAGGGGACTGATCCGGTTCATGCCTCAGTGGATTTTCTTGTTATATCAAAAGATGGTGCGAGTGGGGACTATCCTAGATGTACAAACTTGGCATATGAGAAGGCAATTAAAGATGGTGCCGATGTTATCGATTGCTCTGTCCAAATGTCCAGCGACGGTAAATCATTTTGCTTAAGTACGGCAGATCTCAAGGACAGCACACTGGTTGCTCAAAGTCAGTTTAGCGACCGTTCAACTACTGTTCCTGAGATTAGCTCAGATGTTGGAATATACACTTTTAGTCTCACATGGCCTGAGATCCAAAACTTGACTCGTAAGTTTTACTCTTTAATAATCTGCTCACTCTATTTATAGTAAGAGAGCTTCTGTTGTCTTTAAAATTTCACATTCGTCCAGCAAATGCCTGAGAGGTACAATAACTACTCTCCCATGTTTTGTGCAGCTGCTATTTCAAGCCCCTTCAGGGGTTACAATATGTTTAGGAATCCGAAAGAGAGAAATTCAGGGAAGCTTATTTCGCTTTCTGAGTTCCTAGAATTAGCAAAAAAATCCACTTCTCTCTCCGGTGTTTTGATCAGAGTAGAGGTGGGTTCTCGTGTCTGTACCTCTTAGTCTTGAGATTTTATCAATGGGTTCTCGTGTACTGTACCTTAGAAAAATTCACTTTTTTTTTGTGTCCCTTAGAATGCGGCATACTTGAGAGAGAAGCAAGGGCTCGACGTGGTTAAAGCGGTTCTCGATACGCTCACAGAAGCTGGTTACACCAATGGAAATACAACAACAAAGGTCATGATTCAGTCAACGAACAGCCCGGTTCTAGTTGACTTCAAGAATCAGAGCAAGTACGAGACTGTCTACAAAATTGAGGAAACCATTCGTGATATTGATGACGCGGCTATCGAACACATAAAGAAATTCGCTAACGCTGTTGTCATCAACAAAGCATCAGTCTTTCCTGACTCTGATGCGTTTCTCACTGGGAAAACCCATGTTGTGGAGAGACTCCAGAAGTCTCAGCTCCCGGTTTATGTGGAACTGTTTCGGAATGAGTTTGTCTATCAAGCAGAACTTCATCAATGAAGTTGCTAGCATGAGCAGAACTTCTCATCTCAACATTGTCTCCTTGCTTGGTTTCTGCGCTGAAGGTTCTAAAAGAGCAATTATATATGAGTTTTTGGAAAATGGGTCACTTGACAAGTTCATCTCAGGCAAGTCCTCGAATAATATGGATTGGACGACACTATATAAAATTGCGCTAGGAGTTGCTCATGGTCTAGAGTATTTGCACCATAGCTGCAAAACAAGGATTGTACATTTTGACATTAAACCACAAAATGTGCTCTTAGATGACAATTTTTGCCCCAAGGTTTCAGACTTTGGACTTGCTAAGCTATGTGAGAAGAAAGAGAGCATCTTGTCGTTTCTGGATACAAGAGGTACCGTAGGGTACATTGCACCAGAGATGATCTCAAGAGTTTATGGGAATGTGTCGCACAAATCAGATGTCTATAGCTATGGAATGTTGGTTCTCGATATGATTGGTGCAAGGAACAAAGAAAATTTTAATCAAGTTCCCGCTGCTTCTAACCCAAGTTCGATGTACTTTCCTGAATGGGTATATAAGGATCTTGAGTTGGGCAAGTCCAAAAGGCATATTGAGATTGGAATCACTAACGAAGAAGAAGATGTAGCAAAGAAGATGACATTGGTGGGTTTGTGGTGTATTCAGCCTTCCCCAACAGATCGTCCACCAATGAATAGAGTTGTAGAGATGATGGAAGGAAGTTTGGATGCTCTAGAAATCCCTCCTAGGCCTGTTTTTCAAATTCCCACACTGCCTCTACAAGAATCTTCAACTTTTTCAGAGGATATCTCTGTTTACAGAGAAGAATGATCCAAGAAGTCTCCATGGAACCTATAAAGCATGAAAATATCTAAAAATGTCATATATTATCCGTACTATGTTAAACTAGTTATCCTTACTATATATCTTTAGTTTTTTTTTTTTTAACACTGATCTGATTGATATTGTAAAATGTAAAGTCAAAACACCAGACAAAAATTCAAACGCAAGACCAAACAAATCTATATAATAATAACAATCCGAATAAATGTGACCAACAATTATGTTTTTTCAATCGTACCTTTTGGATATTTTCTGAAAAGTCATGATGTATCATTAAAACGGTTATTTATGAAAAGTTACAACTGTTCACTGTAAAGTTGTGTTGATTGGAACATTCGTATCTTTTGAAATCTATATATATTTGTCTGTTTGAACTGTTTTCATTTTTTTTGCCATGACACAAAATCAACTAAAAATTCAATTTCAACGGTTTATACATTTTTCTAAAATATTTTCTAGCATTCATTCTTTTAACAAAAGATTTTTGGAATGATGAATCTAATTTAATATTTTAGTTAATTTTAAATATAAAAGTTTAATGAACATACCTATAGTGTTTTTCCAAGAGCTAGATGGATTACATAGTGAGTTTTTGGATTTGACTTTTCAATATGGTAATAAAGATGCTTTCATCTATAAAAATTTAATGAAAATACCTATATATAATAGCAATCCGAATAAATATCACCAAAAGTTATGTTTTTTCAATCGTACTTTTTGGATAATTTTCCAAGAAATCTGTAGAAATTTTAAATTGTGTGTTTTACAAAAAGTTGCAATTGTTCATTGTAACGGTTTTTTGTAAAGTTGCAATTATTCATTGTAACAACTTTTTGTAAAGTTGCAACTGTTCATTGTAGAGTTGTGTCTATTTGAATATTCGTATCTTTTGAAATCTATATATATTTGTCTGTTTGAACTGTTTTCATTTTTTTTTTACCATGACACCAAATAATATAAAATTTCAATCTCAGCGGTTTTTAAAGCTCTCTAAATTATTCTCTAGCATTCATTCTTTTAAAAGTCAAGAGATTCCTCCGGTTCTTGATTTAACAAAAAAATTTTGGAATGATGAATCTAATTTACAGTTTTTAGTTAATTTTATACCTAGAGTCTTTTTCTAAGAGTTAGATGGATTATATAATGAGCTTTTGGATTTGACTTTTGAATATGGTAATAAAGATGTTTTTTATTTAAAATCAGTTTATATGAGTTTGTAGGTATAATCAAGTGCAGACACAACAATTGCGATTTTTCTTTGTTTTTTTTTTAATTCAAACGGTTGTATCTGTTCATTGTAGAGTTGTGTCTTTTCACTATATTTTATTTATATTTTTTCATCACCACTTTTCGTTCTAATAGGTGTGTCTATTTAAATAGTCATGCTTTTTGAACTCTCTTTATATTTGTCTCTTCATCACTAACTAACGAGTTCGTTGAAACAAATTTTCCATTTTATGTTGAATCTAGATAATTGAATATATTCTATAATCTAGCTAAAATTTTAGAAATGATTATAGCAATAGAGAAAAATACAACTTAATATTGAATTTACAGTTGTGTCTATTTATCTTAACTTTCCGTTTAAAAAATATAATAACAATTTGAATAAATGAGAACAACAGTTGCGACTTTTCGTAGTACCTTTTTGTAAAAAAAATCGTTTTATTTGTTCTTTTTTTTAAAACTCAAACAGTTGTATTTGTTCATCGTAGAGTTGTGTTTTTTCACTATATTTTATTCATATTTTTTCATCACAATTTTTCGTTCTAATAGGTGTGCCTATCATATCTGTAGAACTCTCTATATATTTGTTTCTTTATCAATAACTTACAAATCATTATTCGTTGAAACAAATTTTTCATTTTATGTTAAATCTAAATAATTTGAATATTAATATCTAATATTTGATTTTATTCTATAATCTAACTAAAATTTTAGAAATGATTATAGTAATATAGAAATTTAATAAAACATAATATAGAATTTACTGTTGCGTCTATTAAACGTAACTTTTCGTTAAAAACTATTTTAATATTTAAAATTTATTTTATTTTGTTCTTAAGAGTTGTGTATTTTAATTTTAATTTTTTGTTGATACTGTTTCACTCATTATTAAAAATATTTTTAATTATAGTTCTTTAGTAGAAAATTACATTACTCATTATAACTATTAGTTCAATATTCTCAGTAAGGATCACTTTTTCATAATGATTTTTTTTTTAAAATTTTAGCTCTTTACCATAATTCTTCATAAAAATATCTTATATTTATAATACTTTAAACAATATGTTTTGCAAAGTTGCGTCTATTTTACATAATATTTTTTTGTTATAAATTTTCATTTGGATGATTGTGTTTTTAGTAACAGTTTATGTATTCAAACTATTCTATTACATTCAAATAATTTCATAATGTATAATTTTATATTTAATTTTTTTTTTCTAAAATACTTCCCCCGCGACATCGCGGGGGGGTCTAAGCCCTAGTAGATTGAATAAACGTAACCAAAATTAAGCGTTATGCTCTGCTCCATCCTCCACCTCATCATTATCATGCTCCATTGTAACATCATCCTCAACTTCCTCTTCTTTCTTCCTCAATCCGATCATGCAGCCACGAAGGGCCACCCAAGGATAGATAAGAAGAGAACCTTCCATCTCTGGTGACGCTATGAGCAATATCCCTAGCCAATGAGTTAGCTTTCGATGAAGAGAGTTTAAACTGTATCACTCCCATTCCATGTATTACTCCAGCAATCTTGTTCACCTGAGACCGATATTTCGGCCAGCTCAGAGGGTCCTCTAAGACAAATAAAACAGCCTGACAATCGAACCACACCTCACATGAATTAATCTGGAGAGTACACAGACTTTGCAGGCACCATAAGAGGCAACCTAGTTCCGCGGAGATCCTATTCACCCTTGGAGGAAAGGCATCCCGAGCATGAAACCTGACATTCCCTGCATCATCCCGTAAAATCCAAGCTCCACCACAATAATACCTGTCATTAATCCAAGCGCAGTGAATGTTGCACTTTAAAACTCCCAGTGCAGGTTTAATCCAACGTTCTATTCTTACTGATCCTCGTTGTTCGACTCCATTGTTGTCTTGCAAAGTCATGGTTCGTTGCCGTAACCACACATCAGCATTCTCCAGCGCCCCAGCTAACAACACATGAGGATCCTGCATCCTTCCTCACCATATTAATCCATTCCGTGCTTTCCAAATCTCCCAGAGAATCCAAGGAATAGCATTCTGATAGTCTACCGGTATGTCTCCTCGAGTCATTAACTGCAATAAAAAGTTAACATTGTCTGCAACCGACGTCGAGAAACCCAGTGTTGGTAGTGGTAGTAAAGCAGCCTCCCATACTCTGGTTGCGAGGGTACATCCAAAGAGCACATGAGCAAATTGCTCATTCCTGACATATATGTTTAGTTAGCGTTTGTTTTACTAGTTTAATTTAACTCGGCTCGAAAAAACAAAATTGAGCCAAGTTAATCTATTAACTATGTTTAGCTAGCTAATACATATATCCCAAGGCTAACTAATACAACAAATCTGTAATTGTGACCATTCACTGTAAACGTTTACAAAGTTTTTATAAGATTTTTATAAGATTTTCTAAGATTTTAATAGGTTTTTTATAAGATTTTTTATAAGGTATTAATAAAGTTTTTATAAAGTTTTTTATAAGTCTTTTTTATAAGGTTTTTATAAGGCTTCTACTTACAAAAACTTTATAAATATCTCATAAATATTTTAAAATCGTTTAAAACTTTATAAAAACCTTATAAAAGCACAATAATTTTTTTGGTGGGAAAATATGTTAGAAATTGTTTGGCGGACAATTTTTTTACATTTTGTTGACTAATATATTTTTTAAGTAAAGGTAAAATGCTCATTAAAAATTAAAGGATGACTGATACTAGGATTTTTGTGTGTCTATCCTGGCAGGTTCAATTAACCTTATGTGTTGTAGTACTTAAGGTGTCAATCCAAATGACATGATGCTACCACTCAAGATGCAATCAAGAAATCACAAGTTAAGCCAATTCAAAAAGAGTGTTTTTATCTAACAATCCTAGAATGATCAGAATGCAAAACAAAAAATGAGCTACAGGACTAGAAACGAGAATGTATGAAAAGAAGCGAAAATGAATGAAAACAGAAAACGAGTCTAAGCAAGAATTTGATAGCAAGATCGGAAATGGTTTCAGGATGTAATAAAAATCAGAAAGATAGAAGTCCTAAGGATGGGAGTAATTGATGTCGATGGAGTATCCTAGTGTACAGAGTGTTTAACATGCCACAATCAAACTATCCCTAAATAATGAACATCACGACTTAGCTAATCCAATCTCTTGACATAAGCTACTCAGACTCAACCACTTCCAAACCTAGCTCTCGCTAGAGAAACATGATCAAGAATGGCTTGACAAACAAGTTCATTCACATCAACAAACATCCTAGACAACTAATCTCTAGGCTAGGAATGTAAGTCTCTGGTACTAGTTGGTCAGACATTTCATCAAACACCTTTTGGGTGTGGAAATGTCTAAGACCTAGTTCCAATTGATCAGAGAGAAACTAGTATTTCTAACTCTAGTCCAGAAGGGAATCATACGAATCTAAGCTTAAACACCCTACATACTAAGATCCTCCACCTAATCTATCCCATCCTCAAGAACAATCACACTACTCAGATCCAGAAATCATCATCAAAGATACGAATTCGGAAAACATTGAATCAAGCATAGTAAGATAGATATAAATGAGATGAACAACTTTGTAGAAGAAATCAAATGCAAAAACTCAATAAACTCAAAGATGTCGGATTACAAAGTCTGAGAACGTTTTTTGGTGGCTAGGTAAAACCTTAAGAATAAAACGAGATAAAAGATGTCCCAAGCCAAGACTTAACAAAATGTATTTGTAGTAAAAACATGTAAATCCCTAGAACTTAAAACAACAATGTAAATAGTCGGTTTGGGAATCTCCTGAAGCGTGTAAGACGGAGCGTCTTCCTGACTTGTGTGATCGAGTCGGTGTGCATCCGATGGCTCGATTGGTATATGAAAGTGGCTCGAATGGTGTGAGTAGGAGTGGCTCGAGCGTGGTCGGCTCGAAGGAGGTGCGGGGAAATTTGCTCGAGCTGGGTGTATACGCATCCACTAAAACGATGATAACTCTTGAACTACACCTCCGATTGGCTTGAAATAAACGGCATTTGAAAGATGACTCAATTCTCTACAACTTTGATGAAGACGTCAAAAGAGGAATCCCTCGACCGGTGGCTCGAGTGATGGCTCGAGGTGTGGCTCGAGTGTTGGCTCGAGCGTGGATGTTAGAGCGTAGTTCGAACGTTGATGACATCCATTCCAGGCATGATGGATCGAGTGGGATGCTGGTGCTTCTTCTTGGGAGCGCGTCCAAGTCGGATGTCAGTCGAGTCACATGATGTCCATTCCAGGCATGCTTGGTCGAGCCGCCAGTCTGGACATCTTCTAAACACCTGAAATAACTCCAATATACAAGATGTATGCAAGACCAATGCAAAGACTACCTAAATATGCATATTATGCAAAAGAGACTAAAAAACAATGCAAAACAATGAGTTAAGAGAACAAAATGCATGATGAAAGAGTGTAATATATATATATATATATATATATATATATATCAGTTTTGAAAATCTAAATGGAGAAAAAAACCATAAACACACTACTACGTAATCAAAAAATTTTTCATGTGTTAAAATGCTCTAATACTATATATATAAAGAAAACTCAAGTAACACCAAACAAAAGAACCAAAAACAAACTAAAGTATATTTTTTAAATCAGAAAATAACCATTCCTGAATAAACAAATAAAAAACTAATAATATCTAAATAATAAAATTTTAAAAACAATGTAAGTTAAACCCATGCGTAGCATGGAATGACTTCTAGTATGGTATATGTTAGAGTTGGGTGTTCGGTTCCGTTCGGGTTTTTGAAGTTTTCGAGTTTAGGCTCATAGACCTTGATTTGATCATGTACTTGTGTGTTAAAAGATAATGTTTTGGAGAAAAAAAAAGAGGAAAACCCAATTAATCAATCTTCCTTCATCTTAGTTTCATTTTTCTAGGGTCAAGGCCAACTAATAAAATATGACAAATAAGAAAAACAGGTGGAGTATACCTCCCATTGCTGGGGGAAAAGACAAATGGCCATGGACCAATAAAAATTCTTTTTTCATGGTTTGCGCCTTATTTTTTGAGAAAATTCTTGCTAGGCAAATAGACTGTTTAGGTGACAACAAAGAAAAAACAAAAAACAAAAAACAAAAAACTAAAGGGCAAAGATCATTACATTAGCATAGTTGATCTGGCAAATAAATGACAAATACTATTCAAATGTTCTTTTTCTTCGCCACCTTATAAATCACGTCCAAGCAAAATGAATAGGAGACCATTATTTTGGAGTAGACTAAGAGCATGTGTAATGGAAGGTTCACAAAAATTCTCAACAATTTTAAAAAGAAAATTAAAAGAAATGAAAGAGAGAAATAATAGTTCTCATTTGAGAACTGTTGAAAAACTATTGAGAAATTCATTAAATACATGTTAATATAAATTGGGGCAATTGCATTTTTTTGTACCTTTATTTGCATTTGAATGAAAACATAGACCCCATATTCGATATTTGAGAAACATAACCACTAAGGGTGCTGAAATTACAGTTGACTCCCTTACGACCAAACAAAAAATAGAAGCCAAAATGACAGATGTAACCCGAGAAAGTCTGCAATAGATTTTTTTACGGTGGATTTCAAATTGACGTCAAATGGAAGACATAAAAATATGTCTACTCCTTAATTATAGTTTAAATTTTAATTAAAAAAATTATAAAAAACTAATTTGGTAAACCTATTGACCAAATAATAACCACATAAACTTCCTGCATTGAAATAAAATAAATTTACATATAAACTAGTCAAATTAAAGGAGGAAAGGCGGATTAGGTTAAAATTATTTGATTTAGGGTTTGCTTAAGTTGACTTCTCTGTAGACTATTGGTGGTTGACTTTGTAATGCCATCAACGATTAATATTTTATTATTTTAATTTCACCGACAATTTAACCAAACCGATAGTTGAACCTAACCGAATGCATACCGATTCCTTGATTTTAACCTAACCGGATAATTTAACCATATATATACTTCTCTGCAAGTCAAACCTAGTTTTTTTATGTGATCTCTCAGCCACCGCAGCCTGAGCAGACATTAATATCACAAAAAAGACTAAAATCTGGGATCTGATTCGACCTATTTTTTTTTTTCATTTTCTCTCTAATCTTCAACATTCTTATTCCCCTTTCTCTTTGGATTTGTGTTCTTTCTCTCTTTTCTCTCTTCAAATATATCAGCCACTCTCGCTCCCTTCTCTCATCAACACCAATCTTTGTTAGAACCTTAAACTCTCGCATATGCTGTCTCGTGAATCTCACAGTCATGGGACAAAAACTTCGCCGCCGAGAAAGGAATTCCCCAAATTTGAAACCATACTTCTCCTCCGAAGAAATCCTCAAGGTACTGAAGAAGATCTGTCTTAGCTCGAAACGACACCGTCATGTTCCTCTGTTTCTTCTTCGTCTTCTTACTCTGATTCCTCCCGATATGTGCATTTCTTTTAACTGTCATTTATTTGTTTTTGTTGGTGTTCTTTGGAAGGGATTTGAGAAACCAATATCGTTTAGGTTACTGGCGGCTAAAGTAATGGATCTGGAGAAAGCAGGTATGATGTATTTCATCTCAAGCGGATATGACGATCCTTGTTAGATGTTCGTCCTTAGAAGGATACTCAAAAAGGGTAATAAATAGATCCATTATCTTGTTTTATTGTAATATATTTTTGTTAACTAATTGTGGTGTCGAATAATTTCTTTGTCTTCTAATTCTCAGAATAGTTGAAGCATTATAATGGCGACGAGAGAGCAAACAAGTCTTTGAGAGGTATGTACTCAATCATTGCCAAACCTTCTTAAAAAGGTAACAACATAAACTGGTTCTAATGATTTGATCGATGAATTTGCTTTTTTCTTTTAAAGTTGTTGTTGTTGTTGTTGTTGGTTTTGATTACAACTACAATTTTTAAGGTTTAATTATTTTGTGAATCAGATCAAAGAAGGAGATCAAAGGTAGAGACCATATGTGTACAACTAATTCCATTAAATGACACCATTCCTTCACTTATGTCTGATTTTGGTATTATTATATGTTCCTTGTGTTGCTTTTACTTTGTAACCCTTGTACGACGTCTTCAGATTTGGAAGTGATGACAACGAAAGAATCTCCATTGAAGATCAATACGCCGCCGATAAGCCTCCAAAGTCCAATCGAACCAGGCTTGAACCAAAATTTGAACAATTAGAGAAGTAAACCGGGTTTTGTCAGCTGGTAAATTGTTATGACTTTTGTTTAGGCAGACAGAGTTAGAGGGGGAATCTTAACGCTTTTGTTTTTGCGGGGTTGTTTTGTAAACTTTAAGTTTTATTTGGGGGTTGGGGCATAATATGTAAATACGGTTTAACAATTTATTTTCTCGGTTTATCGCATTAATTATGAAGTCTCTATCTCTCTCTTAACTTATGTTTTTCATAAACCACATCGATTTGAGTTTTTAACTCGGAAAGACCAAACAAAGCAATAACAAATATTTTTAATTTCTCTGTTAAACGATAAATTTGATGAATATTTTTTAAAGAAAATTCTGACCAAAAAGAATGATGTTCTTGCCATGTTCGGAGATTGCTTCAAAAGATTTTTGTATGTTTAAAAATAGTTTTTGACAGAATAATAACCTAAAGATGATTAATGATTAACTAGTAACTACATAAAGAGAAATTGTAATTACTGTTTGGGGGAGAAGTTCCTACTTCAATTATTAGAGTTACTTTTTTTTCTTAATAATGAGTTTGTAATTTAGATTAAGTTATACCTACAACTTAATGCATATCATATCATTTTATGTAAACTTAGATTATTAATGCTTCTTTCATGTGTTTGTGTTATTTTGTTGCAGGTTGAAGCGGATTACGTAATGATATCAAAGAAGTTTCAAGGTCCAACAGTGTGGAAAATTCACAAGTTTAAATACAAAAGTTGTTTGAACTTATTTTTAATTATGTATTTTTACTTTGTAATATAGATATTTTGTATTCATGTTTCATATAAATATAATAATTTTTTTTTTATAAAATTATGGCAGGTTTCTCTTTTAATTTGTCAAATTATCCAAAAACTGAAAAAAAAATCCTAGAAATTTGTAATTTCAATAAAATTTAGTGTAACAATTAATAACTAAGAATACACTTCATTGTAGTATTGTAGACTGAAATCATTCACGGTTGCGTAATTCTTAGAAAGTTTCTATATCACTTCATTTCATACTTATAGAATTCTACATTCTTTGAAGAAGTCTTTCAGATAAGTCTTCAGCATAATCATTACAAATATTAAATTGATTTGATTGATTTGCAGACGGTTCAGTTTCCCGTGCAGAAGTCTGCCAGAGAAGTCGTCGACATAATCATTACAAGGTTTAAATTGATTTGACGTTAGTTGGTAAAGAAGTCTGCCAGAGAAGTCGGTTTCTTTATATTTTTCTGGTACTGTTTCAAATAAACCAGAATTGGTTTTCTAAAACCGAGATTATTTTTCTTGTCATCAATACAGACTTCACACAGAACTCCAACACGTTGACTTCCAAATTAAGTCTAAGTTAATGACCTAACTGCCTAAGAAAACCAAAAACTTGATTTCTCCATATGTATAATATATAATAATTTCAAAAACATACTGAGGCAAGTACATAACATATATCAAAGAATACAACAAGAAAATCTTAAAAATTATTCACCAATTTGTAATAAATTGGTTTTCAAATTATGACGACTTCATGTTGATGTCAACATTTTAGACATAAACAAGCCTCTACGCAGAGACTTTAACTCGAAGTCTATTTTGTGTGGTCTATTTTTGCAATTACAATTTAACAAAGCAAACACCGGACGAAGTCTACTAGGATAGTTGACTTCTTTTGTTGTCTTCCTTTGTTAATTTTTTGGTCAGTTTTGCAATTAAAAACATAGAACAGAGTAGACTTCTTAGGAAGTTTTAACAAGTTAACTTCGATTACAGTCAACTTTGGTTATTTTTGCAATTGACCAAACCATTGATTTGGTAGTAGACTTCATCTATCCGTCAACTAGAAAAAGTAAACTTCGTTGTGGTTAGTTTTGCAATTGACCAAGTTTGACTTTCGCCAAGTAGACTACGTACGAAGTCTCCAGGAATGTTGACTTCGTTTGCAGTCTGCCGTGGTCATTTTTGGGGTTGACCAACATTTTAAGTTTTTAACTAGTAGACTTCTTTTGCAGTTAACAAATTAATTTTATATCAATAAAATTACGGTCAATGTTTTTATATTTTGGTCAAATCCAAAAATAGCCACTATAGAAGTCTACTCTTTTATTATCGGAAGAAGACTTTGTTCGGCAGTCAAAACTAAAAAGCCAAGAATTTGGTCAATTGCAAAAATACACCTTAGTAGACTGCAAACGAAGTATCCAACAAAAAGATTATAATGCAGTCTGAATCATATTTTTTTGTTATCAAATGAAATTAAGTAGACTTAAATTTCAGTCTACGGGCTCGAAACTGGATAAATTTTTAATTGCAAAATTGACCACATAGTAGACTTTACATGATATTATGACGGTTAGACTAACAAATAAAGTCTAATTTCGCAAAAAAAAAATCAAGAAATCTACTGGAAAATAACCTTATCGGTGGTTTTTTCGCAATGTCAAGCACCGAGGACGTCGTCTTTAGTCACCACGGAAGAAACCCAGCACCAATTTAATCACTATCCAAGAATCATGACATATAACAAGATGAATGCACTTGCAAATTTTATTGGATTATAATGGAAAGGAGATGGAAGAAAATGAAGTTCTCATAGCATTGGGTGTAATTTAAGCTTACAAATTCAGGTTGTTGAAGCTTTAAGAGCTTCAAATTTGGTTGTTCATGGTTGTTGGAAAATTGATGGTGGTGGCACAACCGTAAATAAAAGAAGAAGATGAGGATATGAATGTAATAAACATTTTCGCAAGAAATTCAAATAAATTAGAAATAATGGCATTTTTGTGAATACAATGAATACATAATGATTTAATTGGAAGAAAGTGGCAAATGTTGGAGAGAGAAAAAGAGGTAGTCAGTTTTGCAATTGACTCAAGTTAGGGGTCTAGTTTTGCAAGCATCCCATATAAATTTGGTTTAAAATTTATTTATTTTTTATTCAAAATTGAAATAATTAATTAAATTAAATTATAACTACTAAAATATTATATTTGAGAGATTATAAGAGTCTCTATACTAATAAGGCCATTTGATTTTTAAAAGAGCTATTATAAAGCCAATTTATCAATGCTCTTGTGTCTTGAGTCTCCCTATATTTGTTCAGTCAACGACTAAGGCCAATTGATTAAAGAGGAGCTCTTGAGTCTTGTCTCTCTGTATTTCTCCATTATGACTTCAATGTTTATACATTAAGAAGAAAAAAAAAGCTTTAAACGCTATTATTATGTGGTGTAGTTCTGATACCCGGCTAGGTTATCCAAAAATGTTACTGTTACGTTCTTCAACGATTTTGTTATGTAGTGTAGTTCTTATTCAACTGTTCGCTCCTCAAATCGATGCTCAAAGATCAAGAAGTCGATGGCAGACACTCAGTGGTGAGAGTTGCTCTCACTTTCTCTCTTTCTTTCTTTTCAGTAAATTATGTTGAAACAAGAGAACTTAAGTAGTTCTTTAATAACCAAGTCCAATAATTGCTAAATATAACTTTTCGGATTACCTCTTATGTCTTTATTAATTACCAGGTGATGCTCCACTTGTGATTGCTCGTGGTGGGTTTTCTGGATTGTTACCAGATTCGAGTATTGATGCTTACAAACTTGCAATCCAGACAAGTGTAGCCGAAGTTGTTCTATGGTGTGATGTTCAGCTAACCAAAGACGGGGCTGGGATTTGTTTCCCTGAATTAGATATGGCCAATGCTTCGAATATTGATCTTGTTTACCCAAAGCGCAAAAAATCTTACCCGGTTAATGGAGTCACTACTCAGGGTTGGTTCGCCATTGATTCCACCTTGAGAGATCTCCAGAATGTAGCCTGTAAGTGTTTAAGACTCAGTTAGTGCATTCGTAGAGTGTCACGAAATTTCTTTTAGTATTTCTTGTAATTTCTTACACATTACTCTTCACCACAGTGATTCGAGGAATATTATCACGATCAGATAGATTCGATGGAAATGGATATACGATTCTCACGATTCAAAATGTAGCCGAGCAGATTAAGCCACAAGGAGGTTTTTGGTTAAATGTTCAGCACGATGCGTTCTATGAGGAACACAATTTAAGCATGAGCAGTTTTCTATTATCAGCTTCAAAAACTGTTTCCATTAACTTCATCTCTTCCCGTGAAGTGAATTTCTTTATGAAAATTGTTGTCCGTTTCAAGCGTAATGGACCGAGTTTTGTGTTCCAGTTTCTCGAGAAAGAAGATTTCGAGCCGACAACAAACCAAACATACGGTTCTATCTTGAGTAACCTAACGTTTGTCAAGACGTTTGCTTCAGGGATTCTTGTTCCCAAGTCATATATATTGCCACTTGATGACAAGCAGTACTTGATTCCTCATACATCATTAGTTCAAGATGCTCACAAAGCAGGATTAAAAGTATATGTGTCAGGTTTCGCAAATGATAATGATCTCGCTTATAACTATAGTTACGATCCAGTGTCTGAGTATCTATCTTTTGTGGACAATGGCGATTTCTCTGTCGATGGCATGCTCTCTGATTTTCCCTTAACCGCATCTGCATCCATTGGTAAGCAATCTCTCTTCTGCATTACTGGAACTAGTCAAAATCAAACATTTTTTTTTCATGTTTTCCACAGACTGCTTCTCCTACATTGGCCGAAACCCTACAAAACCTCTGATCAACCAGGGGACTGATCCGGTTCATGCCTCAGTGGATTTTCTTGTTATATCAAAAGATGGTGCGAGTGGGGACTATCCTAGATGTACAAACTTGGCATATGAGAAGGCAATTAAAGATGGTGCCGATGTTATCGATTGCTCTGTCCAAATGTCCAGCGACGGTAAATCATTTTGCTTAAGTACGGCAGATCTCAAGGACAGCACACTGGTTGCTCAAAGTCAGTTTAGCGACCGTTCAACTACTGTTCCTGAGATTAGCTCAGATGTTGGAATATACACTTTTAGTCTCACATGGCCTGAGATCCAAAACTTGACTCGTAAGTTTTACTCTTTAATAATCTGCTCACTCTATTTATAGTAAGAGAGCTTCTGTTGTCTTTAAAATTTCACATTCGTCCAGCAAATGCCTGAGAGGTACAATAACTACTCTCCCATGTTTTGTGCAGCTGCTATTTCAAGCCCCTTCAGGGGTTACAATATGTTTAGGAATCCGAAAGAGAGAAATTCAGGGAAGCTTATTTCGCTTTCTGAGTTCCTAGAATTAGCAAAAAAATCCACTTCTCTCTCCGGTGTTTTGATCAGAGTAGAGGTGGGTTCTCGTGTCTGTACCTCTTAGTCTTGAGATTTTATCAATGGGTTCTCGTGTACTGTACCTTAGAAAAATTCACTTTTTTTTTGTGTCCCTTAGAATGCGGCATACTTGAGAGAGAAGCAAGGGCTCGACGTGGTTAAAGCGGTTCTCGATACGCTCACAGAAGCTGGTTACACCAATGGAAATACAACAACAAAGGTCATGATTCAGTCAACGAACAGCCCGGTTCTAGTTGACTTCAAGAATCAGAGCAAGTACGAGACTGTCTACAAAATTGAGGAAACCATTCGTGATATTGATGACGCGGCTATCGAACACATAAAGAAATTCGCTAACGCTGTTGTCATCAACAAAGCATCAGTCTTTCCTGACTCTGATGCGTTTCTCACTGGGAAAACCCATGTTGTGGAGAGACTCCAGAAGTCTCAGCTCCCGGTTTATGTGGAACTGTTTCGGAATGAGTTTGTCTATCAAGCATATGACTTCTTCGCTGATGCAACTGTTGAGATAAACAGATATACCTATGGATTGGGTATCAATGGAACCATGACAGAGTTCCCTTTCACAGCTGCAAGATACAAAAGTAAGTGATCAAAAATTTGTAAGATAAGACACAAAAGTATTAACACCAAAACCAAAACCTAAAATTTAATTATCCCCTGCAGAGAATCGATGTTTGAGGAGACAATATATTCCACTTTACATGTCCCCTTTTGAACCTGGTGGCGTCTTAAAACTTGTGAGTCGTTCTAATTCATTACCTCCAGCCCAAGCTCCAATTCCAGTTTTCACAGATGGTGATGTCACTGAGTCACCACTACCTCCGGTTATTCCAAAAGCGTATGGAGTACCATCAACTATTGCACAACCTCAGAGTTTGTTCTTTACTTTTTTTTTCTTTTTCTAATTCGAGATGAGTTACTTTTTGTTCTGACAAATTCAACCTTTTCAATTGTTGTACAGGGACTTTGGTCAAAACAATTCGCATAGGTGAGTTTTCATGGCGAGAGAATTTTCAAAATGTTTTCGTTTCCAAGATTGACAAAAAGTACATAACTTACTTAACAATTTTTCTGTTTTCTAGTTGCGGGTACAGTAGCTGGAGTTGTTTTGTTCCTGGTGTTATTAATACAATTTTGCTGTTTTCTTCGTAAGAGGAAAACACAACCAAGACAACCGAACTTGAAAGCTCTTATACCACTCAAACACTACACTTATGCGCAAGTGAAAAGAATTACAAAGTCATTTGCTGAAGTGGTTGGAACAGGCGGATTTGGAATAGTTTATCGAGGAACACTTAGTGACGGCCGTATGGTTGCGGTGAAGGTCTTGAAAGAATCAAAAGGCAATGGTGAAGACTTCATCAATGAAGTTGCTAGCATGAGCAGAACTTCTCATCTCAACATTGTCTCCTTGCTTGGTTTCTGCGCTGAAGGTTCTAAAAGAGCAATTATATATGAGTTTTTGGAAAATGGGTCACTTGACAAGTTCATCTCAGGCAAGTCCTCGAATAATATGGATTGGACGACACTATATAAAATTGCGCTAGGAGTTGCTCATGGTCTAGAGTATTTGCACCATAGCTGCAAAACAAGGATTGTACATTTTGACATTAAACCACAAAATGTGCTCTTAGATGACAATTTTTGCTCCAAGGTTTCAGATTTTGGCCTTGCTAAGTTATGTGAGAAAAAAGAGAGCATCTTGTAATTGCTGGATATAAGAGGTACCGTAGGGTACATTGCACCAGAGATGATCTCCAGAGTTTATGGGAATGTGTCGCACAAATCAGATGTCTATAGCTATGGAATGTTGGTTCTCGATATGATTGGTGCAAGGAACAAAGAAAATTTTAATCAAGTTCCTGCTGCTTCTAACCCAAGTTCGATGTACTTTCCTGAATGGGTATATAAGGATCTTGAGTTGGGCAAGTCCAAAAGGCATATTGAGATTGGAATCACTAACGAAGAAGAAGAGGTAGCAAAGAAGATGACATTGGTGGTTTGTGGTGTATTCAGCCTTCCCCAACAGATCGTCCACCGATGAATAGAGTTGTAGAGATGATGGAAGGAAGTTTGGATGCTCTTGGAATCCCTCCTAGGCCTGTTTTTCAAATTCCCACACTGTCTCTACAAGAATCTTCAACTTTTTCAGAGAATATCTCTGTTTACAGAGAAGGATGATCCAAGAAGTCTCCGTGGAACCTATCAAAGAACGAAAATATCTGAAAATGTCATATATTATCCGTACTATGTTATACTAGTTATCCTTACTATATATGTTAAGCTAGTTAGCGTTTGTTTTACTAGTTTAGTTTCACTCGGCTTGAAAAAACAAAATTGAGCCGAGTTAATCTATTAACTATGTTTAGCTAGGTAATATATATATCCCAGGCAGGCTAACTAATAATACAAATCTCTAATTGTGACCACTCATTGTAAGTATTTACAGGATTTTTATAAGGTTTTTATAAGATTTTCTAAAATTTTAATAAGGTTTTTATAAAGTTTTTTACAAGGTTTTTATAAGACATTTACAAAGTTTTTATAAAATTTTTAATAAGTCTTTTATAAGGTTTTATAAGGTTTTTATTGATAAAAACTTTATAAATATCTTACAAATATTTTTAAATCGTTTAAAATCTTATAAAAAATTTATAAAAGCACAGTAAATTTTTTGGTAGAAAAATATGTCGGAAATTGTTTGGCGGACAATTTCTTTTTTCATTTTGTTGACTAAACTATTTTTTAAGTAAGGGTAACATAGTCATTAAAAAATTAAAGAATGACAAAAATGAAATTTACAAAAAGAAAAAAAAAATTGAAAAGAGGTATATCAAAAAATATTTCTAACAAAATTTATATTATATTTCACTGGAGATAATAATAAAGAATAATATATTATGTCACATATATTTAATTAAAACCACCATTTGTGGGATCAGATCAATGGAAGCATGATTGCAAACATTCATCCGAGTACTCGCTAGGTCATTATTGCTAAACTTAGATGTTAAACATCTATTTAGAAAAACTTAATTGATTTAGTTTAATGTATACTTGAAATTGAAAGTTTCAAGCGGTGAAGAGCTGATAAAGTTAGTTATTGACTTTTCAAGTCTCCTAAACGAATAAACCCTCTATGGTCTACTTGAAAGGATGATTGGATGAAGATAGTATGGTATTGGTTTACCGGCAAGTCCCCTATCTTAGTCCCACTACAGATTTGATTTCATGTTTAGCAGAGAGAACAAATGCCCAAGGCCCACTGAATATTCTTTTCCAATGTTATACCTCATTTTCAGAGAATAAAAACGTTTAGGTGTGGTATACACAAAGGTTTATCATTGTTGAAGAGTAAATATTATTTATCTTTGTTGATCAAGCAAATGACCAATACTATTCAAATGACCACTATCTTATTATTTAGTTAAGATGATCATACTAATTTTGGTAAAAGTAATTTTCTTCCACATCATGTCATTATTTTTGATCATAATTAAATTAGTCAATGAGTCAACTAAGCCACATGTTTTAACGCTCTTGAGTCTCTCTGTATTTTGTTCACTATGAGTCAATGAGTCAACTAAAAAAGCCAATTGATTTTTATAAAATAAAACTCTTGTGTTTGATCTCCTCTATGGGTTCAATGCGTTAACGATAAACCTAGAATTTTTGTTTTTTTTTTCCATTTATGTAAGTGACCGATGAATTCCAAGCCAGGCAATCAGACAAAGCTCGTATGTTCATCGTTTTTATTCTGTGGCGTTGTTCTAATTCATCTGTATGCTGCTCAAATTGATGCTCAAAGATCAAGAAGCCGATGGCAGACGCTCAGTGGTAAGAGTTGTTCTCATTTACTCTCCTTCTTTTGTGCATTGTTTTCAAGAAACTTTTGATTTAGAGTTGGGATTAATTATAGATAGTTCCCAAATATTAAAAGTTAAGTAATTACTTTGATTATGGGAGCATAATACTGTTCCACGTATTAGGATCATGTTTTATTTATTTACCAGGTGATGCTCCACGTGTGATTGCTCGTGGTGGGTTTTCTGGATTGTTACCAGATTCGAGTCTTGATGCTTACAAGCTTGCAACCCAGACAAGTGTAGCCGATGTTGTTCTATGGTGTGATGTTCAGCTAACCAAAGATGGAGTTGGGATTTGCTTCCCTGATTTAAATTTGTTCAATGCTTCAACTGTTCAATATGCTTACCCAAATGGTCAAAAATCTTACCCGGTTAATGGAGTCACTACTCAGGGTTGGTTCACCATTGATTCCACCTTGAGAGATCTCCAGAATGTAGCCTGTAAGTGTTTATGACTCAGTTAGTGCATTCGTAGAGTGTTACGAAATTTTTTTTGGTATATCTTGTAATTTCTTACACATTACTCTTCACCACAGTGATTCGAGGAATATTGTCACGATCAGATAGATTCGATGGAAATGAATATACGATTCTCACGATTCAAAATGTAGCCGAGCAGATTAAGCCACAAGGAGGTTTTTGGTTAAATGTTCAGCACGATGCGTTCTATGAGGAACACAATTTAAGCATGAGCAGTTTTCTATTATCAGCTTCAAAAACTGTTTCCATTAACTTCATCTCTTCCCCTGAAGTGAATTTCTTTAAGAAAATTGCTGGCCGTTTCAAGCGTAATGGACCGAGTTTCGTGTTTCAGTTTCTCGGGAAAGAAGATTTCGAGCCGACAACAAACCAAACATACGGTTCTATCTTGAGTAACCTAACTTTTGTCAAGACGTTTGCTTCAGGGATTCTTGTTCCCAAGTCATATATATTAGCACCTGATGACAAGCAGTACTTGATTCCTCATACATCCTTAGTTCAAGATGCTCACAAAGCGGGATTACAAGTATATGTGTCAGGTTTCGCGAATGATGTTGATATTGCTTATAACTACAGTTTCGATCCAGTGTCTGAGTATCTATCTTTTGTGGACAATGGCAATTTCTCTGTCTATGGCATGCTCTCTGATTTTCCCTTAACTGCATCTACATCCATTGGTAAGCAAAAATTCTTATACGTTCACAATTTCGTCTTAAAACATTTGCTGGAAATACTCAAAACCAAACATTTTCATATATCTCAGACTGCTTCGCCCACATTGGCAGAAACGCTACAAAACAAGGTAATGAGATATGTGTGTACATGTGTTTTTTTTTTTTTCTGTTCTTACTAACCGAACAAAAATATAAAACAGTCTTATAACTGACTTAAGCATCTACCAAATGGTTCATGCCTCAGTGGATTTTCTTGTTATATCAAAAGATGGTGCGAGTGGGGACTATCCTAGATGTACAAACTTAGCATATGAGAAGGCAATTAAAGATGGTGCTGATGTTATCGATTGCTCTGTCCAATTGTCCAGCGACGGTAAACCCTTTTGCTTAAGGACGGTAGATCTCAAGGACAGCACAACGGTCGCCCAAAGTCAGTTTAGCAACCGTTCAACTACTGTTCCTGAGATTAGCTCAGTTGGTGGAATATACACTTTTAGTCTCACATGGACTGAGATCCAGAGCTTGACTCGTAAGTTCCTGCTTTAAATATTGCACTTGTGTCAGACAAACGCTTGTCTGTTCTGCTCACTCTATATATAGTAAGAGAGCTTCTGTTTCTACTCTTGGTTAACTTAAAAAGGTTACATATAAGATGCAAAAATATCTGTTTTCTTCACAATTTCACATTCTTCTAGATTGAGAGTTACAATAACTATTCTCCCATGTTTTTGTGCAGCTGCTATTTCAAACCGTAACCAGAGTTCTTACAATATGTTTAGGAATCCGAAAGAGAAAAATTCAGGGAAGCTTATTTCGCTTTCTGAGTTCCTAGAATTAGCAAAAAAATCCACTTCTCTCTCCGGTGTTTTGATCAGAGTAGAGGTGGGTTCTTGTGTACCTCTTAGTCTTGAGATATCAATGGGATCGTGATATCTTCTATATGGCCAGTAACTAACTATGTGTTTTTTTTTCTTGTGTCCCTCAGAATGCGGCATACTTGAGAGAGAAGCAAGGGCTCGACGTGGTTAAAGCGGTTCTCGATACCCTCACAGAAGCTGGTCACACCAATGGAAATACAACAACAAAGGTCATGATTCAGTCAACGAACAGCTCGGTTCTAGTTGACTTCAAGAAGCAGAGCAAGTACGAGACTGTCTACGAAATTGAGGAAACCATTCGTGATATTGGTGACTCGGCTATCGAAGACATAAAGAAATTCGCTAACGCTGTTGTCATCAACAAAGCATCAGTCTTTCCTGACTCTGATTCGTTTCTCACTGGGCAAACCAATGTTGTGGAGAGACTCCAGAAGTCTAAGCTCCCGGTTTATGTGGGACTGTTTCTGAATGAGTTTGTCAATCAAGCATATGACTTCTTCGCTGATGCAACTGTTGAGTTAAACACATATACCTATGGATTGGGTATCAATGGAACCATTACAGAGTTCCCTTTCACAGCTGCAAGATACAAAAGTAAGTGGTTCAAGATTTACACCAAAAGGTCTGACAACAACAAAATGTTAACATCAATGCCTAACTTTGTTCATCTTCTTCAGGGAACCGATGTTTGGGCAGAAAAGAAATACCACCTTACATGTTACCTATTCAAGCCGGTGACCTCTTACATAATTTTGTGAGTCCTCTGTCCTTACCTCCGGCCCAAGCTCCAATCCCGGTATTCACAGATGGTGATGTCACTGAGCCACCACTACCTCCGGTTATTCCAAAATCCCCAACCTCAACACCTGGAACCCCATCAACCATTGCACAACCGCCTAGCGGACAAACCCGACTCACACTATCTCTTCTCCTCTCTATTTTCTTCTTCTCTCTTCTACTTATGTGATCACATACTCCTCTCTGTTTATAATAATGTCTTCCTCCCTCGTAAAAAGATTTCTTGTGTGCATATTTATACTTTGGTTTAATGTCATTTGGTTATAGTACTTTTTATCATCATCAGTTTATAATTTGGCTGTTTTTACATTTTAAGAAATACTATTTCTTTCTGTAACCGAATTTATTTCTTAAACTTAATGTTCATTATCTTGAATAAATATGTTAACTAAATAAATATCTTCAATCTTACAATTGTCACACATAACAATGTATACTGCAGCTAGTAATAGAGAACATTTAATGTTTCAAGCTAAGTCGTTGACAGTAGTGGTGAAGAATTGTCAAAATTATCGACTTGTCCAGTCTCCTAAACCCTCTTTGGTCATCTAAAGGATGAAGACAAACATACTTACGACATAAGAGATAGTATCAATATCAAAATCTTTTTTTTTTTTGGGGTCAACTAATAAAGACATGATTACAAGACTCCACGGTTACTTATCACTCACCTTGACTTGGTCCTTCACAATTACCACTCGCATCTTAATTAACGACCTCTCTTTGTTTCTGTTTCATATCACCCCAAGATTTACTGTTCAGATATCTCAAACAGATCATGTACTATCTCTCCACTTCTTGTCTATGCCTTTTCTTCCTCTTCTCGTTATTCCACAACCTTCCTTGTGCTACAAGCAAACAAGGACTTGGGTGGTGTGACGTTCTGTTTCAGTGTGGTAACATCACTGCTGGTTTCCCTTTCTGGGGTGGGAGTCGTCTAATCCTTGCGGTCATCTGTTGCTCAAGCTTCACTGCGAAAAAAAACAACACCTCTCTAAACATCTCAAACTACGAGTACAAATCAAACATCTGATACTCTGAGACTTGCCAGATCATACTTTTTAGGCTCTTTATGATCTGCTAAATTCAATACCACAATCTTGCCATCTCAAATCTTTGAGCTTTCCCCAACCTACAGGAGCCTCACCGATTTACACAACTGTGATCCTAAGATTTCTTACCGCTCAAGTTATACATGCCCTGCTTTAGGTCATTTTTCAATGTCTAAAAGCCTTGATTACCAAGATTCCTGCAATGACAACTTCACAGTTAACGTTCCGTTGAGTTTCTTCCCCAACGAGAGAAATTTGAATTTGACCCATTTGAAAAGTGCTCTACGCAATAGGTTTGAGGTGAAGCTGGTGATCGGTAAGATACCGTGTCAAGAATGTTCATCCACTAGTTGAATCTGTGGTTTAAACAGTACCACAGAGATTTGCTGCAACGTAACGTAACCTAACCTAACCACCAGGAGGAGATAGTTGTGTACCACAATATCAACCTAGTGGTAAGTTTCTGTAGTTACTAGTAAATTTTATGTTTATGTTTTCAATTCCAGCTGACTTTGTTTTTGGTGCCATTTGATTGATGGAGGAAGATCCGATATATACTTCGGAAGATACAGGTTCTTAACCTTTCTTAGATTGACTGTTTTTATATTCTCTGAGTTAATTAATCCTTATATTGACACTCCCATAAAGTCTTGAAATCAGGAAAATGTACCCAACTAGGTATTTACCCGCGGTATACCGCGGGATTATTTTTTATTTTAAAATAACTTAAGTAATGTTTTATAAATTTTAAGTGAACAATATGTTAAATCAATACATTATGTAATGCATAAGTAGTATGTTTGTAGTGGATTGTGTTATAGTGAAGTTAGGATATCATATTGTTAATGATATGTCTATATTTTGCATCTCCTTAACCTTTATTTGTCATGCATTTAGCTAGGACAACTAGTCGTTTTGCATCATTTTAGAACCTCTATTATACACTTTGCATATTTAGGAAGTTTATGCATCATCCTTGCATACATTGTACATTTCAAAGTATTTCAGGTTTTTAGGAGACGTCGGAGACGCAGACAATAGAGCCACTCTCAGCTGCACCAATCGAGCCACTCTCAGCTGCACCAATCGAGTCACTCTCGAGGCACCACTCGAGTCGCCACTCGATCCATCACTCGAGCCACCGGTAGAGGGATTCAGTTTTTGACGTCTTCATCAAAGTTGTAGAGAGTTGAGTCATCTTTCCAATGCCGTTTATTTCAAGTCAATCGGAGGTGTGGTTCAAGAGTTATCACCGTTTTAGTAGATACATATACACCCAGCTCGAGTCGTATTACCTCCACTCGATTGCACCCCAGGGAGAGACGACACTCGAATCGTATCACCTCCACTCGATTGCACCCCAGGGAGAGACGACACGCGACTCGATCCGTTCCACTCGATTGCAACCCAGGGAGAGACGACACGCGACTCGATCCGCTCCACTCGATTGCACCCCGGGAGAGACGACACGCGACTCGACCGCACATGTTTGGTTTCACACGCTTCAGGAGACTCCCGAACCGACGCTCTATCTTGTCGTTTTAAGTTTTAGGGATTCACACGTTTTTACTATATATACATTTTGTTAAGTCTTGTTGAGGACATCTTATCTTTTATTCTCGTTTTGTTCTTAAGGTTCTACCTAGCCACCTAAAACGTTTGAGACTTTGTGTCCAGATATCTTTTAATCTGTTTAGTTTTTGCATTTGATTTCTTCTACAAAGTTGTTCATCTCATTCTTGTCTATCTTATTATGTTTTGTTCAATATTTTCTGGACTTGTGTCTTTAGTGATGATTTCCGGATCTGAGTAGTGCTAGAGTTCTTGGGGATGGGATAGACTAGGTGGAGGATCTTAGGATGTAGAGTGTTTAAGCTTTGATTTTTATGATTCCCTTCTGGACTAGTGTTAGAAATGCTAGTTTCTCTCTGATCAATTGGAACTAGGTCTTAGACATTTCCGCACCCAAAAGGTGTTCGATGAAATGTCTGACCAACTAGTGCCAGAGACTTACGTTCCTAGCCTAAGAGATTAGTTGTCTAGGATGTTTGTTGACGTGAATGAACTTGTTTGTCATGCCACGCTTGATCATGTTTCTCTAGCGAGAGCTAGGTTTGGAAGTGGTTGAGTCTGAGTAGCTTCTGTCAAGAGATTGGATTAGCTAAGTTGTGATGTTCATTGTTTAGGGATAGTTTGCTTGTGGCATGTTAAACACTCTATAGACTAGGATACTCCACCAAAATCAATTACTCCCATCCTTAGGACTTTTATCTTTTTGATTGATATTGCATTCCTGAGACTGTTTCTTATCTTGCGGTTTTGTTCATGCTTAGACTCGTTTTCGTTTTTACTCTTGTTTACTTCTTGTCATACATTTTCGTTTCTAATTCTGTAGTTCATTTCTGTTTTTGCATTTTCATCATTCTAGGACTGTTAGACAAACACTCTTTTTATATTGGTTTTACTTGTGATTTCTTGATTGCATCTTGATTGTTAGCAACATCCCACTTGGATTGACACCTTAAGTACTACAACTGCATAAGGTTAATTGAACCTGCTAGGATAGACACACAAAAAGCCTAGTATCAATTTGGCGCCGTTGCCATTTGGGATTCGTTTTGCTACATTTAAGATTTCAAGTTTTGCAAGATTAAGTTCTTTTACACATATCATTATGAGTACTGACTTGTTTTGGTTGTCTGCTTGTTTGTTTTGCATCTCAGGAACCTGTTGATTGCAACGTTGCATGCACACCAGATCAAGAGGACATCAGAACCTCCTTCCTGCTATCGACGATATCAACCGGTTACAAAGACCACGACAAGTTCGTCAACTCACTGATCATCCCGCACCAGTCAATATGGACCAACATAATGGACCAAATCCGGGACCGCGAAACATTGGTGCTGGGGATGCACCGAACACTCACACTCAGCGTGCTGGAATCGTCCCTCCCGCCGTGCAGAACAACAACTTCGAAATCAAAGGCAGTCTGATCTCCATGATCCAGGGAAACAAGTTTCATGGGTTGCCTATGGAGGATCCACTAGACCATTTGGATGAGTTTGACCGTCTGTGCAGTCTCACCAAGATCAACGGCGTGAGTGAGGATGGTTACAAGTTGCGCCTCTTCCCATTCTCCCTGGGAGATAAAGCTCATCAATGGGAGAAAAATCTTCCCAAGGGATCTATCACCACTTGGGACGCCTGCAAGAAAGCCTTCTTGGCCAAGTTTTTCTCCAACTCCAGAACAGCACGTCTCAGGAATGAGATTTCCAGCTTTACTCAGAAGAGCTCAAAATCATTCTGTGAAGCCTGGGAGCGCTTCAAGGGTTACCACAGCCAGTGTCCACACCATGGTTTCAGCAATGAGTCACTGCTGAGCACTCTCTACCGTGGTGTCCTTCCAAAGATACGCATGCTGCTTGACACTGCTTCCAACGGTAACTTCCTGAACAAGGACGTAGATGAAGGTTGGCAACTGGTTGAGAATCTCGCTCAGTCTGACGGCAACTACAATGAGGATTATGACCGCACTGTTCGCGGCGACGCTGGGTCTGAGGAGAAGTACAAGAAGGACCTTAAGAATGTCAATGAGAAGCTTGACCGTATCTTGCTGAGCCAGCAGAGGAGCGTCCACTTCATCTCTGAGGACGACCCTTTCCAAGTTCCAGATGGGGAGGGTGAGCAGAGTGAAGAGATCAGCTATGTCCAGAATCAGGGTGGATACAACAAAGGTTACAACCCCTACAAGACGAACCCCAATTTGTCTTACCGAAGTAACAATGTTGCTAATCCACAAGATCAGGTGTACCCGCCTCAGCCATAACAGCAAGGTCAGCAAAAACCTTTTGTTCCTTACAATCCGGGATTCGTCCCAAAGCCGCAGTTCCAGCAAGGTTACCAAACTCCTTCAGGACCACCACCAGGATTCCGCCCTCAACAGGTTCAGCCTACTACCGCCCCAGATCAAGAAATGAAGCAAATGATGCAACAACTTCTTCAGGGCCAAGCTAGCGGTTCCATGGACACTGCTAAGAAGTTTGCTGACCTTAGCCAGAGGATGGAATGTTCCTACAATGATCTGAACGTCAAATTCGAAGCTCTGAATTCGAAGATAAGGTACATGGAAGGCCAATCCACTTCTACTTCTGCACCAAAGCCTGGCCAATTCCCAGGTAAGGCTGTTCAGAACCCCAAGGAGTTTGCCAATGCCATTACGCTGAGAAGTGGGAAAACATTGCCTCCCAGGCAAGGAGTTCCAGACGTCACTGAGGACAGTGAGGCATTCGATGGGGAGGATTTTGGTCAGGATGACGCTCAGATGGAGAACCCAGTCGAAGCAGTCAAAGACCCGGTTGAACCAGTGAAGCAGTCCGAACCTGAAGCTGTTAAGGAGCCTGTTGTTTCTGAAGACAGACCTGCGAGGTTCATCCCTCCACCGTACAAGCCTCCTCTACCATTTCCAGTGAGGTTCAAGAAACAGCTTACTGAGAAGTACAAAGCCTTGTTCGAAAAACAAGTCAAGGAGATTGAGTTGAGGATGCCATTGATGGATGCATTTGCACTTGTTCCTCACTACCAGAAATTCCTCAAGGACTTAGTGATGGAAAGATCAAAAGAAGTTCAAGGCATGGTGGTACTAAGTCTTGAGTGCAATGCAATCATCCAGAGGAAGGTTGTACCCAAGAAGCTCAAAGATCCTGGATCATTCACTCTACCCTGCTCCATTGGACCCATGTCTTTTGAGAGGTGCTTATGTGATCTTGGCGCTTCAGTTAATCTGATGCCATTATCTGTGGCTAAGAGGTTGGGTTTCACAAGGTTTAAGGGATGCGACATCTCCCTCATCCTTGCAGATAGATCAGTGAGACTTCCACATGGTATCTTAGAGGACTTACCTGTCAGGATCAGAGACGTGGAAGTGCCAACCGACTTCGTGGTTCTGGAGATGGATGAAGAACCGAAAGATCCTCTGATCTTAGGAAGACCGTTCCTGGCGACTGCTGGAGCCATCATTGATGTCAGAAATGGCAAGATTGACCTCAATCTGGGGGACGACTTCACTATGAAGTTTGACATCAAGGATACCTTGAAGAAGCCAACGATAGGAGGACAAGTATTCTACATTGAAGAGATGGATAAACTGGCAGATGAGTTGTTGGAGGAACTAGCTGAGGAGGATCATCTCAAAACTGCTTTGACCAAGGGTGGAGAAGAAGGGTTCCTGCATGGGGAGACCACTTGTTACAAGAATATGCTAGACTCCTACAGAGAAACGGACGAATCAGAGGAATTCGAGCAGCTATCTGACGCAGAGGAGGTACGTGCAGTTGAGACAGAGAGTTCAGAACGTGATATCTCCCACTCGACCAACGTCAAGACCCGACTCGAAACACCGACGTCCCGCTCAATCGAGTCGCACCCCTCCCACTCGACTGTGATCACTCCTGACTCCCATGCTGATGACTGGTCGGAACTGAAAGCTCCGAAGGTAGAACTCAAAACTCTCCCTTCTGGACTCAGGTACGTTTTTCTGGGAACCAATTCTACTTATCCTGTCATTGTGAATGCTAGGTTGAGTGATGATGAATTGAAGATGCTAGTAACTGAGCTTAAGAAGTTTAGAAAGGCTATAGGTTATTCTTTAGATGATATCAAAGGAATCTCACCTAGTCTTTGCACACATAGGATCAATCTTGAAAATGAGTCTTATGCTAGTATTGAACCCCAAAGGAGATTGAATCCTAACCTGAAGGAAGTAGTAAAGAAAGAAATTTTAAAACTGCTTGATGCTGGAGTTATCTATCCTATCTCTGATAGTACTTGGGTATCTCCAGTGCACTGTGTACCTAAGAAGGCGGTGGCCAATGCATTCTATGCCAAGGAGATTAAGGGATACATCACGAATGGCGAGCTTGAAATGATTGATCTCGCGCTCAAGGGACTCTCATTCACGGCGATGGATGGCACCGAGCTGCAAGGTGACACGTCCAATACTTCCGTCTCGCTCTACCTCATCAACTACATGATGTCATACAGGACTTGGGTCTCGCGACTCAACAGCAACCACTCTCCCGGATTGATGTGTATGGGCGGCGTGGTGACTTGGTTTCTTGAGGCAGCTGGTGTTCTGTTATCTTCCGAGCCACACCCACCACGCTGGATCGATGTGAACAACCTGCGACAGTTGCGCACTCTGGAGCGGGGTTTGAGGCAAGGACGATTGATTTACAAGTTTGTGCATCCGGAGGTCGGTTCCTCAAGATTACTCCTGCCTTACGTCGAGCTGACTACAATCTTGAGGGGTGAACATGTCGAGTTCATACCTTCCACGGACACTCTCTACGAATCTGGGGATGAGGTGCAGTGAGTAGAGGTTGCAGAAGCAGGGACAGACCCCATGGAGGAGGATACAGAAGAGTACCGCCCAGAGCAGTTCTACTTCGAGGAGTACACAGAAACAAGAATGGCTAAAAGTGTCAGAGCAGCTCATCAACGCCTCAACAAGCTTCAGCGATGGGGGAAGGCCAGAGACAAGGCTTTCAGCAGCTTCACCAAGACTATGACGAACTTTATGCGTAAGTTTAGCTGCTCGACTTCCACTACCGCCGTCCCTAGGTCTATCCCCGAGGACGCCAGACCCATACCAGGACGCGCCTCCGCGACACTCGAGCGAACACCACCGATTCCCTCTCCAGCACGTCAATCTTCATACATGCCACGGGAGCGTCAACCTTCACCCACTCCTTCACGCCACTCGTCACACGAGTCTAGGGAGAAACAGAGACGCGGTTCGCGAGGTTCCAGAGCCTCCTCTAGTCGGTGATCCGCGCATCGTTCTGCAGCTCGAGATGAGCATGAGGTTGAGATTGAGGTTGAGCAGCGAGTTGAACATCAGGGTGATTATCAGCCTACGGAGGTTGTTGTGTTGGCATCGGACCATGGCGAGTCCAGAGTCGATGACATGCAGTGTGACGAGCAGCCGAACATGTATCAGAACACGCAAGCGGTTGAGCAGCAAGTCGACCAACCAGCTGATGTCACACCCGCGGATCCCGAACAAGGCGAAGGACAGAGTCAGTTTCACACCCCTCCTTGGGCGAGCACGGACTCCTTCTTCTACTACTGAGGTACTCCTACCCTCCTTTGTATATACCATTTCGTTCATGCATTGTTTCTGTTGTGCTTCTCAAATCCTTCTGCAAATTTTTCTTACACAGGAGACTGTGTAATTTAAGTTTGGGGGAGAGTTTGAGATGATGTATCTGATCTTGTGTTCTGTGATTCTTATTTCATATTTTTGTATCATATCATGTTTGAGTCTGCATTCATTTATTTGCATAAAAAAAAAAAAAAAAAAAAAAAAAAAAAAATTTGAAAAAACTTGAAAATTTCCACAAAAACAGAGTGTTCATGTAGCTTGCACTTGCATATTAGGATTGGGTCTAGTGTCATTCATATAGGGTTGTTGCATTTAGCATAGGGGTTGATGATGATTGTAACCTTGTTAGCATGTTAAATTCAATAGGATAGGATCAAGGCCCTTGTTATTAGTTCTTTGATGCTTGTTGATTGAACTTGAAAATGTAAGATTGAAGCATGTTTTGAAATGATATCATTCCCTATCTACCTGAACCTAATCCTGACTTGCAATTATCATGTGATGCATTGAAGTTGAACTCATGGATACCATACACATACTTGGATTGTCTTTCACATTTTTACCACCCTTGTCAATCCAAGTAGCTGATTCCCATCTTTGGAACAGTTCCCCACACCCTTAACCAACCGTTCTTTCAAGCCAACTGTATTCTTGAGTGTCAGGCCTTTTCCGAGTTGAGCTTGTTAGAAAGTGTTAGGTTCTAACCGACAAGAGTAGGATCCTGTGTAGTTCTAGTTCGCGTTATCCGGACTAGTAGGACTAGGTGAGAACTCGATTTTGGGTATTGGGTATGGATTTGTGCAGAAAAGTAAAGAGGTAGAAAGTCTTTAGGAGGGGGATGTGTTTACATAGTTTACAAGTCTAGTGAAGGATTTGGGTTAAGCAAAGTAAAAAGAGTTATTGGTTCTGGGCATAAAATAAAAAGATTAGACAAAGAAAAGAAAAAAAAAAAAATGCTTAAGATGTCTAGAGTCCCTAGAAGAAAAGAAAACGAACCATAATGATAATAAAGATTTTCCAATCCGCTAGAATGAAAAGAAGAGAACTCCTCCTAAGACTAAGTGTAAAAAGTTTGAGATGAAGTTTCTGATGAAGGGTAGAGATAGGACCAACTTTGGTTTGGAGTGTTCTTTGGGTAGACAGGGTGCTGCTCTTGTATGTATCAGTTGGTTTCAACCTTTAGCCTTCTCTTAAGCTCAACTCCTTTTCGTGAGAGAACCTTGTTCTGTATTGATAAAACCACTTGATGAGGAGACCATCTATGTCTCTAACCTTTACCCTAGCCAAATGAGTTCAATGACATTGCTTAGCTTGATTCACGGTTCTCTGTTAATGAATGTTAAAGGGGATGATTGATAGGATTGCATGTGTAGATTTGAAATAAAGTTCCTTCACCATGCATCATAGAACTAAAAACAAGGACCTTGATTCTAACTACTCTATTCAGCATGTTTTAGGTTCTGAGACCCCATCTTCACACCTCTCTTTCATACTTTGTTCTTGATAGTTTGATCCCCGGCAACGGCGCCAAATTGATACTAGGCTTTTTGTGTGTCTATCCTAGCAGGTTCAATTAACCTTATGCAGTTGTAGTACTTAAGGTGTCAATCCAAGTGGGATGTTGCTAACAATCAAGATGCAATCAAGAAATCACAAGTCAAGCCAATATAAAAAGAGTGTTTGTCTAACAGTCCTAGAATGATGAAAATGCAAAAACAGAAATGAACTACAGAATTAGAAACGAAAATGTATGACAAGAGGTAAACAAGAGTAAAAACGAAAACGAGTCTAAGCATGAACAAAACCGCAAGATAAGAAACAGTCTCAGGAATGCAATATCAATCAAAAAGATAAAAGTCCTAAGGATGGGAGTAATTGATTTTGGTGGAGTATCCTAGTCTACAGAGTGTTTAACATGCCACAAGCAAACTATCCCTAAACAATGAACATCACAACTTAGCTAATCCAATCTCTTGACAGAAGCTACTTAGACTCAACCACTTCCAAACCTAGCTCTCGCTAGAGAAACATGATCAAGCGTGGCATGACAAACAAGTTCATTCACGTCAACAAACATCCTAGACAACTAATCTCTTAGGCTAGGAACGTAAGTCTCTGGCACTAGTTGGTCAGACATTTCATCGAACACCTTTTGGGTGCGGAAATGTCTAAGACCTAGTTCCAATTGATCAGAGAGAAACTAGCATTTCTAACACTAGTCCAGAAGGGAATCATAAAAATCAAAGCTTAAACACTCTACATCCTAAGATCCTCCACCTAGTCTATCCCATCCCCAAGAACTCTAGCACTACTCAGATCCGGAAATCATCACTAAAGACACAAGTCCAGAAAATATTGAACAAAACATAATAAGATAGACAAGAATGAGATGAACAACTTTGTAGAAGAAATCAAATGCAAAAACTAAACAGATTAAAAGATATCTGGACACAAAGTCTCAAACGTTTTAGGTGGCTAGGTAGAACCTTAAGAACAAAACGAGAATAAAAGATAAGATGTCCTCAACAAGACTTAACAAAATGTATATATAGTAAAAACGTGTGAATCCCTAAAACTTAAAACGACAAGATAGAGCGTCGGTTCGGGAGTCTCCTGAAGCGTGTGAAACCAAACATGTGCGGTCGAGTCGCGTGTCGTCTCTCCCTGGGGTGCAATCGAGTGGAGCGGATCGAGTCGCGTGTCGTCTCTCCCTGGGTTGCAATCGAGTGGAACGGATCGAGTCGCGTGTCGTCTCTCCCTGGGGTACAATCGAGTGGAGGTGATACGATTCGAGTGTCGTCTCTCCCTCGGGTGCAATCGAGTGGAGGTAATACGACTCGAGCTGGGTGTATATGTATCCACTAAAACGGTGATAACTCTTGAACCACACCTCCGATTGACTTGAAATAAACGGCATTGGAAAGATGACTCAACTCTCTACAACTTTGATGAAGACGTCAAAAACTGAATCCCTCTACCGGTGGCTCGAGTGATGGATCGAGTGGCGACTCGAGTGGTGCCTCGAGAGTGACTCGATTGGTGCAGCTGAGAGTGGCTCGATTGGTGCAGCTGAGAGTGGCTCTATTGTCTGCGTCTCCGACGTCTCCTAAACACCTGAAATACTTCGAAATGTACAATGTATGCAAGGATGATGCATAAACTTCCTAAATATGCAAAGTGTATAATAGAGGTTCTAAAATGATGCAAAACGACTAGTTGTCCTAGCTAAATGCATGACAAATACAGGCTAAGGAGATGCAAAATATAGACATATCAGTTAATTAAATTTTATGTAGTATAAAATGTACATACTTTTTTATGTGTCTATTTGGTTTGCAATGTATAGATAATAATATTTGAAATTATTTTGAATTTTTAAAATTATATGCGTATACTATATTGTGACATTGTAATTTAGTTTGTTTCATCTATTTATAATTAGACACATTGGAATATATAGTTTTGTTGTGCATATAATCCTTTTAATTTTCCACATTTTAAACTTTCAGTTGATCCATACTAATTTTTTGGTTTGTTATTAGTAATACGTATGTGTATATAGATATGTTAGTAATGATAAAAAAAAAGATATTTTGTTATAGAGAGATATATGAGTGTAGATTCTCAAATATGGAAAGAATTTAATTGATGATTGTTTTTCTAAGTCAGTAATGGGCTTGGACTTTAGTAAGTGAGAGAACTTTGGACAAACCCAAATTTTACAAATTTTTATTAATTAAAAATTTAATGTTAATGGCATTCTCTGTAAATAAGTAGCAACTTCAGGATTTATTTCATAAATGTCTCAAAAAATGTATATATAGATTGTCCCTTTTGTGTCTAGCAATGATAAGATGATTTTTTTCTTCTGGCAAAGTTTTGAGGTTTAATATTAAAATGCACTATTCTTGTTTTGCAGCCATAATGCAAGTATTCTAGACCACGAACGCCTATTGCAATCCCATACAGTATCATCCAATCTAAGGGTCCGAATGGTAACCGCGGATTTAGTAGAGCGGGACAAAAAAATTGCTAGTGCGGTACGGTTCAACTGCGGTATGTGTGGGACAAATGTATTTGCGGGACAAGTGCGGTTATTTTAAAATAAACGGTACAAAATAATGTCTGATTGGTGAAATATAATTTGCGGTACAGATTTAATATTATTTTATTAATAACTAGTATATAAGTAAAAATATAAGTAAATATATTTATTAATAACTACAAAATCGCAAAATACATATTATAGAGAAAAATATAAGTAAATATATTATAAATTTAAATAGATTATTGTTAATTTAAATTAATTATTAATGTTAATGGAATAATATTTTTATCTATTATATATGAACTACAAAAACCAAAATTTAATTTTAATTAATAATGTAAATTTTATGTATAAAACCAGAATTATTTTTAAGTAATGATGTAAATTTTATGTATAGTTTAAAATGTTTAAAAGAAGAATACGAGACAAGATGCATATATACATATATATATATATGATATAAAGAATATATACATATACAATGATTTATAATAATAAAAAAGTCAAAAGTAAGCAAATGATTACTACTCAATGCGTTTTTGTGTTCGACCGCATGTAAAGAACTGAAACCACTTCAAAATGCGGTCCATGCTTTATTATCTCTTTCATGAAAACCGCAAAAAGATTTTTTTTTTTTTTCCTCAAAAACACAAATTTCAATTTTTGTTGTGATTGGTGACTGTGGTACGGTTTTGACAAATCAAAACTCAAAACTGCTTTTTATATGTCTCCGTTCACTACCTAAGTTCATTGAAGTCTTTCTTGACGAGCGGTTTTTTTTTTTTTTTAAGACGATAAAATTGTTGAGATCTCCTGAAAATCAACTTCTATAAGAATTTTCTCAGAAACTGAAATTAAATCTTCATAAGGAATGATGTGACTTGTAGGTCCATTGTTTGCCAGGTCTGTACCGTGTCTGATTATTCTTCTTTTGACCAAAGAGTACTTAAAACTTTGTAATGTCAACTTTTATCAGCTGTTCTTTTCATTTCTTTTGTATCCTTTGAAAATAATTTTTTTATTGAAACAAGTTCAAGGATAATGTAAAAATTACACATGGCCAAATCCTGTGACGACATAAAATTGTCTTTGATCCTCTCGTACGTAACACACTGGGGAAAAGATGAAGGCCCATTGCTATCTCCACGAAAGTAAAATTGTATCTATTTAAATTGAACAGCATTATGATAAACTATAATACTAAAAATACTGGTGAGGAAATCATTACTAACTAGATTTGAGCCAATCGCCAACCTACAAGAGCCTCATCGTTGGGATAATTTTCATAATTTTTTAGAATTATAGTCAAAGCACATGGCTTTGAAGTCGTCGTACAGAAAAAAAAAAAAAAGTTGGTCAAAGAGACTAAACGTCCATGCATTACCTCTTACAAAACCAAAACCATTCACCTATCACTTTATCTCTTCCTATTGATCTCAAAGAGACTAAACGTCCATGCATTACCTCAAGTTCACCATTTTCCTATTGATCTCAAACACAATGATCAATCTGTTTTAACCTCCGACAAAAACTTGAGTCCTATAGAATCATGTGGATGCTCTTACAGCTTCCTTGATCATTGAATATTTAAAGGATATAACAAAACTCTCATGTAAACTTCAAATCTCCTGTTCTCTTGATTTCTTGATTTCCAATGTCTCAATCCATGGTCACGCTCTTATTCGTGTTCGTCCACTTTTTGAGCGTCTCTGTTAGAGCTCAGAGCACATCAACGGAGACAACAACAGAGTTCGTTTTCCGAGGTTTTAAGGATTACAAATCGGAGATTCAAACAATAGGAGCTTCAACCATCGAAGCCAATGGAATATTGAGACTCACTGATCAAAAGTTAAACGTCACCGGAACAGCCTTCTACAACAAACCAGTAAGGTTGCTTGACCATAAAAATCTCACTACCAAAGCCGTTCGTTCTTTCAGCACTTCTTTCGTCTTCTCCATAATCCATTCCAGCCCGAGCAACGGAGGTTACGGCTTCACCTTCACACTTTCTCCCACCCCCTACCGTGTAGGCGCCGAATCCGAACAATACTTCGGACTTTTCAACCGAACGAACGACGGGGATCCAAACAATCATGTCTTCGCCGTTGAATTCGACACTGTACAAGGATTCCATGACGGTGCTTATAGTTTAGGCAATCACATCGGTCTGGATTTTAATAGTGTCCGCTCGGATATTCAGGAACCGGTTGTTTATTACGAGTTCAACGACCGAAAAGAGGATTTCCACATGGGAAGCGGTGGGCCGATCCGAGTAATTTTGGATTACGATGGTCCCACCCAAACGCTGTATTTGACCATTTACCCGGAGGTGTTTCCCCCAAGAAAGCCGTTGATCTCGCAACATATTTCAAAACTGTCAGAGATTGTACAAGAAGAAATGTATATTGGATTCACCGCAGCTACTGGGAAAAATCTTTCTAGTGCTCACTACGTGATGGGTTGGAGTTTTTTTCAGCGATGGAGACCCTCTAGTTGCAGCCCGGCTAGCACTCTCGGATCTTCCTCTTCCACAGCTCAAGAAAGGTTACAATTTATTTGAAATTCTCTGTATTTTTAAACCATGCCTCAGTCTAGTTTGTTTGTAGACTGACAAGATACATATACTCTCTTGAAGGCTCTCAAGATAATCAAGCCTTGACCAGAAATATTCTCATAGGTCAGATACTTACATAGCCAACAAATCTTAAGATTTCTTGATAGAAAGTAACTAATGGAAAACCTATGTTCTGTTTTCTTAGCTGCGGGTTTGATAGTAAGTATACTCATGGTCTTGGGGGTCTTAGCGTTTTTCATAAAAAAGAGGAAAACATCAAATACAAGGAAGAAGCTCAAGGTTCTTATTCCTCTGAAACATTATCATTACACTGAAGTGAAGAGGTTTACAGAGTCATTTGCATGCGTAGTAGGTAGAGGAGGATTTGGAACTGTATACAAAGGAAACCTTCCTGATGGTCGTAAGGTCGCGGTGAAGGTTTTAAAGGACTCCAAGAGTAATGGCGAAGACTTCATCAATGAAGTTGCCAGTATGAGCCAAACATCTCATGTTAACATTGTTTCTTTGGTTGGATTCTGCTATGAAGGATCCAAAAGAATGATTGTTTATGAATTTCTAGAGAATGGGTCTTTGGATCAGTTTATCTCAATTAACGCTGCATCCACTGCTGAATGGAGAATGAGGCTTTATGAGATTGCACTAGGAGTTGCTCGTGGTCTAGAGTACTTGCACTATGGCTGCAAAACAAGGATTGTGCATTTCGACATTAAACCTCAGAACGTGTTGTTGGATTGCAATCTTTGCCCAAAAGTTTCTGACTTTGGCCTTGCTAAGCTCTGTGAGAAGAAAGAGAGCATCATGTCACTACTGGATACAAGAGGGACAATAGGGTACATTGCACCAGAGATGATCTCCCGAGCTTATGGAAGTGTGTCTCACAAGTCGGATGTATATAGCTATGGAATGTTAGTTCTTGGAATGATCGGTGCAACAAATAAAGATAGAGTCGAAAAGGATGATTCTAATGCAAGCGCGATTTACTTTCCAGACTGGATCTATAAAGATCTTGAGAATGGAAAGCAATGTAAGCTTCTTGGGGATGAACTAACCAAGGAAGAAGAAGAAATAACAAAGAAGATGATCTTGGTAGCTCTGTGGTGTATTCAACCGTCTCCATCAAATCGACCATCGATGAACAGAGTTGTGGAGATGATGGAAGGAACCTTGGATGCTCTTGAAGTCCCTCCTAAGCCTGTTTTGCATTTTCCGGCAGAACCTCTTCAAGATTCGTCTACGCTTTCCGAGGAAATATCGGTGTACACAGAAGTATGATAAATAAGATAAACGTCGTTGGAACCATCAGAGCAGAAATTAAAGAAACAGTATATTTATTTATGAATTGTCGTATACTGTCTACATTCCATATTAACTAGGGTGTATTTATGTTAATACAGTATTACAAACTGTTCGAGGAGTTACACCCAACATGAGATCAAGATTTAAGTTTCATCTGGAAATAACCTGTTTTGTGAATGCTATGGTCAGTTGTACCACCAAACTACAAAGCATGCAACTTAAATTATATTTTCTCAAGGCTCTATCATCTAGCGTTTAGGGTTAAGTCTCTCAGTTCTCTGGAGATAGTAGGAAATAAGAATAGAGGAGTCAATATGTTGCAGGTATTTAGGAGATAGCAATGGTCAGCAATGGAAGCATGAATATATTAATACATAAACCCCCTGATTTTTGTCTCCATGACCTGAATGTCGTTTCTTGTTCATACATCCATATATCTAAACGCATAATTTGGTTTGAGGAGAAGCTAAAACGTTTGATATATATTTAGAAATGTCAAGCAAAGTCTTTGACTTATCAAATGATGACTCTTCCAGTTTCCAAAATTCTCTTTGGTCAGCTTACGAAAAATGAATACAGACAAATTAAGGAGCTAGATAGGAGCTAATATAGTATAGTCGCTTTCATCCCCACTGAAGATTTAATTCCACAATTTACTAATTAACGTAAAAAAAAAAAAAAAAACTCCGTGATTTATTTCCCTAAAATTGAAAAATTTATTAGATGTGCCATGAACAGTATCTAAATTTGTGAAATATGCCATTTTTGCAAAAACTTTTTTGTAGATGCCACAACTTAGTTTAAAATGACCAAACTATCCATCTTTCTCCCATTGTCTCAATTACAAAAAAAAACTAATCTTATCTTACTTTTTTTTTTCACTTTATTTCCTTCGCTTTTCTTTTCATCTAGTTAGTTCTTCTCTCTCATCTCTCTCTCCTCTCTTTCTTCCATAAAATTTCATCAAACATACCAATAAGAACTGCTAAAGCTGAAACCTTATAATGAAGGAGCTGAAGATTTGACGGAAGCGCCAGAAAAATCAAGAAAAACCTCCGACAATTGGTTTCTGCGACAACAAGGCCATCAAAAGGATATCTTGACAAACTCCTAGAACTCAGATCGATATCACACGAGATCTGATGTGGCGTTGAACACATGCTGCTAGGTTGGATCTTCGAATGACCAGATCCAACATCTAGCCAGGTATGTCCACCACAAACTTGTCCTTCAACCTATTTAGTGGACCAGATCCGTTTTTGCTGAGGGATGAAACTTGTCCTTATATTAGACCATATCCGCTTTTGCTAACGAATGAAATTTATTGCAATTGGCGGTTTCACATTGGAGAACTCACAAAAGATAACAATATGATTGACAAAAGAAGGTATCTCTATGGACTAGTATTTATCTTTTTGATCTAGAGTATGCTTACTTTTTGTCTATCCAACGATGTTGTCTATTAAGTTCCTGATAGACCAATTTTTTATATATATAACATTAAGTCCATCACACTAACATGTTTGTTGTCTATCACACAGGTCTAAAAACGTTTAGGATGACATTGGTGAACTCCTGGAGGACAACAATGTTACTGCACAAAGAAGGTATGTCTCTGTGGACAATGTTACTGCACAAACGTTTAGGATCATTTCCGGACCACAATACGCTTACTTTTTGTCTATCCAACCATGTTGTCTGTTAAGTTCCTGGTGGACCACTTTTTAGTTTAGAACATTAAGTCCATCACACTAACATGTTTGTTGTCTATCTCACATGTCTGAAGACGTTCATATTGACATTGGTGAACTCCCGGAGGACAACAATGTTATTGCACATTGAAAGTATGCCTCTATGGACCAGTTTTATCTTTGTTAGTCCACTAGATTTTCATTTATGAGACCACTTACTTTTTTGTCTATCCAACCATGTTGTCTATTTAGTTTCTGATGGACCAATTTTTTATTTTAAAACCTTAAGTCCATCAAACTCACATGTGTGTTGTCCATCACACAAGTCCGAAGACGTTCAGCCTAACATTAGTTAACTCTCCGAGGACAACAATGATACATAAAGAAGGTATTTCTCTGTTGGTGGACCACAGTAGGCTTACTTTTGTCTTTCCAACCCATCTTGTCTATTAACTTCTAGATGGACCAATTTTTTTTAAAAAAATATTAAGTCTATCAAACTAACATGTTTGTTGTCTATCGCGCAGACTTGAAATTGATGAATTCCCGGAGGACAACCATATTACTGACATGGAGAACTCCACCAACTTCAATTTTTTTTATATCCAGATTTGTTTAGGTTTAATGCTAAACAATGATAATTGAAAAAGAAACAGTCACAACATCACTATTTTTTTCAATCTCGAAATGCTTGCCCAAAAGTTATTGACATTTTTAATTTTCTTTCCTTCATTATTTTAAAGGGTACTAGGTAACAACCCGCATTATGTGCGGGATAAATCGATTTAAAGCAAATTATTATAAGTAAAATTACTATTCTAGAACTAATATTTGTTTGTGTCAAACATAATATGTAACTAAAGCTTTTTATTTATTTATTCAAAGCTGCGTTTTTTCGTGTAAAAAATATGTTTCACCCGTGAAATCTTTAAGAGGGGGTTATTGGTTCTATGATTTTAATGGATTTAGAAATCCAAACAAAATTCATGTGTTATTCAATCATTGATTTTAAAATACTTCTTAAAATTATGTGTTATTGGTTCTATGATTTACAAATTCTTGTTAAAATATCATGTTATTCATTTAATGATTTGTTTTTGGATTTCAAAATCCACATTATATTTTAAATGGATTTGAAAGTGTAAAATAGAAGGACTCAAATCCAAGGATAAAACATGTTATTTCAAAATCCATGTGTTTTGATTTTTAGAATTTACAAATCCATATAGATTTAGAAATCATCTCTCCAATAACACCCCCTAAATGTGTAAGAGAAAATATTGATAAAATGTTACTATTTATTGCAGCATGTATTTTGTGTGGTTTAAAAATCAAATTCATATCTCTTATGTTTTATTTTGTAATCATAACAATTTTGCATGTTTCTTATGTAACCATAACAACATATACTAAATTAATTTTATTATATGTTAGTAACAATCAGATTCTAAACTAAATTTTCTGAAGATAATCTAATTTATTGATTTAATATTTGTGATTAGGCTATTTAAATCTTTTGAGTTAGTCGGTTTGTTAATATTTTGTATAAACAACAGATTATTACCAAAAAAACCATTATGAAAAAATTAATGAAATTTCAAAATCAACGTATTCGTGTAAGAATACATTTCACCTGAGAGTTATGTGAGCGTGGTAAAGAAAATATTTATAAAATATTACAATTTATGGAAATATATATTTTTGTGTTCTTTAAAAATCAAATTTTTATATTTATGGTTAATCGAGTAACTATAACAATTTTTCATAATCTAATAATTACTCATTTTAAATATATTATGATTTTTTTTGGGTACTAAGTTATCTAATATCTATAATGATAAGGGTTATTGTCTCATTCCTTTTTAATATCACATAGATTAATGTACAATTAAAACGTATATTCCTATTCGGTTATCAATATTTCCATTTTTAATGAATAATCACACTAAATATTGAGATTAATTAGTTTACATACTTAGATATATATAAATAATCACACATCATGATATCCCCTAATTTGTTGTCATTTTTATATTTATTTATGAATATATATAAATCTACATTTATTGGGAATTAAGTTTCCTTTAATGAGTTGGAGATAATTCAGGGGTAATATATATATATATATATATATATATATATATATATATAATCAATTATAATAACTATTGAAAGCTTGTTATTTAAATTATTATGATAATAATACTAACATAAAAAGTAACATTTTTTATATGATTTTGTTAATAAGTTATATGTTTGATAAGTTATATGTTCTTTATTTTTATTAACTTTATATGTTTTTATAACCTTGTTAGAATATTTTACTTATATTGATTTTAAGAAATCAATATTTTATATTGATTTCTTAAAAATAATATAACTTTGACTTGTATATTTATAAGTAAATTTTAGTGAAATTTTGACTTAAAATAGTATGTAATTATTTAATTAGTTTTAATATGTGATATTTAAATTTGTGTGAGAATTGATGACATATCTAATTAATAATAATTATTCAGTTATTTGTTTTTTTTATGAAAATATAATGGCATGTTAATGTAATTAAGTAGAAAATTTAAGAGTTTTTTTTGCTAAATGTGTCTCGAGCTCTCTGGCGGCGACACATCAGCTTTTTCAAGAGAGTGCTTCTCTTTTAATATATAGGAGATTATGGTATTTTGATCTTATGCATAAAAATAGCAAATGGCATAATTAAAAAGAAGAATGAAAGTGGCATTTCTCATAATTTTAATTATAAAAATTGCACTTCTAACAAAATTTCCTTTAAAATTATATTGTCCTCTACAGAAAATATATATATATTTTTTTTCCACTCCTACACCGGAATTCTTGAGAACTGATAATATATAACCTTCTTGTTGAATGTCATGGAAGATAAGAAGCTGCAGAGTAATCTAAGGAATGCAAATCCATGTATTCTTTAGAATAGTTTGCAGAACAGGAAATTGATAAGAAAGTGAGTTACAATTCTCTCTTCTTATTCTTTCTAACAGAGCTGATGTAGTACTTTTGGTATCAGTCTTCTCAGAAGATATTTCGTTTTACACGAAAGTATGATCCATGATTGTTGCATAAATAAAGAGACCTCCTTTGAAACTATTAAGCATGAAAACAGCTAAAACATTCTTTATATTCAACATTGACTTAGCTATCACGTAACCAGACTAGGCTTTCTTTTTGTTTTAAGTTCATAATTTTCAACACTATTCTTTTTAAGGTCTTTATCTTCTTTGGAAGTTGAGGAACTTAATACCATAGGCGAAAACAAAGACAAAGAGCAGAATCCAGGCGATGTGGACAACGGCAACAACTGGTAAGAAGTCATGTTCGAACCCGAATCCTTCTTTGAGCAATATTTTGAGATCTATGTCTCCTATCCCAGTGATGTGCACCACTGAATCCTTGTCTCCAACTTGAGATGTGATGAGTCCATACAATGTCCAAGCAACAGGTGTTGCCCAATAGTACCATCTCCACCATAATGGTATTTGCTGCATTTTAATCCAAACAAAATCTTTTAACTCTTTAAAAACTTTTGTTGATATGTTATCAAATGTAAGTTGCTTAATTTACCGGTCTTGGAATGAGGAAACCGGAGAAGAGATTCCAGAGACTAAGGAAGAAGGACATGCAGATTCCGGCAATCTGATAGTTTGGTGTCAATGCCATAAGCATCATACCGTATAGCGTAAAGTAGATGAAGCTTGTCAACATATAGTAGTAGAACCACAAGAATTTGGTCACAGTCCAATCGCATCCGATCATTGAGTAAAGGATCAGCGTGTACACTCCAGTTTGTATCGTGTTGTACATGATTTCCACTGCTACCTGCAGCATTTTAAAATTCATTTTGGTTTGATTTCTGATTGTTGTCAAACTATATTTAAGAAAAGTATTAGAATTATTTTAACCTGTGATATTGCATAAGGAATGGCGGAGTACATTCCAGCTGCTTTTTCACGGTAGAAAACTGTTCGCTCAATGGCAATTGCGGGTTGAACTGTTGCAGCGTTGGTGGCACCAAGAAACAATACAGCGGCGTACATGGCTCCAAAGAAATTATTCAGGTCTTGTTCGTTCTCTCTGTTTTGGTTTTGTTTTGTTTTTTGGATGAATACGTCACGTTTCGATAAAATGATGATTTAATAATGTAATAGAGAAAAAGAAAGAAAAAAAGAAGTCTTACATTTTTGTTCCTATTTGCCAGAAAATTAGACCAAACAAGACACCAATGACTACTGTCATGAGAAACCGGATGGCATTGTACTGAGGATGTCTCCAGTATGACCAGTACTGTTTCCAGAAGCAAGCTTTGGTTTGAGTAGAAAACGGTTGCGCATACTTCGTTCTGAAGTAAAGATCTTTTGATCCAGGTGGTGGTGTACTGAGTTCTTTGATGAGTTCTTGATTTCTCCTGAGGTAAACATAAGAGTTCGTATATAAAAAGACAGTGTAATAATTAATTCTCTTGTTTATCAGTAGCATTTTTCTTAAACATACCGATAAAGAGAGGAGTTGGCGAATATTTGAGAAAAGTCCAAGCTCATTTGTGACTCCAATGAAGGAGTAGTAACGTCGAGCATCCACGTCGCAGGATTGTATCCGTCTATGATCTTTGGAACCCCTTCAACAGCCTGCAAATAAGGTTATCAATATAGTTAATTAATTCCATGATGTGAAAAAAAAAAGAAAGAAGAAGATGATTGACCTCAAAGTATTCAATAAGTTTCTGTGAGTGATGCCCTAAACTTCCAGCATATATAACTTGGCCTCCTCTTTTCATCAACAGAAGCTACATTAAAACCAAAGATGATTTGTTAAATTTATTACGTTTCTTGGACAAAAAGTGGAATATTTTTTGGAGGCAAACCTCATCGAAAGATTCAAAAATGTCGATGCTAGGCTGGTGAATTGTACAAACAACAGTTCTCCCTGTATCTACGGTATTCCTAAGAGTACGCATAACAATGGCGGCAGCTCTTGCATCAAGACCAGAAGTTGGCTCATCCATGAAGATTATAGACGGGTTAGCTACCAATTCAACTGCAATAGTAAGCCTTTTCCTCTGTTCTGTTGAAAGACCATCAACTCCAGGAAGGCCAACTATAGAGTTTCTAATGGGTTTGAGCTCAACCAGCTCCATCACTTCTTCAACAAACATCTATCAATCACAATAATAAGTAATAAAAAAAAATAAGCTTACTTGGTTCTTAAGCCTTGCGAGTGATTATGAGAAAGCAGTGAATTTTAATGTATAGTAATATACTTACTTCTCGTGTTTTGGCATCTATATCGGCTGAAAGACGAAGCCAAGCTGAATAGATGAGGGATTCATAAACAGTAACATGTGGAGAATGGATATCATTTTGTTCACAGTAACCGCTGACTCGAGCAAATGTTTCTTGGTTCTTACGGTAACCAGATATGCTAATACTCCCTTCGATGTAACCACCTGTTTTCCTACCAGCCAAGACATCCATTAATGTTGTCTTACCTGCACCACTAACACCGACCAATGCTGTCAATATCCCTGGCCTGAAAGCTCCACCAACGTCTCTTAGTAATTGAAGCCGATCGCTTTGAACTCCTTCAGCCTTCATTTCCTGCAATAATTTTAAAGGAACAAGTTGTTGACGTTGTAACTTAACTTAAGGCACTTTTGTAACGTAACTTGTGGCGTCTAAATAGTATGAGACACAGTTACTTACTGCAGGCATATCCACGTAGTAGTTCACATTGTTGAATGCTAGAGAAAGCGGTTGGAAAGGTAAAACCATTCCTCTCTTTGGACCATGACTTGAAGAACTATTGTTTAGTTCCATTACAAAACCTGCAATTTCTCAGTATAGTCAGAAGAAACAAGAAACATAATCTAGTCTGAAGCAGACAGAATAATCGAAAAAAAGAAACTTAAAATTAAAGAAGGCAAAGATTACCTTCTGTTCCTTTTTGTTTGTCTTTAACTTCTTCCTCAACTGTAGCTTTGGAGTTACCAAGAGCTGAATAAATTTTTATTCAAGACCATGTCAACTGGATAAATGATTCTATTCCAAAATCTGAAATAACCGGAAAACTAGAAATAAGAGCACTTACGGTTCAAATACATCAAGGCTAGTATGTAAAAGAGATTGAACAACAAAGAAAATCCAAGTAGCGCCACAATACTGATCCAAAACCAATATGGCTCCGTGAAGAAGCCCCGGCTCTTAAGTAAGACTTCTCCAACTGTTTTCGCTTTGATGCTCGTATCATAGTTGGGCTGCATCATGTAACAGAACAGATTTAGCATCACAATTGATAAAGAGTAGTCAACAAGAGAAGGATTTAATGAAATCTTACACTGCTCCATCGCTCATCGAGAAACTCATTCATAACAATAGCCGTTTGTCCATACATCATAGGGGACAAGTAATAGGCCCAAGTCATCCACGGCTGGATATCATCTGTGAATCAAAATATATAATTCATGTTTTCACTTAACAATTGCATAGACAGTTGCCGCAAAATGATACTAAAAGACACTACGTACCTCATTAGGAAATGAGACTAGTTTGATTCATTAGCTCAAGCATATTTTAAATATGGTCCATCATAAGTTATGTGACTTTAATAATTCCAACGTATGTTTTCAAATATTTTATTTTATTTTAACTTTCGAGTATATAATGGGGTCAGTACCTTTAGCAATAATGAAGCCTCCAAGAGTAAATACAATTAGTAATGTGAAGGTCCCGATTGAGTTAGAGATTACTTCTGTTCTTCCAATGGCTCCAAGGAATCTAAATAAAGAAAGAGCCATCTGATTCACACAGAAGTATGCCAACAACTGCCGGAAAAACCTAATGGCAAATTTTGGTTAGTTCAAGAAAATGAAAATAAGAAGCATGTAAAGAAAAGTTCTTTAGTGATCTTCACGAGCACTAGAAGCGAAAGCTAATTAATGTACCTTGCAGCAGAAGGAGCAAACCCAATGGTATAATATGTAAGACCGATCCATATTCCTGATTCGATAAGAGATAACGGAATCTTCAGAAGCCACGCTGGTAAGGCGAAAGCCCATGGAGGATAGAACAAGAAGTCTCTCTGCTTGTAGAAAACTGGGAGCCTCATCACAGTAAATGCTAGTTCAGCTAGTCCATTAAACATTACATTGACCAAGCTGAAAAAAAGAGCACCGTAAAACTTTTGACCATCTCGCACCGTGCCTACATGCATTTCTGTCCTGAGATAGACCGTCATGGTAATCAAAGACATGATGGTAATCTGGACGGTCTTAAAGACATACACAAATGAATTGCGTTTCATAAGCAGCCATTCTCTATCAAAGCATGCTTTGAACAGCTCCCAGTTTGATATACCATACTTTTGTGTGACAAGAGCAGCAGAATGGGTTTTAGCTTTATCATAGGGAACCCTGAACTCTGAAGTGAGTTGTTGCCCGGTGTGAAAAGAGTTAAAACCGCTTGAGAAATCACTCACGGAGACATAGCTGTAAGGTTGTTCTTTCCTGTTCCAGTATTGTTCTTGGTCCTTCTTAGATGTAACTTCTTGCAAGAAATCTGCAACCCCTTTTCTTTCAGGACATTGGAAACCCATGTACTCAAAGAACTCAAGAACGTTGTCCCGTGAGCCTTGGTAGACAATTTGTCCCTCTGAGAGTAAGATAATGTCGTCGAAAAGCTCAAAAGTCTCTGGTGCAGGTTGTAGAAGTGAAATAATCATTGTGATATCCGAGATATGAACTAGTTGCCTCATGAACTTGCAGATTTGGAATGTTGTTGAACTATCCAACCCTGTTGATATTTCATCCATGAAAAGAGCTTTCGCCGGTCCTACCAACATCTCTCCTGCTCAGTTAAGGTTAAGAGCCATCCAAGTTTATGAACACGTCTACAATGTTACTGTACTGACTACTGAATCAAGAATATATCAAAGCGAACATATGTAATAATCAAAGTTTTACCTGTTGTTAGACGCTTTCGCTGTCCACCAGAAACACCTCGTCTCATTACGTCTCCGACAAGTATGTCAGCACATATGTCTAGACCAAGTATCTGTCAAGTTGACATTAACCATAGGTAAGCTCAAAAGATTGTTCCTTCACATTGTTAGACAAAGCACAAGTAAAGTACCTTAAGTACATAATCTGTAACCAAACTAGTTTCTTGCCCTGATATTGCTATAGATTTCATGAATGCATCAATTTCAGGGTCTGGCTTTATTCCCTCTTCCCTCTCCCTCCTTGTGAGATCAGCCATCAACTGGTACCGTGTCCCAACACCTAAACATCGTCCCGAAAAATCCAGTGTCTCTCTCACCGTCATTTCCCCAAAGTGAATGTCATGTTGACTAATGTAGGCACACGTCTTTTGAGGAACAAACTCGTGGAACTCATGACCGCAATAAGTTATCCTCCCGGACATCTGTTTGCCATTTCCGGGTTAGACGATAATAAAGAATTGGAAAGGTTCATCTCAACCAGGAGGTCTAGGTACAAACCTGGAGGGTGTCATCAAGCTTCCCAGCCAAAGCTTGTAACAAAGTTGTTTTCCCTGAACTTGGTGGACCAAGTAATAAGGCCATCCTGGAAATGTTCAACAATACTACTGTATCTCAAACTCAAATATTGCAAAGAGAGACATTCACATTTTGGTTTTGTTACCTTGATGGTTTGATAATGCCACTGATGTCTTTAAGTATCTGAATCTTCTTCTTTTTAGATGGAATGAAGTGGAAGAATCCTAGAATGCTCTAAATACATCAAAATTAAAACCGAAGAATTTTAAATAACATCATGTTTTATATAAATAAGAGCTTGAAAATAACATCATAAATTCAATTTGGACCTCGGAAGTTGAGAGATCTTATTTGTGAAACTTAGATCTTATTTTCTCAACAAAAATAAAACAACACAACCCAATGGATATAAAACAAATCGAACCTCAATTGTATTTAAGGTGACGTTGAAGAGAGTTGGAAGCGCTCTACTAGCACTACACACATCTCCTTCCACTGAAAGATTCTCATACCTCACTTCAATTTTCGGAACCTGGATTCCAACTCTATTTTCGACAAAAAATAAATCCAAAAAATTATAAATAAAAGGTTTGTCTAATTTTTTTGTTATTTTTTTTTGTGGCCAAATAATTATAAATAAAAAATTATTTTCTGTTATCATACGTACCTGTCTGTTCTTTCTCTTAACCCACGTAGAAACTTTTCATTGTCTTCTTCAACAACACTCAAGATCATTTCCATAAGTTGTTTCTTCTCCTTAGGTTCGAGCTTCATGAGGTCAACATCCTCCAGCTCAATCTCACCATTGACCGTCGTTTGTGGCAACATGCCTTTACGTAGCCGATCAAAGGTTGGCAATCGCTCAATCGCGGCCCACCGGAGTTCAACGTCATCTTCCTCACGTCGTTCGCTCTTCCCAAACACCTCGTCCCCCTGAGATACAAACACATTTCTAAAGCTTTTGGAAGCTCCTACCGAACTCCTTTGACTGGTCGAGGCCAAACTCACTCTCCCGCTCATTGTTCCGACCGGATCTTCATCTCGTCCTAGCATCGCCGCCACTGCCAAGAAGTCGAAGGAGACGGTGCAAGTGGAGATTTTTGAAAGTCCGCTATCATTTAAAGAAAGAGTGAAACTTGGAGGTGAGAGAAGAGGCGGGATAAAAAGTCTTTTGAACAATGAATACACACGTACGTAGAATAGAAAAAGATAATAAATTATGTATATAAAATTACAAAAAAAAGGGTTTAATATATCAATTTTTTTTTGCAAATTTTAGAAGAAAAAAGTGTGAGATTGTGGTTTCAGACGAGATTGAAAAAATTCTATGCAGAATAATTTTAACTTGTTTCAGTGCTATTTTAAAGTATTTATCTTCTTTCAAAGGTGCCATAACAGTTTCTTAAACGTTAAATTATCGACTTCGATATAATTTAGTTACTCCATATAGTTATTCTAATAATAATTAGAAGCAATAGATAACGCAGCCCACGAAGCAAGGGAGTTTCATCACATGGACTATTCAAACTTCAAAGCATTTGGCTATTCCCATGCAAATCAATTAATACAATAGTAATGATGAGTACCATCATAACCATAATCATTAATACTAGTATGTACTTAGTACTACTAATCATCGAACTCAAAGCATTACAATAATATATTGAGTCCCCAAAATTAGAAAAATTGCAGCAGAACAGCCATGTGCAGCACGTACGACAAATTTGGTATCATTACTTTTCTTGTCTTGTCTTAAATCTGTTAACCGTGTTGTTATACACTAAAGTCATCGAACAGATTTTGAAAAACTCACGTCACAACCTTATTTTTGAAAGAAAGAGACATTTATACTAAACCAAATCATGGCAGGAAATTAGAAATTTTACCTCTGTATTTATTTTATTATGGAATTTGTCCATCACTATATCTCTTTTATTTACCACACATGCACATGTATGTTTTGCGGCACCTATGACGAAGTACTTTTTCTTTTTTAATTTGATCAAACTGAAGAAGTACTTTTTATTACAGTGAAGACTGAAGAGTGTCATTTACTTTCGACATTTCCTATAAAAATGAAACGGTTGGATCACTTCACTTCGTACGTTAAAACTCAAACCATGCACATTTTCAAATTTTACCTGTCTAAACTTCAAAACTTTCATTGCACGATATAGATATAGGGTCCTATTGATCACGTTCTGATGGTTTCCCCAACTATAATCATTAATAGTTCTGATAATGTCTTTTTGTGGAAGATACTTGACCGAGCTGAATTACAAAGGAAAATGAAGAGACAAAGCTAATGATTCGATAGAAGTTAGATAGAAAAAGTTATTTGTATAGTTGTGATGATAGTCTCCATCCTACATAATGGTCATGAAATGCCCAAATTAAAATGTTGTTAAATTACCAAGAGCTAATAGGCATAGCTCAACCGGTAAAAATCTCTGGCAAAAGCGTAGAAATCGCTGGTTCGAGTGACGCTTGGGACAAGAACATATATAATCTTAATTGGTTTTGGGTTTGAGGGAATGTATGGGTTTCGACCCAGATTAGTATTAAAAAAAAAATGTTATTCGATGTTTTATATATATATATAAAAAAAAAGTTGTTAAATGTATGAAAGCAATTTGAAAACGTTTTGATGATTAAGCAATTTGAATATGTCGATCATGTCATTTGGGCTCTGGAGTAATCCGGACGACTCATCTTTGTGTTTCATGTAGGTACCTCATCTCTCCAATTTGCTTGGGGGAATTTAGATAAATACTCTAAATTTTGTAAAAAAAAAATAAAAAATTTTATATTTGTAGACAATTTTTAAATATAATTGGAAAAAAATAAAGCTTTTAGATTTGTTGGTTTTACATGAATTTTTTTGAGATATTTTTTTAATAAAAAAGAAAACAAAGAAGAAAAAAAGTGTCTGCAAAAACTTTTTAAAAAAGGAAATTTGAAAATAAATGATAAATAATTAAATTATTATCAGCATTCTATATTTATGTTTGGTCATATATGCTTTTCTATAATTAAAATCCCATTGTAAACTCGTACTTTTAAAAATCTTGAGAAACTATTAAAATTTACCAAAACAATTTTGATCTATTTTTCAAACAGTTTGGAGAATATATAGGGGAAAATACAACATTTATTCACTTTCTCATTATTTTTGCCATCGATAACTCCAAAAGCAAAGTCTTTTTTTTTTTCTTCTACGCTTTTTCTTGTTCACAAAAGTCGAGCTTTTATAATGGTTCTATCCCCTCAAATAACTCCAAACCAAATAAAATTTTATATTTTTGTTCAATATATTTTCAATTTTATAACCTAAGTGTCTGGTAAAAATTATTGATTTGTAGTACGTACTAATGTTGCTTTGATTCTTCATTCAGCTTTAGTTTATGCTTTGGGTGCTAATTAATTGTTGGATGGATCATCAATAAGAATAAATGTGTGATGGTTTTGCTCCAATTCGAATGACTCGTTTTCTTTACGAACCAACGTTTTGCTACCGACAAATTTCCTGTTTTTGTCTTTTGCTCTGTTGCCAAGCTTGGATCACTCTCCTTGTGCGTGAGAATTTGAAAACTAAGACTTTAAAATAGTTGACTTGGTAATGTCATTGATGGCTTAGTTTTGTCATGTGTATCGTTAGTTTTCATGACTGTTGATATTTAGTTATTTACATAATTTAAAATTGTCTATTGCTTTTATGTAGACCAGTGTTCAAGAAAGCGCTAGGCGGTATCTGGGCGGTGATCTAGCACTTAGCGCCTAGAACGCTTAGTCGAGGCTTAGACGATTTTTAAGCAGTTTAAGCGTTTATAACCTAAAAAATTATATATATAAAATTATGTTAAAATATATGTTAGAAAAATAAAAAAATTATAAATTATGAACAAATATAAGAAAAATACATTTATTTAAGTTATATTAACAACATATAAATGTTTATAATTACGTATACAGATATAAAACTTAATAATTTAAATATATATATTTAAAAATCAAATATTAATATTAAAAGAAAATTTATGTAATTTTAAGCGGTTCAGGCGGTCATCTAGGCGTCTGCTCAGCGCCTAGCGCCTAGACGGCGCCTAGGCGGCCGTCTAGACCGCTTTCTTGAACACTGATGTAGAGACGAGATTTTCGCCCGCGTTACACCGCAAGACTAAATTATAATTAATGTATTTTAAATAATATTTTTAATTTATTTAGTTTTCAAATTCCTAATTAATTAAATTTTATCTAATTAATTTATAATTTTGTTTAGAATGTATTTTCTCCTTCTTACGTTTTATACAGTTTATAACTTAATTACATTAAATTTGTTATTAGATAAAATATAAAATTTTAAAACACTTAGTTTTGTTTTCTATAATTAAACAGAGGTATATGCTTATATGGTATGTTAGTGTATATTTTTATGTGTATACAATTTTTTTTTTTGGAATATTAAGAATGTGTTGTAGTATGTGTAATATTTTGTAGTTCATATACTAAATAATTTATAAGTTAATTTTCTAAACTATGACTACAAATCTATAGTATATGAAATAAACTATTGGTTCTATAGTCCAATCCCGCCATGCTATAGGCAGATCACGCAACATGTTCAAAGATTTTTAATCCGCAAAAACTCATCATACGAAACCCGTGAAAGTAAAATATAGTATGTGAGGCTAAAAGTCACTTTTTATCAAATCAGTTTTTCAAATTTTTAAAGAACAATAACTCTTCACTCACCTCCTTAAAAAAATAAGGAAATAAAATCTATATACATTTACAATTATGTTTGTTACCTTTTAAAACAATTAGTTTCTCTAAAAAAAAATTAAATATAAATAGAGTTAATTTGTTTAGTAAATTAATTATTTAAAACCAATGACATGCCTGTAAATAAGTACCAACTTGAGGATTTATTTTATAAATGTGTCTAAAAATGTATATATAATATAAAGAGATGGAAACGAGTGTCCAAAAATGCCAATTTAAATTTCACTATTTTACGATTTATTTTCCATTTTTAAAAAGAAATCTATATTCTACAGATTTTTTTTCTGTTTTTTTAAGTATATATAGGATACCAATCGAATATATATTCTAAATTTTGTAGACATTAGTATTCTAATACGTGTACAACATAAATAAACTTCTAAATTTCATAAAACATATAGAATGAACAGAATACATTATCTAAATTTTGTAAAACATGCACAATGTATAGAATACATATTTTAAATTCAGAATGTGTATTCTTAACTTCGTAGATCATATTTTATCAATCCAAAAAGTGTTAAAGTAATAGATTTGAGGAGAAAACTTATATTATTCTATAGACATAATAGAGTATATATAGGGGATACAACTTGGTGAACAATAACCTAATGGATTTCTAAAGGATCTCTAATGGGTAATGGGCATCCACTAAATCATACATAACACTCCCCCTTGGATGTCCATTGTAAATGAATAGTTGTAAATGCGTGTAAGATGCTGCCTCGTTAAAAACCTTACAAGGAAAACCCAATGGGGAAAACCATGGTTAAGGGAAAAAGAGTGCAACACACTTTTACTCCCTAGTCCTGGGCAATCGGGTACCCAATCGGGTTTCGGTTCTACCTAATCGGGTTTCGGGTAAATCGGTATAAAACCTATAGATTCCATTCGGTAATTTACAAAAAATTTGGTTCGGTACGGTTAGTAACTGGCCGGGTTCGGAGCGGTTTTCTACTCCAATACAAAATTCGAAATAACCCGAAATTTTTCCGGGTTATAATCGGTTCAGTTATTTTCAGTAACCAAAGTACTCAAATAACCGACTAAAACCCGAGATAACCGATTAAAATTACAAATACCCATGTAAATAACCAAAATAACCGATTAAACCATAGCTCATTTGGTAATTCTGCTCAACCCGAACCCTACCTGATACCGCTTTTATCGGTTTGGTTCCGATACGGTTCTTTGGTACCAGATATTATGCCCCATGCTAGCCTTAGTGGGTTGAGGCCTTATTAGGCCTTTAGGTTAACCGGATCTAAAACGGTGGCCCAATATACTTAAGTTACAAACCGAACCAGGACCGAAGTCCATTTTACCAAGGCCTCTTAACCCATTCGGTAATTCTGCTTAACCCTTACCCTACCCGATACCGCTTTTATCGGTTCGGTTCCGGTACGGTTCTTTGGTACCGGATATTATGCCCAGGGCTAGTACTCTCTTTTGAGTACATCACTTGAAATCTTCAAAATGTCGCAATCCAATATGATGAAGTAACTTCTTGAAGTATTGGTTGAAAATGCTATGGTAAATTGTTCGCCAAATCTTCACTTGAACAAATTGGTAGGACATGTATATCACTGTACATCACCATTCTTCTGCAGGCTATTGGTCTCTTAAATGACTCATCTTGATCATTATCTTCGTTTCTCACGATCTAATCAATGTATGCCAAAGACTTTGAAGATGATAGTCTTTCACCATTGGTGAAATGACCGCACCCGGATTCTCAATCCTCACACGAGACAAACGAGAAACAATCTCACCGGAACCCCATAATTCCGGCGAGACAACCAGCGTCAACCACTCATTAGAAAAACTTTCACAAATACTAGCTAGACCCAACTAACTCTTACTCTGCTACTACGAATAGCAATCATACAACTACATCAGCTCCACAAGCATCTTACATTCGTAGACTCTAATTCCTCCGCCAACTGACCACTTTGTGAACCACTCAAACAAGCCACTTCAACATGTATCCCAAACACCACCTCATCTAATTACTGAGTCGCACAACCAACCACCCCTAGCGACCGAGTAACAAGAGAGGTGGGCTGGAATACTTTCTTCCGTCCAGCCACGGAACCTTTTTCCGATGAACCCTTCGATTCACCATCTTAGCTTGAACCCCACACTGCTGAGCTATAACTTGGTTCTCCAACCACCATGACCTAATACCATAAGCCATAAAAGCTCCTGCAAGGTTCCAGCTCATACCGAGCTTGTTGGCTCACCCAACAATACAATTTACAACAATATAAACCATACAAAACCTTCATATTGTCGTTCGAATAAAACACAAACTAACCGTTAAATTCGCAGTCCCACCGTTGGATATGGAGCCAGTACTATCAAGAGTTTCTCCACCAAATTTCGTCCCGATCAGGCTAGTTTTGTACCTCCAAACGTCGTCTAGAAAGAACCATCTCGGAATAGTTTCTAGGGTTTATACTTCACCCAGATTTCACAGTTTCCAGCAATTACTTGGCCAGGAAGCAACGCACATAACTCTTTGTGGTTAACTCCAAATGAAGTTATCTCTGTTTCTTTGGAATCTTGGCTTGATGGAGTTTACCTCAGTATCATCATCTTACCGGAACAATGTCGCATACGGCGCCGGAAAGCCTCCAAAGTCGGCTTCTCCACACTGCATTTATCTCCAAGCTTCTTCCACTTCCCTTCTCCTCTTCACCTCTGTCCAATCCGACTTTGTTCTTTCACCACTAATGAAGCTTCCCACAGCCACAAAATGACCAACCAGATCCATAAGAGGCTTCCCCACCTCTATCACTTGTCTCTCTCTCATCTCCGCACATCTCGTTTTCTCTCATCGCCTCTCCTCACGGGTTGCACGTTTCCCTTCCTCCTATCCCTTGTCCGATAAGAACAGACCCAACCACGATACAGAAACGCTGGCTCTAAGACTCGAACACAGTTACGACATCAGTGACTCAACCCATACAATGATGCCTCACTCTCCCTTTTATATAAGAACAACGTAAACAACACAACCATACGACAACCACAAATGGAGAAGGAGATGCTTACATGTATACATATACATGGCTCACTCCTCTCCTCCTTACACCACCTCGACCACAACCAGCCGTTTTTTCTCTCACACCACCACCAAACTCTCTCTACTCTCTCGCCACTACCGAGCTATCCCCGCAACCACAACGACTCGATCCCTTTTTCCTTCCCTTCGTGGCTGCGACCTCGGGGTCAAAGAAGGAGAAGAAATAATCGTCCCCCCGAAACCTAGCCTTTTTGGTTTAGTTTAACCAAACCAAGATTTAACTAAACAATAACTAATCCAACCATTCATTTGGTTTGATTAATAAATTGACCAACTTAATAAACCAAGTGAAATTAACCGATTTCATTCTGATTTCTGACATAATTCAAATCTTTTATTTTATTGGACCACAGGCGTTACAATTGGAACATAATATTCCTTTTCAGGTGTTTATCTTTCGCATGTTCTTTTGTTGTCTCGTTAAAAACTTTTCATGGAAAAACCTAGTGAGATAAAAATGATGATAAGGGAAAAAGAGTACAACCACGGACATAATCAAATTTCTCCCCCTGAAAGCATCATCTTCAGGTTATACATTATGATAATATATATCATATTTTCTGAATTGTTATTAACAGAGCTTTAGTGTACAAAAGCACATATGAGCATAAGTCCACAATCCTAAGATTTTCTCTTAGCTTGTTCCCGATCTATTTTCAACCCATTATGAGATCCATAAGATCAACAACAATGATCTACACCTAAAGATAAACTCTCACCATTTTCTCTTCAAAGTTGTCAAAAGTCTACAAAACTTTTTCTCGCTTTTACAACGTTCTCGAGGGCTATAAAATATTGCTTCTAGCAATATAATCACTTTAAGAGATAGACTGAAGCAAGTCTTGCTCTTATTGTCAAACTTATAAGGGATCTAAACTAGATGCTTCCACCATAAGAGAGTACATCTCTCATAAGTATTTTCTGAGATTCATTGTACTACACGTACTTTATTTCTCATACAGATCTACTTATGTACCACTCATTTTACACTTTCAAGTGTAAGGACTACATGTCCAAATATTATCTCTTTAAGAGATTTTAAATATTATATCTTTAAGGGATTTGAACTATTTCATAGTTACTTCTTTCAATGATTAATCAATCATTCTTTGTATACACTTTTCTATTAACCCCGGTTTATGATCCTCGATTTTCATCAATAACATCATCAACTGCAACATTGCATGCAAAAATATTAACGATGTCGATTTGCCTTTTGGTTCCTTTTCATTCGAGACATGACTCAACTTGTTGAGATTTCCTTTCATTATGATTCTCAGGTACCTGAATCTCTTTCTTACTCATGTCTAAGTCTCTTCTAGAGATTTTTCATAACTCTTTGTTTTCCCGGTGCCATATTAAATTTCTGCTCATTTTCTTTTCCGAGGATGCTTATATTTGGAACCATAAGTCTATCACACTTCATGCGATCCTTAGACTTACTAGCAGTTGATCTTATCCTTCTAGGATATTAATTGGAGCATAGCTGGTATATGTGACTTTTTCACACAAGGTCAGAAAATGGCTCTTGCATGCTTTTAGCATCTTTGCAAACTTTGCAAATAAATTATCTTTTTAATTTCTAGCGCACATTTCTTAGTACGAGGATCAAGATAATTTCTTACAATATATTTCTTTTCCAGCTATTTATTTTCTCCCTCTCATGTTGGAAAGACTGACTCACTGAAACAACAGTCTTTGCATCTCGAGATATTCAATCATCAAGAGAGGTTTATATCCAACATATATCCAACATTCTTTCAAATTCCATCTTATATCACCGTGGTGGAGCAACCAACATGTATAACACATTTAGATAGAATATATCTGGTTTCTGACCCAAACCAATTATAATGGGGAGTACTCATGATTATTCGTTGGCATGATGCATATTACTTGACATATAGAGTCATTTATGTCAATTACTTGGCATGGCTTCACCACCATTGTCAATTAACCAAATACTCTCGCAAATCCATGTTGCAAGTTAATAACAAACATATATAGTAGATGATCAGTCCACAATATCGTTTCGTATACGTACCAGAAAATTGACACTATCCAAATTCATGGGGTCGGTGAAGCCATATAATCGGCTTGCTTTGTAAAGCAGCACACATAAGAAATCACTAGGAAAACTCTTTAGGTTCTCTAATGAATCTTTTCAGAAATTTCTGATTATTCTTTCGCATCATTACTGAACTGGAATGGCTTAACCGGTCATGCCAAACAGTGAGATTTTCACAAAGCATTTTATCTTCTAGATAATGCATGTAATCTCTAAAATACTTTTATTGCCTTGGGTAATAATACTTATGATTTCAAAGTATTTCCTTCGCTTATTGTCTCAACATGATTACTTCTAAAATCCTCAAGATTTGCTTAATCATATGAGTGATTAAACTCATTTTGGGTGTGAACATAATCTTATCTTTGTTCCATCACCTATGTATGTGGGATTCATTAATTCTCCCCATCGAGATGATGACACTTTATGTCTATCAATCTCGATTTGAATCTCACTCTGTAATCAATAACATCCTCAAATTGGATCATGTTTATGTTTTAAACCTTTTTAACTTTGAGACTAATTGGGAGATTATAACACATTAATATCAAATTGTGTTCCCATACACAATAGTATATATATACTCTTCAAGAGTTTTCAATACTTTTCTTTACTACTAAACATTATAGTACAATAGTGGAAATTGTCTCATACTAGCTTCTTTTATCGTCATATATATGAGATAAGTACCTCTAGTACTTATTATTCACTTTTAGTGGAGAAATTAGTCGACGTTGACCGCGACTTTATATATTATATCCACATCATGACCACTTTAACAACAACTTTCTTGACTAGTGTCATTAGTGTTGCTTTCTTTTTCTTTTAGAACATAATTCACAAAAATAGAACAAACCAATAGGATGTGATTCATGAATATTCATCAACATCTCGTTAATTTACTCAGTCACAAATAACACATTATACTATATATTTTTTTCTTTTAAAAAATATATATATATATATATATATATTCACTATATTGTGTCTATATGACAACAATATTCTGTGACAAGTAAGTTATGTATTTTATAATATCTTTCCATCAATGATATTATTTTTTATTATATAATTTTGATAATAATTGGAATAAGTTGGTTTGTATATATTTTCTTATAGACTTTTAGTCATTTAAAGAACTAGTAAATTTTTATGGTCATATATTTGGACTTAAACCTCTTCAAAGAAATGATGCCAATAAAATATGATCAAACAACATATTTTATAAATAAATTAATCATTATATAATATCTCAAAAATATCATGCCTTTATATTAAGTTCTCGTTGGTCAATTAATTCACCAAACAAGATTGGATGATAAAATTTAAAATATTTCATCATAATATTATATCTAATTTTGATTAGATTTAGATTTGTGATTAAACAAATAAAGTAATTCACAAATATTACAAACAATCATTTAAGCATCATACATTCATACATATTTAATTTTTAACTAAAGGAGTATACACTGTATACTAATAATTATAATTGCTTTTTTTTTTAATTCTTTTTTTCACGATAATGTGTCTACAGGACAACACTATTTTGTGAAAAATAGAGTATGTATTGTTTGTGATCAAAAAAATCAGATTATGCTTATTAATGTGCTACTTAATAAATATGAGAATAATACTTATCTCGATGGAGATGTCATCGGAAATCACAGATGGAGATATATTTGCCTAATGATTGTTTGCTCAGTCCTTTGTACGGAGACGGAGAAATCTTTCTCAGCTCAATCGATTACCGAAAGTGAATACTAATGAAGCATTAGGTAGAGACCCGCACGTACGTGCGTGATTAATTTCAAAAACTATGTTTACTATAAGATTTGTAATATATTATGTACACATAGAGTTACATTTATAGATATAATTATTTGTTAAATCATTTACAGTTCAAACTTATATTAGTTTGGTTTCATTCAGTTTGTGATTTTTGAAATAATAAAGGTTTTAGCATAAAATTAAGATTCACAAAACAACATACCCGAATCTAACGTTTACTGAATTAGTGATTAATCATAATTGTATAAAACTTGTAAATTATGAAACGGATAAAAACCATCAAAAAGATTAAAACTTCTCGAAACGAATAACCTAAATTCTTAAGCGGGTCAAACCCGTCCCGGTAGCCATACTCCATAAGGGGTATAATATTTTTTTATCTATAAAAACCCGTCCCTCAAAATCTTTAAGAAATAATATTAAAATATATATCAGATTTTATATTTTTTTAATATGTTAATTTTGAAATTAAGGAATCTTTAATATACGTTTGTCTTATATATGAGAAATTTTCTATAGGGAAAACTGAAAATTAGGATTTGAATAAGTTTAAATATTTTATAGTTTAAAATAAATTAAAGATGCCGTCAAATGTTTTTTTAAAGATTTTCCAATATATATTATTCAAAATTAATTTCAATTTTTGGTCAAAAAATTTTAAACAATAAGAAATAATATTATCTATATTTTTGAAAATATGATTTAAATAAATATTTTTTACATCTCCTGTTATAATTTTTATTATTATATTATAATACATAGGTTTTGAAAATAATTTCGAAAACATGTAGGGGATAATATTTATTTATATTTGAATAATATTTACCAATTTTAGAATTTGTGTATATAAATAAATTGAATAGCAATGGCAGTTTTATGTAATATTATAGAATATTAAGGGTAAGTAATAAATTGGGCACAAAGCTCTCTGGCGACGACACGTCAGCTTTTTTTCAAGAATGCTTCTCTTTTAATATATAGGGGATTAAACATCAAAACTCAAGCATACCAATTAGTTAAACCAACAAAAACCAATGATTTACCAAACCAACTCACGTAACTGTATATAATACTGAATTAGTTAAACAATATATATCTTTTTTAATATATATATATATATATATGCTCTATTAAGCATTGAAGCATCTATCTTAACATTTTTGAAATACATTTTTGTGCCATATTTGTATCCAAACAAATCTCAAGTCTCAACTAAATTCTCTACAATCCTTACAACCAACACAATCATTTCCTTATTTGATAATATTAATTTCCTAAAATATATCTATCTAATTTAAATAAATATGTTAGATTAAAATATAATTCTCCTTTCATTTTTATTTAATTTTATATTTAATTATTTTAATTACTATTCAATACATAAAGTTAATAAAATTTTAGATTTTTTTCAGCATATAATGTGATTTAAATTTTTATAAACGAATATATATTAAAATTTGTCTTAAGATATTTGTAACCAAACAAGTATATCCACATATAGAACTCGGAATACATTTTTGGAGTACAATAGGGTGCCATCACTTTTTGCCAACTTCGGGCCGGGTTTTTAACTAAAATTATAACCGATTCAATTATCCGGATCCTCCTTAGATTGCCGAATATTTTGGGCCGGTTTTTAATCCATATCATAATTATTCACATCCAATTAATGCCAACTAATGTCCATTGTATCTTAGGAAATATCTAATTTGCATGCCAAATTTTTAGGACCGAGTTTGACAAAAAGAATTGATAACCCAATTTATGTAATCACATCCTCTTAATCACATCCCTATAATATAGCAACTAATTCAAGATGAATACATCTTAGGAAATATCTAATTTGCGTTTAATAAATGATTACATATTTGGTAAGATCTTATTAGCTTTAAATATACACTATTAATCCAATAATATCAATTGAGAATCATAATAAGAATATGCCAGATCATTCATTCCTAAATCATAACTAACAAATCGTAAAATGTATATTCTCAACTTGCGAATCAAGAGATTCTACAAAACTCTACCTACAACCGTTAACAGTATATATATCAACAAAATAATAGACTCGTGGTGTACCACGGGGTAAAACCTAGTCTATCTTAACATTTTTGAAGTACATTTTTGTGCTATCCTCTCTTATCTTTGTATCCAAACAAGTCTCAACTAAATTTTCTACAATTCTTACAACCAAACACAATCATTTCCTTATATGCTAATATTAATTTCCTAAAATCTATCTACCTAATTTAAATCAATATGTTAGATTAAAATATAATTCTCCTTTCACTTTTATTTAATCTTATATTTAATTATTTGAATTACTATTTAATACATAATGTTAATAAAATTTTAGTTTTTTTTTAGCATATGATGTGATTTGAATTTTTATAAACGGATATATATTTTAAAAATTGTTTTAGGATTTTTGTAACCAAAATAATATATTCTAATATAGATTATTTTACATTTGAGTTATTTTAATATACAATGAATATTTACACTTGATCCCTATATTAGTTGAAACGAGAAACCATATTGAAGATATGGTATAATATTCGGGTTATAACAAAAGCCAATTAAATCCATAATAATTATCAATATACAAGCATATTTGTTAACATGGATAAACACACAAATACGCATTCATAACGATTTCAATCACAAAATCCTGTTTTGGTAAGATATTTTTAAATAAAGAAAAGAATTAAGCGGTTTTAGTACTAAACATTAATCATGAAATCGTAATTCAGTAAAAATTTCTCCCATTTCTTAGCTAAAGATCGAAAAAATATAGGAAACATAAAATTTGCTAGACTAACATTCCTTATCTAAATATGTTAGGCTTGCTCACCAATTTTCTCTCGATTTGCAATCATACCTAACTGGCATCATCAAAGATCTTTATAAAAAGTCTGCCAATAGAAGGTAGAAAAATCATCTAAGCAAACACAATTTACTTATAGCAATCCATAATAAACTTTAAGATTTCAATGGCTGCCTCATTTGCTTACCTAAGAGATTGGTGTTAGCGCAAGTGATTGGTGTTAGCCGATGAAAAAGCAGATCTTTGTCAACACTTTATTTTTGTTTTCTCATGTATACATATATCATTATATGTTTTGTATCAATTAACTACTAATAGCACTTCTTGCTTTCTTAAAAACTTAGGGTTTTTTAGGTTTTTTTTTATAATTATTTATTCTCAACAAAGAGGCAAGATTGGAACACCAACAACTAATGTGGTGTTTAAACATGTCTTGCAGAATCTGGAGAACAAAGATGTTGAATAAACATATTTCCACTTATATTATATCCAGATCGTATACATATTTCTACTTAAAACTTATCTTTCTCTCCGTATGTTGAGTTTGTACAGAAAAATAGAAGAGAATGTTAGACTATTTCTTAATTAACTATGTCTTTGTCAACCAAACTTCGTCTTATTTAACTCTTTCATCCATTTTATGTTAATAATAAAGTTAGATTATTGAACTTTTACAAAAACTAATAACGTGATTTTTTTTTTGGCAAAACGTTACAGAATCGATTGAGATATCCATTTCAATATCAACCTCTTATTCACATAAATTGAAGAGATAAAAATTTAAAAATCAATCTATTTTACATCCAGAACAAAATATTGATTTTACCTCTAGAAGTAAAATCATTTTGTGATTCCGATTGTTCCACGGTGTACTCGGCTCTCTTTGTTTGGACAAATGAAGAGTTTCAATTATAATACTCTATATTATCATATTTTTTATATTGTTAATTATCTTGCATTAAGTTTCTCTCCTTCCCTTTTTAAAAAAAAATAAAAATACTTTTAATAAACAACTATTTGCACACTTCATGGTAATTTCGTGTTATAAGGATATATAAAAAATCTCTTCAAATTAAAAAATTACCTAACATTAAAATATAGTCCTTCACATACTATTATTTTCAAATTAATAACAATTACTTCAAAATTATGAAAAAAACATATTTATCTGCCAAACTCAAACAAAATCATATACTACAGCTAAACAATTATAATTAACAATTTATTTAAATACCTCTATATCTTTTAATTATACGAGATATAATAGTTTTATAATTTTTGAAAACTTAAAATATTATAAACATTTAAACTTAAAAATATGTGTAAAATATCATCTAGGTGATATAATGGGACGGATTTGGATCAACATTCATATAATTTTAAATAATTTAATTTGGTACTACCACACGGGTAAATAATTTTGTCTGATGATATCTTACTCTTTTTATTAGTAAGACTCACATACATTTAATAAAATATACTGTTAATTATTACAAAACACCAATATATATATATATATATATATAATAACACTGTAATATTTATATTAAACCTCAATCTACTTCAAATATAAAATTATAAAAATTAGATATAATAATAAAATGAAAAACGTAAAAATTGTCCTGTGATGTACCACGGGGTAAATTCTAGTAACTCAACAATTATTAAGTACTATCAACGAAATAATATGTTTGGTTGTAGATACTTAGCTCTCGATGATGGTGGCTTTGAATTTGAAACTTATACAACTTAGATCGTCGGCTACAAGATTCAACGTGATTCACCAATTGCTTCACCGATTTAAACCATCCCCAGCTGCTTACCAACGATTCATAAACTAAAAGAAGAGATTAGACAACCAATTAAGTATAGATCTCGATAATTAAACAATAGAGGATAAATTAAAGCATGTGTCAACTAGTTTCAATAACATAGGTGTGCCTATAATGAAATTATGCCATAAAGCATGAGTCATATTTTCAATACGGGACTCAGTCGGTTATAAAGCAGAAGTCAATAGTCGACACTCCATATATTTTATTAAACTAGGTAAACGACCCGCGCGATTGTGTTACTGAAATTCATTTCATATCTTTTTATATTTGTTATATAACTTATATAATTTATTTGACATATGAATTATTTCTTTTGTCAAATTTTTTTTATTAATTTTAAATAGTTCATTATGATTATCTATTGGATTATTGTCGTTGCAGTTGGACATTTGTTATTGGATTTTATCACCTAAACTAACATTAAATAGTTCATTATTATTATCTACTATGAAAGGTTTCAAGTCACAAACATTGTTGAAAGAAATCATGAGAGAATAAAAGATAAAATGTTTGTAAATTGTGATTTTGTTTGTTTGGTGATCTGGTGGAAATAATGGTAATTGGAAGTACATGTATACTAGAATCGGATCCGCGCTGAATATTTACAGAGATACATATACATATGATTCGTAACATAATGAAATATGTTACATAACTATAATATGATAGTTGTGTAATGAGTTTGAATAAAATAGTATATAAAAAATTGAGTATATATTTGTAAAAAAATAACTTTTTTTTTAAGTTGTAAAGATTGCATTTATAAAAATTACACACTCACAATGATATCACACACTCACAATGTATGTTACTACTAACCCAAAGTGAATAGATTATATTACAGGTGTATTCTTAAATAAGTAATTATACAAATGTAATTATGTTGAGCTAAATTTTTATATGTTCTGACCAGTTGAAAATTACACACACACACACACATATATATATATATATATCTTTAAAAATGAATTTGATTAATTACTCCAGTAATTGTGATAAGCAAAATAGACCTATATATCGATTTTAAGATGTGGTCATTGAAAAAATACATATATATATCTTTAAAAATGAATTTGATTAACTACTCCAACAATATATAAATGATGGAGAAATCGATCTATGATTTGTTATAAAATAAAGAGAGAAAATAGACTTAGAAAACACTATATATCAAAAGAATTAATGTAAATAAATATATTTATATCAAAAAAGTTATTTGTGAAAAGGAATACATATATCGCTGACTATGGGACTGCTAGTTTGAATACAATTTTTTTTGCATAAAAAAACTCTACAATTAGAAAAAGGATTTATTTGAAATTACTCTACTTATATGTCTATCTGAAATATTTCGAGTTAATGTTTTAAACAATTAAAACATTAGGAATACATTAAATTTGTTTGGATCTTGTGATCATGGTCTCTCCTTTCTTTAACCCCCTAATTTCCTGGGGAATATTTACAAAATTTAAATATAAATTTATATTTAAGAAAAAATCAAAGGATAACCTGAAAAAAATCAATATAAATTATAATTCAGTTTGATAGTTATAATCTGAATGATAATTAGGTAAAATATTGAATGAAATCATATACATACCCGTATCACATAAGACCATATGAGTTTGATATAATTACAATTTTAGATGTTCCTGCAAAATACTAAAAATTGTTAATTTACAGAATATTGGACCAAAAAAACTTATTGCAAACACATAGATGGGATGATAAAAGCTACATGAATTAAACAAATAGCTATAAAAAAATGATTGAAAATATTACATGATAAGCATATTTAATCGGTTAAAAAGTTATATTACCTTAAGAGAATTGATTTGCTTTACACAGCTAAAAAATATTATAAGATCAAAAAAATTAGCTATGCCATATGTACTAAACAATGTGAATAATAAATCATTTGCTTGCAAATTCAAAATAAAAAAAATTGCAAATGATAAATTCTCTATGATATAGATGAAAAACTATGATAATAAAAATGAGAAAGAGATACTTAAGATGCAAATGATCGATTATCAATTATCAATTTATAGGCTAAGAAGAGTCGGCTAATCATTATCACAAATTAGGTTTAATAAAATCAGATCTTTTTGAAATTAAAAAATATAATGCAATAAGAATATATGTGGAATATTGTGTATTACATGTTTAGATTTTAGATATGGGATGCTCAATATTTGACTGTATTAAATATGTTTACATATGTAATATTTTAATTTTAAATGGTTGATTTTTAATGTAACAAATTATCTTAAAATATGTCACCAAATTAAATAGCTTGATTTTATGGTAACAATTTTAAACGATTACCAAAAATTTTGGATAAATATTATTTTTAAATTTTAGTATCATTATTTTTTTAATGGTGTTGTCAAGTGCTAATTTTTTGGGTGATTGATTTTGTTCTGAATTCCTTATTATCTCTAAACAATTTTAAAATATGGTTAGTTCTTCATAATCGGAATAATTAACATTAAATATTTTTAGGATTTGAATATTGTAGTTGTTACATTAGATACTAAATCTTCACCATTTAGATTTTTTGGTTACAATCACTTATGGATATTATTTAAATTCTTTCTTCTTTCCATATTTTCGAAATTAATATGCCATATTTATGGAATATTTTGTTAAGATTTTTTGCGGTAATTAATGGTTTATTTTATTTAAACTTTTTTAATCTGATTTTTTAGTTAATAATAAATTACAAATATACCCTTATCTTCTTTCTTGAGATCCGATTATTACAGATGATTTCTCCAAAATCACGCTAGCAATTGATTTTTACACGATTTTGATGAGTTTTGTACAGAAAGATGTACATCATTCTGATGATCCATCATTTAACCATTGATTTATGAGTCAAAAACAAAAACCATATTATTTAACTCATTTTTTTCTCGAACATGACATCATTCTGGTAAGCGCTTTCTCTGACGTCGTTCTTTGACCAACGAAGGATCGTGAGGGAGAAGAGAACTTGAATTCTCCAATTTAAATATGTTTTGAATTTCGAATTTAATAGCTTGATTTTTATGGTAATAACTTTAAACGATTTCCCTAAATATTAGCTAATTATTATTGTCTAAAACTTAATTTCTTAAAATTAATTATTGTTTTTGATTTTCGGGTTTATATCCATACCCAACAAATGATCCGATTTACAAGTATCCAAATGTTAATTTCGGGTTTTTTAAAAATTTTGACCCGACCCGAATTCAATTTTGTACTGCTCTTTTACTTATACAGGGATAAGGGTAGTAATTTCAATTAGGGTTGTTTTTTTTATTTTTTTCAAAACTTCACTTCCTTTCAATTAAGCAAATTAGAAAGAATATAAAATATTTGATTAGGTATTTGATTGGGAAAATCACGTTTTAAACCTTCAAAGTGTCACTGGGTAGCAATATAAACCTTGAAAGGATTTCACTAACACTATAAACCTTTAAAATGATTTTACTAATACTTTGAACCTTTAAAATAATTTTACTAACACTTTAAACCTTAAAACTAACTTTCATTTTTGTACCGCCATAAAAAATAACGGAATAATAATATCCGTCAACGCAAAATAGTTACACTATGTTGGTTTAATTTAAATTTTAATTAGTTTTAGTTTTATAAATAAATAAAAAGATAAAAAAATAAATTTGTGTTCATCTTCATTGTAAACAAAACTTTTACGACGTTACTCTTCACATTATTAATCCTTTTAATAAATGCATCTCCACCGAATTCTGATTCAAATCGATTGACTTCTCATTGGAAACCAATGAATCTTCTAAAAATATTGTCGTCTTCAATTTTACATTTGTCAAATGTTTTAACCTTACCTCTGATTCTTCATTTTTTTTGCTTTGATGTATTTTTAAATTTTTTTATCAATCGTCATAAATAATTAAATTAAATTAAATTAATTAAATAAATATTTAAATCAAACCAGCATAGTTTAACTATTTCACGTTGACGGATATTACTGTTCCGTCATCTTTCGTGGCGGTACAAACAGGAAAATTAGTTTTAAGGTTTAAAGTGTTAGTGAAATTATTTTAAAGGTTTATAGTGTTAGTGAAAATATATCAAGGTTTAAAGTGCTACTAAATGACACTTTGAAGGTTTAACATATGATTTTAAGATTTTTTGGCAAGATATGATTACGCAAATCAAGTTGAATGTTTCCTGTTAATATACTAATACCTTTTATATTTGTGTTAATATGATTTTGGATTATTTGATTCGATTCTAACTTTTTTTTACGCAAATCAAGGATTAAGTGCGGTGTATATGATTCTTTTTCTGGTTGAAGTATCTCTATTTTATATGTTATTAATGTGGTAAATTCATTTTGAAACTTAATCACTTTTGCAGGAGCTAATCATAGTAACAGGTCATATCTTGTTTGCAACTAAACTATAATCAATGATTACACTATTAAGACGTAATTTTGGAATTATTAAATTTATTTTACTGGTAAGATTTAATTCCTCCTAAAATAAAGGGCATTAAACAGATTACTGAGATGATGAATATTCGTTTTTCCTTATACCTATTTTTATTTTATTTTTATTTTGTTATCTAAAAGTAAAAACGAATAATTGTTATATTTAGCTGTTGTCAAAAAAAAAGAATAATTGTTATATTTATTTGTTTAAATATCAAAAAATTAATAATAATAGAGATCTAAATTCTAGTAAATTCTAGTAAATCCTCAACTATAAGTCCTAGTTATTTTAAATAACATTTTCTATTTACCACTAGTTGATCTTTTTTTTTTTTTCCCAAAATCATTACGCTGAAATATTAATATTTCGTAATATATGAATCATTAGAACCTAAAAACTATATTATTACATAAATTTACATCATCATATATGGATTTTATGTTAACAAACGACTATATATGCGGTATAAAATATATGATTCATTTGACCCTAAATCCTAAACCCTAAACCCTAAACCCTAAAGCTAAAGCCTAAACCCTAACACCTAAATCCTAAACTTTAGATCTTAACGTTAGATCATAAACCATAATCATAAATTTAATTTCATAGAAACTTTAACAAATGTAGTCAAATATGAAGATCTTTTACTATAAAACATGAAATTGACATACCCCAACCTGTAAACCCTGAACCTTAAATTAGGCCAAATTTTTGACTTCTTGCATTACATTCTTTATAAATTTCCAAATTCATTGATGTTGTTCGCTATTATTTGGATGGTTAACATGAATAGATGGATACTAATTTTGGATGACCAGAGAAAAAAAAACATATGAATACCTAATTAGTTAAACAACTTGTGGTTTAGTAAAGTAGTCATGGTAAACTATCAAACGATTTTAATCTTTCATGTCCATAAAATCAAGTCCACATGGACGCTAAATTATACACGTCCACTAAAAACTACTTGTGTTTTGGTGAATTAGTCATTGTTAACTACCAAACAATTTTAACCTCATCATATCCCCTAAAAACCTAAGCATGAAATCGTTCATTATATCTTATACTAAACTCTAAACCCTAAATCTCTAAGCCCTAAACCCTAAAACTCTAAACCCTAAACCCTAAATCCTAAATTTTAGATCATAAACCATAATCATAAATTTAATTTCATAGTAATTGTAACAAATGTAGCCAAATCTGAAGATTTTTTACTAGAAAACATAAAACTGATGATCAATAACATATGAAAAAGATTTGATGGATGATATTATATATATTGAACATGAAACTAAATAATCATAAACATATAAGCATCTGGATTTGATTTTGTAGATAATAAATATATCAAAATACAAAATTTTAAAAAGATATAAATGTGGCTAAGGATATATATATTGTTATCCACTACTCAAGATTATTCAAACACATATATCAAAGAAAGGGAGTAAGATAAACAAATAAAATAAAAATTATTTGGAAATAGAGAGAGAGTTAGAGAGGGTGAGAAAGAAAGATATAGGAAAGAAAATAGAGTAAAAAATAAAAAATAAAAGAAAGATGTGTGTTGAGAAGTAATGTGTTTGGAGAGAGAGAGTTAGAGGGTAAGAAAATAAAACACTATAAGAAAAGTGTGTGGTGGTCCAAAAGTGTGTTAGAATGCAATTTTTTTTATAGAAAAGTGTGTTAGAATGCAAATATTCCATTAATATATAGGGTATATGGATCAGTTGATAAATCATGCAGTGATTGCTTTCTTTAGTAATGAACCAATCATATAACTTTTTTTTTTTTTCGTCAATAGGATTTCATTGATAACAAGGTGAGATTACAAGGTCAGATACAAGAGCTGGCAAGGATCTTAATCCTTCCAAAGGCTTAAGCCGGCGAGTACAAAACACTCGCGGAGACCAAGGGGAAAAGACCCAAACAACTTAAAACATAACATCCCTTCAATTACAACTCGGATCAGAAAATAGAGACTTAAAAATAGACAATTAAAACTAAAATCTTTGAAAATTAAAACTTAAAACAGATCTGAGACAAGAAAAACCACACAAACGGATGCTAATACAAGAATCTCCTAACCGCAATACTTGACCCGGAATAAAATGCCGTGCGACCTCTTTTTGTTGCTCTGGCATGGAACTACAGAGGCGGTGGCATGGAACTACGGAGGCGGTGAGACAGCTTCAAACCCTACTAACACTTCAGGAGGAAAGGAAGGAAATCTAGATCTACGGTGGTGAGATTTCTTCATCTGAGGCAGTGAAGAAACCAGTTGAAGACTGCCTCTACCATGGAGGACGGCCAGATCTGAAGATGTGCATGACTATAACACAAGAACCAAGCCACTAACCTAAAGATGGGAAGATTTAAGCTTTAAAATTCTAGATCTGGAAAACTAGATCTAATGCCGTTGGAAGAAAAAAGAGAAGGATGTACCGATAAAAAGAGAAACAAAGCTAAATAAAGAGAGAAAACCCGACTTTGGTGCTGAGAGAGCTACCATAGCCGGTTAACCTAGATTGGCGGCGAGTTTTTGTTTAGTGAAAAGAGAGAGCGTTTTGAAGGATTTTTAGAGAGGAGAGAGAAAGATAAACCAATCGATATAACTTATATAATAGTAAATAATACTTATCTCGATGATACAATATAATCGGAGATCGGTGATAGTGATCATATCGATTGTAGATGGCGTCGTTGATCTAAAACGGAGATACCATCTTCAAACATCAAACCAATAAAATCAAATATTAGTATGATTCGATAAATATTTAATTAACAATAAACATGTGATAAAATATGATCAGCTATGGTAAACAAGTGATTCAACATGTTTGACTAATAAGTGCTAGTTATTAAATATTGAGATGATAAGTCGAAGCAATAAACAATCAAATCAATTTAAGTATGATGTGGTTATTATGAATCATGCTTCGATAGAAATATAAATAAATACGAGAGGATTAAAGCATGAGATAAAACCTATCTAGACAATTGGTCGGAGAACTTGATATCATCGACTCTTTGTTAATCAAAGAGAAAAGAGACGTTCGAGGTTGGAGAGTAGAGAAGTTCGAAGCGGTGACGGCTGCTGCTCAACGTAGGCGGCTAAGTTTTTTTTTTCTTTAAGACGGCTAGCGTGATAATAACATGTTAAAGTAATAGATTTGAGGGGAAAACTTATATTATTCTATAGACATAATAGAGTATATATAGGGAATACAATTTGGTGAACAACCTAATGGATTTCTAAAAGGCCTTTAATGGGTAATGGTCATCCACTAAATCATACATAACAAAGATAATAAAAACAATATATTTTCGATGTCATAAAGATCTTTATGTAATTTTCATCATTTTCTAAGAATTTATCTTAATTTTTATTTAAAAATTGGCTAAATCAGTTGCAAACGTAATTTAGGAATAATTGACATTTAGTCATAGAAATATAGAATACATACATTGTAACACCCGTGAACCAAAAATGGAATTTGGGGGTGGGTGTCGAGTGACACCATGGGGATGTCGGTTGACACCAACAATTTCTCGAGTTTAGCGGTTTAGTTTTAATCGTCGGTTTGATGCGGTTTGGGTTTGAGAAACCCTAGGGCTCGAGTATATAAGTGATATATCTACGCCATGTTAAGGGTAGCCGTCTCATGCCCTAGAAGAAGAGAAGAGAGCTGTGGGTTCTCTATTGGGGAAAGGGATGAGAATGAGGATGGTTTGGGGATGGAAGGGAAAAAGAATGAATTCTTGGCGTGAGGGAGAAGAGGATATCGAGGAGTGGGCTTGAGGGGGAGCTTCTCTTTTCATTTGTCAAGGATGCAGGAGGAAGAGATCTTGTGCTTGGGCATAAGAGGAGGACAAAGGAGATCCATCTTCTTCATGGGTGTGCAGAAAGGATGTTTTTTCTTGGTGGTGGATTGAGAGAGACAAGGAGGCTCACTCATGGCTGTTATCCAGGTAAGTTGTGTTTTTTTCGTGTTTAATCGATTAATGTTAAGGATTAGGGTTTTGTGACGAAAAAGAGCTTGAAGGAAGGTTTTGGTCATGATTTCTGGGTTGGTGTCGTTCGACACCAACACTTACATACGAACAGCGCGGCTGGTCCGAGATAGCTACTTTGGAGCAACGCTTGGAAGATGAAATGGAGTCTAAACGTTTGAAATTGGCTTTAATGTGGTGGAGAGTTTCGTGGTGCTATAGGCTAAACTGTGGATTTGTATAATAAACTTTTTGTTTGTGAATTAACCGAAGGTTAACATGGACGTTTTCCACGGATGTGTTTTGACAATGTTGGGGTGTCGAGCGACACTAAGGTGGTGTCGGTCGAGACCAGCATGTTGATGTGTGTTTGGATCGTAGGAGAACGGCTGGAGTTAGGTTTCAATGAGGAGAGATCAACGGAAGTGATGTCGCGAGCGTCGTTGTCGACCGATTCTAGAAGAGTGTCGATCGACACCATGTGTGTTGGATCGCAAGTGGTGCGTTAGGTGACGATCGACACCAGGTGGAGGTGCCGATCGGCACTAGTGGAGTTGATGGTGAATCGGAGTATTCCTGGGGAAGTGTTGTTTGTGTCTGGACGGAATCAAATATTCTAGCCTACCTTTCTTGTTACTCGGTCGCTAGGGATGGTTGGTTTTGCGACTCAATAACTAGATGAGGTGGATTTGGTTTTACTTGTTGGAGTTCTGTCAAGGAGCGATTTCGTTTTCTACGCCGGTTGCCTCGTCGGAATTATAAGGTTTCGGTGAGATCGTTTCCTGTGGTTCCTGCGTGAGGATTGAGAATCTGGGTGCGGTAGTTTCATATATAGACAATAATATCATTTATTTCCAATTTTCTCTTAAAATTTTAAAAGTAAAAACAATTCTAATTGGCAAATAAAAAGCAGTGAAGACTTTTAGTTGCTCCTACAACCTTGAGAGTCATGCCCCAATGAACTCATATATCTAATTTCATAGAGATTTTTAAAATAAACATTACCAAAATATCCTTATTTATCATTTACATAATCATGTTTTTAGAAAATTAGAATATTTATTCTGCGAAAGTTATGTTTTATAATTTTTTTGATATCACAAGAAAGTACAAATATTTAATTTTATTTTAAAAAATGTATTCACTCCATTTTCATGTAAATAAAATTTTAGTTATATACCATTAGAAATTGATCCAAAACCCACAAAATGAATGAATATAGTAATTAACAGTGAAAAGTTTTATATTTGAGGAAATTAATTTTAGGTTATGCATGCTCGAAGAAACGATACAAAGTACAAACACACAAAAAAGGTAAACAATATTAAATTAGAGGATTATCTCATATTTTCTAATTTTTAATTTACACGAAATGTACTTGGATTTGATGATAAAATTTGTTTACTAGTAGTCGATAATTTCAATTAAAGGGTTTTCGTCAGATCCCATATTTTTTATTCCATAATTAAGGGTATAATAAATTTTAGTTATTATAAAAATATTTGACCAAACCTACCTAAAAAAGATAATGAGAAAGAAAAAGAAAAATTATGATTTTTCCTTTTTCGATTATTCGGACTTAAATGCAACATGTGCAATTATGATAAATAAGTTCATGAACACGTCCATGACGTGCAAGTGTTGCAACTTTTTTTTTTTTTTTTAAGAAACGGACTTTTTATTATTGGACCCTTTAATGGGCAGAACCACAAAGAAACAAAGACTACAGATAAATCGGAATAGTAACTATTGCCGGAAAAAGACTCGTGTCCTATTGATACCGTGTTGCAGAGGGTCCGATCATCAGCTCCGGCCAATGCGAGAACCACAACTTTGCGACGGATCGAGGTATCTAGTAAACGGGTCTCGACCACCGTTCTTTTTCCCTTCGACCAACCTGCCCGTTACAGATCTCCTGGTATGAACAACTCTCCGACAACTCGGCACCTTGTTGGTAGCTCCCGTTCCTAGCAAGCTCCAACTTCAGGCATATACTCTTCTTCCCAGATCTAGCATTCTTCCAATTTGTCGAATCAAATCTCTTCACACCGGCCTCGCAGAAGCAAGTCATGGCAGCAAAAGGGGCCGATGGCTCAATCGGAAAATCCAAGCGCACAAATTCCGCGACAATCTTCAAGATCCAAACGGATCTATCGTTAACCGCCAAGCGTTTCGACAACCCACCTTCTCCTCCATCGACTTCCGCCATGAATGCTAAGTCAATATGACGGATGAGCCACGAGAGTAGATCACTGCTCCTTACCGGCGTCTTCAAACCGACAGGATCTGCAGCAACGCTCTCCTTCTGTCATCTCGGAATCGCACCCACATCGAAGGAGGAGAGACCACACCCTTCCGACGGAGAAAGAAGATCTAATTCACCCCTTCATCCCCACAATAAATCGAGGTAGTGAATTACAAGGCTACCAAGAATATATCTGAAAAGAGAAAAAGTGAAAACTCTAGGAGAGAGAAGAGAGAGTTTCTTTGGAACGATTGTCCTTTTTTAAATGTGCAACTTTCTCCATCACTCTTAGATTTCTCCTTGTTCTCCATCACACCTAGATTTCTCTTTACTCACAATTTTTACCTTCACCACACCGACGATGAATAATCTTATCCTCAACTTTTGAGACCATGACAGACTACTCTACATACTGTAATGTTCCGACCGTCATCTTCTATAACATCCGCAAACCGAAATCTCGGTTTAGGGATTGCATCGGTCGATGCAATATGTGCATCGGTCGATGCAGGTTCATTTTTCTGCGGTTTAACTTAAGTTAAACGCTGCGTTTTGGGTTAGGGAAACCCTTAAACTCGAGTTTTGTCTCATTAGGCGTGTTTAGCCGCTTTTGAGAGAAACGAAAGAGAGAGAGAAGAGTTTTTGGTGTTCTTGAGTGTTCTTGGTGAGTTCTTGGATTGGAAACTATTCCAGTAGAGATCTGTAGCTGGGATCGTTGTAGGAGCTTCCCGGAGGTGTTTTCTTGTTGGTTTAAGGTTCAGATTCGTCTTGGCAAAGGTAAGTGCAGGACCATGGCTTATCTAAGCTAGAGCTTCTCTGATCTGCTTGTTTTTGTGTTGTTAGGCTTGTTAGATGGTTATTTGGGACGTTAGGTAGCTTTCTTGTGGCTTGGGATCGAGTTTTGTGGTTGCAGGAACAAAGATCCGGCGAGAAGCTAGTGCATCGACCGATGCAGGTGCGAGGACAACGCGTAAAACCTTAGGGTTTTCGTGTTATGTCGAGCATGCGTCGGTCGATGCAGTGCGAGTGTCGGTCGATGCATGTGTAACTTGCATCGGTCGATGCATCCCTTGTGTCGGTCGATGCATCCCCATGTGGTGTCGGTCGATGCAGTGCGAGTGTCGGTCGATGCATGTGTAACTTGCATCGGTCGATGCATCCCTTGTGTCGGTCGATGCATCCCCATGTGGTGTCGGTCGATGCATGTTGGTTTCGGTCGATGCATGTTGGTGTCGGTCGATGCAGAGTCCTGGTTTGTTATTGTTGTTTGTTGATTGTTGGTTGATGGTTAGAGATGTCTCTATTGCTTGTATGTATAGCCTAGTAGATGGGAGGATTGCCTTACTGAGTGTTTATAAAATACTCATGCATTGCAATTTGTGTTTGTGGTGCAGGTAAAGGCAAAGTGTGATCGTGGAATCAAGGCAATGAAGAGGAGGATGTTCTAGGGACTCGATTGGATGTTGTCTGGCATTGCTAGGTTGCTAGAGTTGGGTCATTAGAAACATTGCTAGGTTGCTGGTTCCATGTTTTCTGATGATTTGGATATTAGTTTATGGTTATATTTGATTGTTGGATATTTTATTATTGGAATATTATTGGTTATTGATATTGGGAGCACCGGTGTTATTTGTGAAGAAGAAGGATGACAGTTTCCGGTTGTGTATTGATTACCGGGGGTTGAACCGGGTCACTGTGAAGAACAAGTACCCTCTTCCCAGGATTCATGAGTTGTTGGATCAGTTGAGGGGTGCTACTTGGTTATCCAAGGTAGATCTGGCGTTGGGTTATAATCAGATACCGATAGATGAGTCAGATGTGAGGAAGACTGCATTCAGGACGAGGTATGGGCATTATGAGTTTGTGGTGATGCCTTTCGGGTTGACTAACGCACCAGCAGCGTTTATGAGATTGATGAACAATGTGTTTTAGGAGTTTCTGGATGTGTCTGTCATCATTTTCATCGAAGATATCCTGGTTTATTGTAAGAGTCCTGAGGAGCATGCAGTGCATTTGAGAGCGGTTCTGGAGAAGCTGCGGGAGCAAAAGTTGTTTGCTAAGTTGAGCAAGTGCAGTTTTTGGCAGCGTGAGATGGGTTTTTTGGGTCATATTGTGTCTGCAGATGGGGTTTCTGTAGATCCGGAGAAGATTCAGGCTATCAGAGATTGGCCTAGACCGCAGAATGCCACAGAGATCAGGAGTTTTCTGGGTTTGGCAGGTTACTACCGGAGATTTGTGCAGGGATTTGCGAGCAGAACACGTCCTATGACTAAGCTGACAGGGAAGGATGTTCCTTTTGTTTACAGATCATAAGAGTCTGAAGTATATATTCACTCAGCCTGAGCTGAATTTGAGGCAGAGGCGGTGGATGGAGCTTGTGGCAGACTATGATTTGGAGATAGCCTATCATCCTGGTAAGGCTAACTTGGTTGCAGATGCTCTGAGTCAGAAGAGGGTAGCCTCGGCTCAGGAGCAGGAGATGGAGTCTCCAGTAGGAGAGATCGGTGCGTTGGGTTTGTGTGCTGTGTCTCAGGAACAGTTGGGTTTGGAGGCGGTTGATAGAGAAGATCTTCTGAGCAGGGTGCGGTTGGCTCAGGAGAAGGACTTGGGGCTAGTGAATGCCTCAAAGGATGTGGATTCACAGTATCAGGTCTCAGATAATGGTCTATCTTGGTGCACGGTCGGGTTTGTGTGCCCAAGGATGAGGAGTTGAGGCAGGAGATCCTGAGAGAGGCTCATGGGAGCAAGTTTTCTATTCATCCATGATCGACTAAGATGTACCGTGATCTCAAGAGGTACTATCATTGGGTCAGAATGAAGAAGGATGTAGATAGTTGGGTCGCGAGGTGCGATGTGTGCCAGCTAGTGAAGGCGGAGCATCAGGTTCCAGGAGGGTTACTGAAGAGTCTTCCCATTCCAGAGTGGAAGTGGGATATGATTACTATGGACTTCGTGGTAGGTTTGCCAGTGTCCAGGACGTTTGATGCTATTTGGGTCATTGTGGACCGGTTGACTAAGTCAGCACATTTTCTGGCCATTAAGAAGACTGATGGAGCAGCGGTCTTGGCTAAGAAGTATGTGAAGGAGATAGTCAGGTTGCATGGGGTGGCAGCGAGCATTGTGTCTGATGGGGATTCCAAGTTCACTTCGGTGTTCTGGAGAGCGTTTCAGGCAGAGATGGGCACTAAGGTGCATATGAGTACAGCTTATCATCCCCAGACAGATGGACAGTTAGAGAGGCCGATCCAGACGCTGGAGGATTTGCTGAGAATGTGTATGTTGGATTGGGGAGGCCATTGGGCAGATCACTTGAGCTTGGTAGAGTTTGCTTACAACAACAGTTATCAGGCAAGTATTAAGATGGCTCCTTATGAGGCTTTGTATGGGAGGCCGTGTCGTACACCGTTATGCTGGACTCAGGTGGGGGAGAGGAGCATTTACGGGGCAGATTTTGTTCAGGAGACCTCAGAGAAGATTCGGGTTCTCAAGCTGAACATGAAGGAAGCTCAGGATCGGCAGAGGAGTTATGCCGATAGGAGGAGGAGAGATCTTGAATTTCAGGTAGGCGACAGAGTGTACCTCAAGATGGCCATGTTGCGGGGTCCGAACAGGTCATTGACTTAGACTAAGTTGAGTCCGAGGTATATGGGTCCGTTCAGAGTGATTGAGCGTGTTGGACCAGTGGCTTATAGACTGGAGTTACCTGAGGTTATGCGTGCATTCCATAAGGTTTTCCATGTTTCTATGTTGCGGAAGCGTCTCCGTGAGGATGATCAGTTGTTAGCTAAGATTCCTGAGGATCTTCAGCCTATTATGACTTTGGAGGCGAGACCAGTGAGGGTTCTCGAGAGGAGGATCAAGGAACTTCGGAAGAAGAAGATTCCTTTGATGAGAGTCCTCTGGGACTGTGATGGTGTTGAGGAGCAGACTTGGGAGCCTGAGGCGAGGATGAAGGCAAGGTTTAAGAAGTGGTATGAGAAGCAAGCAGCGACTTGAGCTTGTCTAGCCTGGTCCCATCTGTAATCCATGGCTGGAGCGGGAATGGAGTATTCCAGCCCATCTCTCTTGTTTACTTGGTCGCTTGGGGTGGTTGGTTGTGCGACTAAGTAACAAGATGAGGTGGTGCTCGGGGTACAAAGTTTCCGTGAGGCGGGGTTTTTGGAGGAAAGTTTCCTGAACTAGGAGTTTCCAAAAGTGGGAAGTGTTAAAAATGGAAAGTTTTATGTGAGTTAAAATTTGTCCATTTTAGTGGAGAGAGCCTTGGAGGGGCTTGTGAGGCCTTAGTGGCGGACTTTTTAGTCATTGTGTGGCCTTAGTGGCGGTCTTTTGAGACATTGTGTGGCCTTTGTGGCGGGCTGTTTAGCCAGATGTGTGGCCTTTGTGGCGGGCTGTTTAGCCAGATGTGTGGCCTTTGTGGCAGGCTGTTTAGCCAGATGTGTGGCCTTTGTGGCAGGCTGTTTAGCCAGAGAGCCTGTTTAGGCGGTCCTTCGGGACAGATGGTCTTTGTGACGGTCCTTCGGGACAGATGGTCTTTGTGACGGTCCTGTTTAGGACATTTGTTTGGCCTTGGTGGCGGTCCTGTTTAAGACATTTGTTTGGTCTTGGTGGCGGTCCTGTTTAGGACCTTTGTTTGGCCTTGGTGGCGGTCCTGTTTAGGACATTTGTTTGGCCTTTGTGGCGGCCCTTGTGGCAGTGAGATGATCCATGTGTGGTCATGAGGTATTCCAGTGAGGGGATATGTGGTTGGTAGGATATTGAGATGTCTTACGCGAGCCACGGGAAGGAAACCTGGATAGGGATAGGACTCAGACGTGTTCAGAATTGTTTGCTCGCGACTCTTGGGGAACTTAGGTTCTCCTAGTACCGCCATATTCTAAGACTTTGTGGCTTGGGAGTATGGTTGGTATATCGAGTTCGGATGACGATCCGGGGGTGCACTGTAGGGTGGCAACCCGAGAGACGAGTATTGGATTTTTCCTTATATATTATGGCATGCGGGCTTAGGCCCGATGAAGAGCCAATATTATGGCATGCAGGCTTAGGCATGATGAGGAGCCAATAGAAACTCAAGGTTTAGGCCTATGAGTAAAGGAAAGTCCAAAAGTCGAGAGCAAATAATGCATGGAGTGTGAGTCTATCACCTAGAGGTGACCTTTCGTAGATCGGTCGGAGGAGTGCGGGCCGTTGAGACGGTTGATGGTTGCACTGGAGTCCTTGGCTGATGGTTGTTCGAGATTCGAGGACAAATCTATATTGGTGGGGGAGAATTGTAACATCCGCAAACCGAAATCCCGGTTTAGGGATTGCATCGATCGATGCAGTAGGTGCATCACTCGATGCAGGTTCAGTTTTCTGCGGTTTGACTTAAGTTAAACGCTGCGTTTTGGGTTAGGAAAACCCTTAAACTCGAGTTTTGTCTCATTAGGCGTGTTTAGCCGCTTTTGAGAGAAACGAAAGAGAGAGAGAAGATTTCTTGGTGTTCTTGAGTGTTCTTGGTGAGTTCTTGGATTGGAAGCTGTTCCTGTAGAGATCTGTAGCTGGGATCATTGTAGGAGCTTCTTGGAGGTGTTTTCTTGTTGGTTTAAGGTTCAGATTCGTCTTGGCAAAGGTAAGTGCAGGACCATGGCTTATCTAAGCTAGAGCTTCTCTGATCTGCTTGTTTTTGTGTTGTTAGGCTTGTTAGATGGTTATTTGGGACGTTAGGAAGCTTTCTTGTGGCTTGGGATCGAGTTTTGTGGTTGCAGGAACAAAGATCCGGCGAGAAGCTTCGGGGAAACATGATGCTCGGCATGTTGCATCGGTCGATGCACTTTGTGCGTCGGTCGATGCAGGTGCGAAGACGGCGCGTAAAACCTTAGGGTTTTCGTGTTATGTCGAGCATGCGTTGGTCGATGCAGTGCAAGTGTCGATTGATGCATCCCTTGTGTCGGTCGATGCATCCCCATGTGGTGTCGGTCGATGCATGTTGGTGTCGGTCGATGCAGAGTCCTGGTTTGTTATTGTTGTTTGTTGATTGTTGGTTGATGGTTAGAGATGTCTCTATTGCTTGTGTGTATAGCCTAGTAGATGGGAGGATTGCCTTACTGAGTGTTTATAAAATACTCATGCATTGCAATTTATGTTTGTGGTGCAGGTAAAGGCAAAGTGTGATCGTGGAATCAAGGCAATGAAGAAGAGAATGTTCTAGGGACTCCATTGGATTATGTCTGGCATTGCTAGGTTGCTAGAGTTGGGTCATTAGAAACATTGCTAGGTTGCTGGTTCCATGTTTTCTGATGATTTGGATATTAGTTTATGATTATATTTGATTGTTGGATATTTTATTATTGGGATATTATTGGTTATATTGGCTATTTCCGCTGTTTGATTGTGGTTGTGGTTAGGTGGCTAGTGGGTATGAGACCACTAGTTGTAGTATATTATTATTATTATTATTATTTATTATTAAAAAAAAGAAAAACGGGTCGGGTCGTTTCATCTTCTCTTTTATGAACCCTACATTCTCTCTTGATATGTTTGTCTATTTTTATTTGACTGCTTGTTTGCTATGTCCGAAAATTTTTTAAGACTTATTTACCGTCTTTACATCTATATGATTTTTTGCCGTGTTTTATCCACACTCACACTGTTTTTATAATTAATTCTTGGAATATCACCTATTCTGAATTTACTGCAGTTCAAACATGCTTAACTATAGAATAATTCAGAATAGTTGATAAAAAAGATAAGTGCAATTTGATAACATACGACACTTTATGAATGCTGGAAAAAAATTTAAAGTAAGAAAGCCTAATTTCTTTTAGAAAAAAAAATTATTAAGAGATTTTAGATTTTTCTTGATTTTGCCAAGGCCCATTGTAGATTTTTTTTTTAAAGACGGGACTTTGCTGAACATGATATAGATGTGTTATCTTTGAAGGATATTGCCAAGAGCTGGTGATGCGGTCATCACATATGCTGAACGAGTAGCTGAACTACTTCAACACGGATTTCCTGATGGACTTCCTGAACTACTCTCTGACGAGCCAAACAAGGAAATATTGATTGCTAATGCAAATATCTTGCTAGAAATCCTAGATCCACCATTTATTCCTCATCATCACCATTGATTATGATTTCTCCATTATGGTGATTGATTTGTAATTAATTTAGACATATTTGTAATTAATGTAGATTATACCATGTAAGAGCTATAAAAAGGCTCATTTGTTTCATTGTAAATATATAGAATATTTTTTGGAAAAATAAAAGAGAGAGTTTTCTCACTTTGAAGCTTAGGCTTTTGTTTTACTTGTCTTTTCTATTGTGTGTGATTCCTTTAGAAAACAAGTTGAATCTTTATCTTTGTGTGTGATTCACTAAGATATTGATTTGTGTTCTTATCACAAAGTCATTCCGCAACTTTGTGTGGCGAACTTCGATCCATCATTCATCTCCATCCTATCCGAGTTAGTTAGAGAGGTCATTTAGACCAGCTATCGACTCACCCCTATTTTGGCTCACATCATTTTGGTATCAAAGCTAAAAGCTCCTACCTTTTATCGTTTTATTTCAGTTTGAAAAAAAAAAAATTCTTTTTTTTAATTTGTTTTAATAATACAAAAATCATTAAAAAAAATTTTGTTTTCTTTGGGTTTTAAAAAAATTATAAAAAAAAATTGCTTTTCTTTTGTTTAAGTCATTTTATTTTATAAAACAAAAATCAAAATTAAAAAAAAATGCTTTCTTTTATTTGAATTTATAAAAACAAAAAAAATTGCTTTTGGTTTTATTTAATTTCTTTTTTTTAAAAAGGTTTTCTTTTGTTTGAGCTAGTAAATATTAAAAAGAAAAAAAAAGTATTCTTATTTAAAGATATTTGTTTTAGATCTAATTAAAAAAAAACTATTTTTGTTCTGTTTTGTGATAAAAAAAATACAAAAAAAAAAAATGCAAATTCTGGATCTAGTTTTGAGGACAAAACGTTTTCAAGAAGGAGAGTATGATGCGGTCATCACATATGCTGAACGAGTAGCTGAACTACTTCAACACGGATTTCCTGAACTAGTATCTGACGAGCCAAATAAGGAAATATTGATTGCTAATGCAAATATCTTGCTAGAAATCCTAGATCCACCATTTATTTCTCATAATCACCATTGATTATGATTTCTCCATTATGGTGACTGATTTGTAATTAATTTAGACATATTTGTAATTAATGTAGATTATACCATGTAAGAGCTATAAAAAAACTCATTTGTTTCATTGTAAATATATAGAATATTTTTGGAAAAATAAAAGAGAGAGTTTTCTCACTTTGAAGCTTAGGCTTTTGTTTTACTTGTCTTTTCTATTGTTTGTGATTCCTTTAGAAAACAAGTTGAATCTTTATCTTTGTGTGTGATTCACTAAGATATTGATTTGTGTTCTTATCACAAAGTCATTCCGCAACTTTGTGTGGCGAACTTCGATCCATTATTCATCTCCATCCTATCCGAGTTATTTAGAGAGGTCCTTTAGACCAGCTATCGACTCACCCCTATTTTGGCTCACATCAGCTGGCCAAATTTCTCAATGGTAAAAGAATCAACTTTGGAATGTAGACATATACATTTGGCTCAGAAAGATTCAGACAAGATCCAAATTTGAAGAAATTTGGTTTCATTGGGGTGAAACGAACACAAAACTAAGCAGCTGTTCAACTCACAAAATCTATGATGCTGCAGAATTGTACCTTTGTATTTCATTTTTGTGTTCCACATGTATTAACTCAAATTAATTTCTATCCATATAAAAAATGCTATCCAAAAAACTTTAAATTTTCTTCAAAAAGTACACTAAATTAAACAATAAGTTCGAGAAAAATATACAGGCTTTTTGGGTTTCCTAAATAATTCATTAATGATTGTACTGTTGTAAATCACTTAGGCTGGATCTCCACCGGCCCATATATTGTCTAAGTCCACAAGGCCCATCGGCCACCTTCACTTGTACTAAGTCGGTTTAGGAAACCTAATATGTTTAGGGTTTTGTACTACTATATATATGTATCATTATCAATTGAATGAATAAGAATAAGAAGAGAATACAACCTCTTGTTTCTCTAGTTTCACAACACGTTATCAGCACGACTTGTTCTAAACTCCAACTGAGAAAATCCCTAAAACCCTAAACCGCCGCACATCATCTCTTGTTCGTTCAAAGCTCGGCGATTGTTCAAACTCGTGACCAGTTCGTGATCGTTGCTTGTTCGTGACCAATTTGAGGTTCGTTGCTAGTTCGTGATCAAACTCAAAGGTATATCCGAGGTCTTTAGCTCCCGGATCAATTACAGTCAACCCCCAAACGATATTAAGGTAAATAAATCGAACCCATCGGACATATACATATCGAACCTGATCTTAAATCTATTAGAACAATAAAATCTGCAATTACACAATCAACAAATCAAAACCCTAAGCTTTAAAACCCTAAAACCCTAAAACCCTAAAAGTTTAAAATTCGATTGCTATGAGGTTTTAGGATTGCTTAGATTGTTTGCAATTAAACTGATTGTGCCATGTTTAAAATCTGGTTGGTATTGATTGCTTGTTTGAAAATCGATTGCATGAAATATTTAAAACTAAAACCTAAAATCGAAAAGAAAAAATATTAAACTGTTTGTTCTATGTTTTAAATCCGATTATTATTGATTGTTTGTTTAAAATCAAAACCCTAAAATCAAACCTTAAAATTGGAAATGTAGAGAAAAATAAGTTTCCTAAAACTTTGTCTTAATCCTAACTTGAAAAGGAAATCTTATCTAGAGAAAAGGAAAACATGAAAACTAAAAATTATTTGCATATTTCCTTGTTCATACTAGATTATAAATATTGTCTAGGATTGTTTCATGCATATATTAACTATGTAATAAAACAAGAAATTATTTACTAAAACAATTGGCATGGTTCGGTCTTAAATACCGCATGGCCTAGACGAAATTAATTTCATGGTTCGGTCTTAAATACCGCATGGCCTAGACTAAAACAATTGGCATGGTTCGGTCTTAAATATCGCATGGCCTAGACTAAAACGATTGCATGATTCGGTCTTAAATACCGCATTAAAATAATCGGGTGCATGTTTTTGTATTTTATAGATGTCCAAGATCAACAATCTCCAATATGCTGCACTTAATGTCTCTGGAGGCAACTATTTACAATGGGCATTGGACACTAAGATTACCCGGAAATCAAAGGACCTATGTGAGTGCATTGAGGATGATAATGATTGTACTGAAAAGAGTAGGTACAAGGCGATTTTGCTAATACGCCATTATCTTGCTGAAAGTCTCAAGGACCAGTACCTTACCATTGAGAATCCTCTTGAACTTTGGACAGAGTTGAAAAACAGATATGGACACCAAAAGACGGTGCTCCTACTAAAGGCTCAATTCGATTGGAAAAACCTAAGGATCCAGGATTTTAAATCCGTGGAAGAGTATAATTCAGAGCTATCTAAGATAGTCTCGATCTTGAAACTATGTGGTAAGGAGGTTACTGAGGAAGACTTGCTAGAGAAAACATTCTCAACCTTTCACACCAATAACATACTGCTTCAGCAACAATATCGTGAAAAGGGCTTTAAGACATATGCAAGTCTCATCTCTTGTTTGCTACTTGCTGAGCAAAACAATGAGCTATTATTGATGAACAGTGCAATGAGACCTCCTGGTTCTGCCCCATTACCAGAAGCTCACAAGGTTGATATGACCAAGAAAGAGCCTAAAGAGCCTAAAGAGACTAAAGAGTCCAACTACGTCCAGAGAGACAAGTATCACGGCCGTGGCCATGGTAGAGGACGTGGTGGTCATGGCAATTACCAAGGAAACAATTATGGTCATGGCCGTGGGAACCGATCAGACTTCGGTCGTGGTCGAGGTCATGGCCGTGGGAACCGATCAGACTTCGGTCGTGGTCGAGGTAGAGGCCGCGGAATTTTCAAACCGCAACATAAAGACCAAATCCATTTGCCATAGATGTGGTATGGAAAATCATTGGGTAAAAACATGCAGAACACCTAAGCACCTTGTTGATCTCTATCAAGAGAGTTTGAAAAAGAATCAAGAAGCTAACCTGGTTCATTTCGATGGTGAAGGAGATTTCGACCATGAGAATGATGACCAATTGGATTATGAGACTTCAGATTGTCTAGGAGAGGATAATTAAATTTAAAATTTTCTTGATTTAATTTCTATGTTTTATGCTTTGAATTTTATTGGATTATAATTTTGGTTTAAATTCAATTATTTTATTTCCTTCAATATATATATATTTGTTTGTTTTATTCTTTATGTCTAAAATATGATTCTTGTCCATATTAAGAAATAGCTGAGGACAAGAACATACTTGTGGTGGATAGTGGATCAAGCCATACAATTTTGAAGGATAGGAGATATTTTGTAAATCTCATTATGAAAAATACCAATATTAGCACAATAGCAGGTATAGCAAGCCTAATTGAAGGATAAGGCCATGCTCACATTCTTTTACCTAATGGCACACATCTTGAAATAAGTGATGCCTTATATTCACCCAGCTCAAAGAGGAGCTTATTGAGTTTCAAAGATATTCGTTTGAATGGTTTCCATGTTGAAACTAAGGGTGTAGGAAACCAAGAGTTCCTACATATTACTGAAATCACCCAAGGCCATAAGAAAGTCCTAGAGACTATTCCCGCATTATCCACTGGTCTTTACCATGCTAAGATTAATATGATAGAGGCTAATATGGCAATGAACAAGATGTTCAAGGAATAATTCACTTTATGGCATGACCGGCTTGGCCATCCGGGTTCTAACATGATGCGTAAGCTGATATTAAATTCAAATGGGCACACTCTTAAAGAGAGACGAGTTATCCCTAAAAATCTCACGTGTGTAGCATGTGCACAAGAGAAACTCATTATAAGGCCATCACCAGTGAAAGTCACTAAAGAGACTTTAAATTTTCTGGAAAGGATACAAGGAGATATATATGGACCAATACACCCACCTTGTGGGACGTTTAGATATTTTATGGTCCTTATTGATGCATCGACTAGATGGTCGCATGTTTGTCTATTATCCACAAGAAACCTAGCCTTTGCTAGATTGCTGGCCCAGATCATACGTCTGCGAGCCCACTTTCCATATTTTCCACTTAAGACTATACGTCTAGATGATGCTGGTGAATTTACATCCCAAGCGTTTAATGATTATTGTATGTCCATGGGGGTAAGTGTGGAACATCCCGTGGCACATGTCGATACACAAAATGGATTAGCTGAATCCTTCATTAAATGTATTCAATTGATTGCTCGACCATTACTCATGAGGTCGAAGCTTCCTGTGTCGGCTTGGGGACACACAGTATTACATGCAGCAGAGCTTATACGCATCAGGCAATCTAGTGAACATAAATATTCGCCATCCCAATTATTAACGGGTCATGAGCCAGACATATCCCATCTAAAGACATTCGGGTGTGCCGTTTATGTACCTATTGCTCCACCACAGAGAACAAAGATGGGACCTCAAAGGAGGATGGGAATATATGTTGGATATGATTCTCCCACCATTATTAAGTATCTTGAGCCAACTACAGGTGATTTATTTAAGGCTAGATACGCGGATTGTCAGTTTGTTGAATCCGATTTTCCTATATTGGGTGGAGACACAAACAAGCTAGTCAAAGAAATATCATGGAATCAAACATCCTTAAATTGGCAAGATCTTCGGACTCTAGCATGTGAGGCAGAGGTCCAAAAGATTATACATTTACAAAAGCTAGCTAATCAATTGCCAGATTCCTTTGCTGACCCAAAGAAAGTTATAAAATCGTACATACCAGCTTGTAATGCACCAGTACATATTGATGTTTAAAAGGAACACAATCAAGTTGCTACAGAGTCTAAGGCACGTTTGAAACGTGGTAGACCAATAGGTTCCAAAGATAAGAACCCTTAGAAATCTAAGAAAGGTGCAAATAAAACCGAGGTTAAGGAAACCATAGACATGGCCGCGGCAAATCCTAAGGTACCGAATGAGGTTTGGGACGCTGAACCTCAAGGTCCTGAAGGTATTGATAATAATGAGATCTCAATAAATTATATCATGTCTGGAATTCAATGGAACCGAAAAGATGTCGACATTGATGAAATATTTGCATACAAGGTAGCACTTGAAATAAATGAGGATCATGAACCCACGTCTATATTAGAGTGCACTCAAGGAAAAGATTGGTTAAAATGGAAAGAAGCCATTGACGTTGAGTTGAATTCATTAAAGAAAAGGAATGTGTTTGGTCTGATCTTAAGGACACCATTCGATATAAAGCCAGTTGGACACAAATGGGTCTTTGTAAGGAAGAGAAATGAGAATAATGAAATCTTGAGATATAAGGCACGACTTGTAGCACAAGGATTCTCTCAAAGACCAGGAATAGATTATGAGGAGACATACTCCCCTGTGATGGATGCAACGACTTTTAGATTTTTAATAAGTCTGGCTATAAGAGAAAAACTTGATTTACGGCTAATGGATGTAGTGACCGCATATTTATATGGTCCACTGGATAAGAAATATATATGAGATTACCAGAGGGTATTGAGCTCAAAGATAAGAGTGGTTCTCGAGAACAATACTGCATGAGGCTAAACAAATCCCTTTATGGACTGAAACAAAGTGGGCGTATGTGGTACAATAGACTAAGTGAGTACCTAGACAAAGAGGGCTATAAGAATGATCCCATCAGTCCATGTATTTTTATAAAGAAGTTTGCAAACAAAGGGTTTGTAATCATAGCAGTATATGTGAATGATTTGAACATCCTAGGAACCTCTGGGGAAATCGCCCAAACAGTTGAATATCTCAAGAAAGAGTTTGAAATGAAAGACCTAAATAAAACTAAGTTCTATTTGGGATTGCAGCTTGAGTACATAGATAATGGAATCCTTGTGCATCAAATGGCATATACTGGAAAGGTACTTAAGAGATTTAATATGGATCAGGCTCACCCATTGCCTAGCCCAATGGTTGTGAGGAGCTTAAATTTGGACAGTGATCCATTCGGTCCAAAGAAGGACGATGAAGAGATTCTCGGTCCGGAAGTACCATACCTCAGTGCTATAGGAGCGTTAATGTTCTTGGCTACCCACACTAGACCAGACATTTGTTTTGTCGTGAACCTCCTAGCAAGATTTAGTTCTTGTCCGACCCAAAGGCACTGGAACGGTATCAAACATGTGTTGCGTTACCTACAAGGAACGTTAGATTTGTGTTTATTTTATACTAACTATAACAAAGAAGGTTTAGTTGGTTTTGCTGATGCAGGTTATCTATCGGATCCACATAATGCTAGGTCTCAAACCGGCTATGTGTTTACACACGGTGGTACAACATTTCATGGCGTTCAATGAAGCAAACCATTGCGGCCACTTCATCTAATCATGCAGAAATTTTGGCTATGCATGAAGCCAGCCGTAGGTGTGTGTGGTTGAGATCAATGACTTAACGTATCAGGACAGATTGTGGCATGGCCGATGACAAGGAAGCAACCGTCATATATGAGGACAATACCGCTTGCATCGCACAGCTCAAGGAAGGTTACATCAAGGGAGATCGGACGAAGCACATTTTACTTAAGTTCTTCTTCACACATGAACTACAAAAGGCCGGAGAAGTTCAAGTGGTACAAGTTCCATCTTGCGACAATTCAGCCGATCTTTTCACCAAGTCATTACCGACATCGACATTCAAGAAGCTCACGCACCAGATTGGAATGCGGAGACTTAAGGACTTTTAGTGATGCTTAGAACAGGGGAAGTAATACGTGATGTACTCTTTTTCCTTCACCATGGTTTTGTCCCACTGGGTTTTCCTGGTAAAGTTTTAATGAGGCAGCATCCCCAAGCGTATTATGATGATCTCTTAGTATTTGCATGGTTATGTTATCCAAGAGAAAGTGTTGTAAATCACTTAGGATGGATCTCCATAACCGGTCCATATATTGTCTAAGTCCACAAGGCCCATCGGCCACCTTCACTTGTATTAAATCGGTTTAGGAAACCTAATATGTTTAGGGCTTTGTACTACTATATATATGTATCATTATCAATTGAATGAATAAGAATAAGAAAAGAATACAACCTCTTGTTTCTCTAGTTTCACAACATGTACATTTTACTCTTTCTTTTGAATACTCTCAAACTAGCAAACTGGGAAAATTTGACATCCGGAAAGCGACATTTAATTCAATCGGTTTTCTTCAAGTATTCTCTCAGTTTCAAAATACTTAGATGTACCTTACTTACATCATGATTCATGCACAGTGCATAATAGTGTTCCCATAATCATTTCCAGTTTGAACCTTGCTGAGAGCTCATTAACCACGTAGAAGTACTTTGCATAATTAATATACAGTATCATAATTCTTGCAATATACAAAAAAGCTATAATGTTGGGACTATTTTATTTTATTAATTTATAAATTAATATTTATCATTTTATAGTATAAATTAATAATAATTATTAATTTATAGTTATTTCTTTTAATTGTTTAAATTCTTAAAAAGTATGAAATTGAGACAATATTACAAAAATAAGATTAGATTTTTGAATTTTTATGGTTTAGAATTAAAATTTTAGTATTCAAAAAGAAATTATTTAAAATAAACTAAAAATAATATAAAGAAATTCTCTTACACACATGACATACATAAATTCAAATTCATGAATAAGAATTTGAATTATCGTATTTTATTACCTTATAAAACTATCAAAGAAAAATTTTAGTTATTTTTATGTCATATTATAAAATATTTTATAACAATTTATTTTGAAAAGAAAATAAAATAATTGTTTTATAGAAATGAGTTCTAGAATAAAATTCAATTTTTTAAAGCAAACATATTATATCAATATATATATATAATTTATATAATTATTAGTTTATGATATTAAATGAACCATATAATTATTATTTCAAAAATTATTATTTTATTATTTTATCGAATTTTGCTAATTTTTACTTTGATCTAACTTAGGACGAAACAATTTTATTAATTCATAATATTTATTAATTTATAGAAGTTTTACTATATAGCGTTCCCGACATTCTATTAACTAAACAATAGTAATAAATTTGACATGTGACACCCCAAGACCCAAGTCTATTTTTATGTCCCCCCACTTGACATGGTCCTGAGGGTGCTTAATTATCTCATTAATATATTTTTTCTGCTTCTCTCAACACAAACCACCAAACTACGAAGACACTTTGTTCCATCAAACAAATGATGTACCATCTTCCCATTTCTTGTCTGGTCGTGTTCGTCATCTTCTCCTCATTTCACCCTCTTTCTTGTGCTTCAAGTAAACAAGGACGTGGCTGGTGTGAGACTCCGTTTGAATGTGGTAACATTACCGCTGGGTTCCCCTTCTCGGGAGGGAATCGTCAAAAGATCACCACTCTATTCATCTCAAACCAAAAATACTCTTACAGTTGCCAAACAAGACCTTCTAGGTTCATTTTGCTCCTCTGTATTCACCAACACAACCTTGCCTCCTGACACTTTCGAGCTTTCACCAACCTACAAGACCGTCACCGTATTCTACCAATGCTCCTCTTTAACCTGGAAAAAAAAACCTGAGAACTGCCGTTCAAGTTTCACCATGATCATTCCTACGAGTTTGGTTACAAAAGAGAAAGAGTTGAATGTGACCAATTTGGAAAGTGTTTTACGAAAAGGGTTTGAGGTGAAGGTAGTGATCAACGAGAATGCGTGTCAAGAATGTTTATCCTCTCATGGTAAATGTCATATGCATCTTTTTCGTTTCATATATAAAAATAGTCATCTTCTTATCAGTATTGCCTTTTCTTGTTCTATTTTTCTCTAATATATCTGGATTTGTTCAATGTGCGTAGACGCTGAGGGTACTTGTGGATATAATCAGACCTCACGTACGTTCCTCTGCTATTGTAAAGACCCCTATAGCCTATCATGCAGTTCTAAGAGTAAGGTTTCTTTAATTGGATCATTTTACCAAACAAAAAAAAACAATATCTAATTAGTTTCATTTTGTTTGAAAGTTCTGTATTAACTTTATTTTTGGTGCCATTTGATTGATGCAGAATCATTTGTTCAATGGATAATATAGGTACATAACCTTTCTTCTCCACTGCTGGGAAGACTACCATGCTGAAATATGTTCTTGCTTCAATGCCTACATACGCTATGTCTTGTTTTAAACTATCAGGATCCCTGTGTAAGCGCATCCAATCTGCCCTCACTTGTTTCTGGTGGGACGAATCTGAAGATAAAAGAAAAATGTGTTGGTTATCCTGGTCAAAGATGACAAATCTTAAAAAGAACGGGGGCTAGGCGTTCGAGATATACCAGATTTCAGCGATGCACTTCTAGCAAAGGTGAGTTGGAGAATCTTAACCCACCCAAAGAGCCTCCTCCAAAAGGATCCTGCTTGGCAAGTACTGTGGTGACGCTTCCTTCCTAGACTGTGAAGTCCTTTCCTCAGCCTCCCACGGCTCGAAAGGGATTTGCATTGGCAGAGACTTGATCAAATCCCAACTAGGGAAAACAATAGGCTCTGGGACCTCAACATGTATCTGGTATGACCCATGGATGTCCTTATCCTCCCCCATGTGCCCAATGGGACCTCCTCCTGAAAACTCCCAACACTTAACTGTAGCAGATCTTATTTGCACTTCCACCACGTCTTGGAGCCCAGAGAGAATAAACTCAATGCTCCCAGCGTATGAAAAAGACATCCTGAACATCCGACCTAGCAAACATGGAGCAGAAGATCGCTACATATGGCTACTCACAAAATCTGGAGAATATACAGCGAAATCAGGCCAGTCTTTATCTATGAAACGGGAACAACAAGCACAGCACGGTAACCCACTCCATGATTATAACTGGGAGAATGAGATTTGGAACCTACCTTGCTTACCAAAAATCAAATTTTTTCTCTGGAAGATAATGAGAAATGTGCTTCCTACGGGTGAGAATTTAGGAAGTCGTGGAATTAACCGAGCCGCTAATTGTCCTTTCTGTGGCCACGAGGAGACGCATCTCCACCTGTTTTTACACTGTACTTTCGCCAGAAGTGTTTGGCTGCAGATACCAACAAAAATTACTTTCGACCCAACGGAGATCAAGAGCTTGGAATTGGGACTTAAGGTATCTCGATCCCTAATCTGTCTCCCACCAACTGGAATTGCGAATGGGGCTCTTGGTGCTTGGATCCTGTGGACCATTTGGAAATGTCGAAACAAGGTTATTTTTGAACAGAGATCTATTTCCCCGGTAGAGGCGATGACACAAGCCATTACTCAAATCCTAGAATGGTGCCTAGCCAAACCCCATAGAACTTCTTTAATTTTTCTACAGGGGTGTGTTGATCTTGATTCTCATAGGTTAGTTTCCTCCCTAGTGATAATTCAAATTGTTTTATTAAAAAGTCACTACTCAAACATTTTTCTCTGTTTTTCTACATCAGTGTTTACTATATCATGTGTTATTGTTTCCTTGGTGTTTCTTTGCCTATGTTGCCGAGCCAAGATCAAAAAGAAAAAAACATCATATGCTACTGAAGTCCCTCTTAGACATGTTGCAAATTCTCACTTGTTACGAAATTAACCTCTAGCGCTCTCGATAAAAACCTCACAACACTCAGTAGTATGATCGAATTGAACACTAAGCAACTCAAGAAGAAGAACAAATCACAAAAGTAAAGAACAGGAGCACACGAAGAGATTGTTTACCTAGTTCGAGAAGATCGATGTGATAAAGTCTATGTCTAGGGCCGAAATAGATTCAGAATTTCACTATCACAAAGCGATTACAAATCTCAGCAAGCTCACAACAACGGAGTCTTACTCAATCTTTTCTGTTACAAAGATGATGAAACGATCAAGGACAAGAAAGAGATTTAAAGAGTATTTCTACCAAATACCTCAAATATATATTTCGGCAAAGCCTCTCTCGCGAAAAGAGGATTTCCTTTACGACACTAGCTCAGTGTCAATGCACTCTTCATCATTCTTAACTGTAGTCATTTTAAAATGACCTCCAACTGGTAAACTCACAACCTTAGATTTATCCATCCTGAATCTCTGCAAAACGTTTTCTAAGTAACCCGATTGAGTCAACCGGATAGTATTCTCCTTTCGATCCCTTATAATATCAGTTCCGAGTATCCTGCTTGCAGCTCCCATATCTTTCATATCGAACACTGAGCTTAACTCCTTCTTCAGCTTCTCTATCTCTGTCATACTCCTTGCTGCTATCAACATATCATCAACATATAGCAACAAATACACATAGTCATCGGGACCAACCTCTTTGACATACACACACAAATCATGTGGACTCCTGATGAACTGCTGTTCCATCATAAAAATGTTGAATCTCTTGTACCATAACCGAGGTGGTTGCTTCAGTCCATATAGTGACTTCTTTAGTAAATAGACCTGATCCTTATCAGGATTAACCTCAAAACCTTCTGGTTGCTCCATGTAGAGATCCTGATCGAGCTCCCCCTGTAGAAAAGCTGTTTTAACGTCCATCTGTACCAACTCCAAGTATTTATCAACTACCAAGGACATCAACACTCGAATGGAGATGTGCTTCACAACTGGAGCAAAGACTTCTTCGTAATCTGATAACTCTCTAATTTGCATATTTTAGACACCCTTTTTTGTCCATATTTTGCATTATATATACCCTAACCTTAGCATTTTTAGGTCCTTTACTGTAGGAATTTGCATTTAGGCCATTTAGGGTGCTGCATTGTTGCATTTGTGCATTTTGGATGAAAACAGGTGCTTAAGAGCCTAAAATAGGGAAAAACAAGGTCAAACCACCTAAAAGAGCAATTGTGCAAGAAGAACAGTTTGAACCTCAACCCGATCAAAGAGGATCTAAGAGCAGGAAGAACAACCCGAAGACCTGTCCGAGGAGCTACCCGACTTGAACCTCGTGCACCGCCTCGAGCAGACCCTCGGGTAGGACTGAGCAGCTAGGTTAAATGGGTTTCCATATATAAACCCCCCTCTTCTTCCTCTCGCCCTAGCATGCCGCAGACACTGAAACCAGAGATCGAGAGTTTCTGAGAGAGATCTTGAGCGACTCACACACTTTTTCCACTTTGTTTGGATTCGTTTTTATTTTTGCGTCTCTTTCTAGATTTCGATTCTATACTCTTCTACTTTTACTCTATTTTCAATACAATGCAATTTTTGTTTATTTGTGTTTTTATGCTTTCTACTATGAGATCTGAGTAGTGAAATAAAGTTTCTAGGGATGGGATAGACAAATAAGTGTTCTTGATCGGTTAGGATGTCTTAGCTTGAATGTTTATTTTATATAAATTTCCTTCTAGATTGATGTTCTTAATGCTATTTTCAGACCGAGAGGTTGAGAGTAGATCTAGGGTGTTTTGCCATCGAGAGATGTTGTTGAAATGCTTGAATCAATCAATGCTAGAGATTTACTCACTTAACCTAAGAGATTAGATATGTAAGGAGTTTATTGACAATAATGAATCGGTTTGTAATGCCTGCTTGGTCATTGTTGGTACCACGATTAACCACTTCGGGTTATGGGCCAAGGCCTGAGACAGACCGTTGAAATGGGCCTAGGCCGTAATTAGAAGTGGTCCGCCAAGCCCAGCAAGCGAAGAGAAGCGGAGCAAAACGGTCTCCCACATCACTTCGAAGTTAGGAGAGCGGTCAAAGATTCCCTGTATTAATCGGCTTGAATGAAACGCGAGATTGACGGGGTGAATTGATTTTGTATTTAATTGTAATAGAACAGTATAAGTACGGGGAAGGGAGATTGTAACTGGGGGAGACTTTTCCAAAAAGAAATAATACTTTTTCTTTTACTCCACAATACTCATTGTCTAGATTCAGCTCAGAACTATAACAGTGGTAGGCTCCTCCGCTCGAAAAACACTTCTCAAGGAGAATCCAGTTTCGGTTCTCACATTTGGCGCTAGAAGGAGGGGCCTCTATCACTTACACTCCAAATAGTTCTGACGCCCAGCTCTGCTATGGCTCACGAATCCTCCAGTCAGGTAACTTTGGAGTCAATCCAAAAGCTTTTGCAGGATCTGGTCGAAACATCCGACCGCCAGCAAGCAGCTGCCGACACCTTCTCTGAACGCCTCGAAAGCTTGGAGGGACGAGTCTCCACTCGTCTGGAGGCAGTTGCTGGTTCGGTCGCCGATCTTTCAGCCTCTCACCGTGCCTACGGCGATCGTGTGGACCTCCTTTCCACCGAGCAAAATCTGTCACGGCGCGCTCTGGACTTCACCGGGGTAGTTCCGTCGTTCATTCCGCAGCAGGCAATGGCATCAGCGACCCCGGGGAATACCAACCCACCTCATACCAGCACTCAGCCTACGCCACCGCCAGCTGGGGATGGCCGTACCCCGGTCCAACCTGAAGTCGCTTCATCTTCGGAACTCCCAGTTCGGGTTCCCCCCCAGTAGGAGGAAATCCCTTTAAAGAAAACTTAACTCCAGGTACTACAACCAACCCCGAGCTCCATTGGATGCAAGGCGAGATCCAGGACATGCGATCTATGGTGCATAATGCAACCACTTCGGCACCGGACATCTCCCGAGTAATCGAGAAGTCAAAACGAACTCCTTTTTCAGACCACATAGCCAGAGTCCATGTGAAGGATATCGGAAAGTTAAAATTTACTAGCTACGAGGGAAAAGGAGATCCAGCTGCGCATCTTAAGAGCTTCTTGCTCACAGTAAGTCGTGCGGACCTCGAACCCCACGAAGCGGACGCTGGTTACTGTAAGTTGTTTGTGGAGACTTTCTGCGGACCCGCTCTGCTCTAGTTCGAATCCTTGGCATCTGGCTCCATTAATAACTTCACGGAATTTCGACGTCTTTTATCAAGCAATATTCGAGCTTGATGGAAATAGCCGTAACGGACACCCAACTGTGGAATTTAAGTAAAAAAGCTGGGGAATAACTTCGCTCATACATCACTAAGTTTAAGGAAGTCCAGGTCCAGATTCCCGGGCTTTCAGATTCAACTGCCTTGGCCGCTCTGAAGAATGGCCTCTGGCACGAGTCTCGATTCCAGAAGAGTTAACTGTGAACCGGTTTGCCACCATTCAGGATGCACTGCATCGAGCTTCAAACTGGATAGTTGCCGAGGAGGAAAAAGCAGCGGCAGCCGAGAAACATAAAGCAATCTCTAAGCCCCGTTTCGAGGTGCCCGCCAAGAAAACACCTCCAGCAATTCCGAAGTCAGGGCTCGGAGCCTTCGCAGTCGATAAGTCCCCACAGAAAAGTTCCCCTAGGGGATCCCCTTCCAAGTCACCATTCTCACCGCGCTCTAAAAGCGGGGTACTTCCAAGCAACAAATGGGTTCGGGACGAGAACGCCTACTGCGAGCTCCACAAGTTGATGCACCTTCTCGCTGAGAAGTTTGTGTCTGGCAAAATGCCGAGCGTGTTAATTGACGAGCTCGACCCAAAAATGACATCCGAACTTGATGAAGACGCCCCTCCGCCGAAAAAGCCAAGGCAAACAGACGGGGACACAGGCCCTAAGAAACGAATAGACATCATCATGGGGGGTTCACGCCTATTTCGCAACTCGATAACTGCGATCAAAGACCACCAGCGGAAGCTCACCAATCCGGCCCCTAAACGAGCAAAGCTCACTCCGAGTGATCTGCCGGAGCTCACCTTCTCGGAGAAAGAAACTGAGGATCTAGATTCCCCTCACGACGATGCCCTCGTTATTTCACTCGATGTGGCGAACCATGAGGTGTGTCGAATCCTGATAGACACTGGAAGTTCGGTAGATTTAATCTTCCTGGAGACCCTCACAGGCCCCCCATCACCACTAGTCTCATTCACCAGCGAGACATCGATGTCCCTTCATTCACCAGCGAGACATCGATGTCCCTAGGGACAATAACCTTGCCTGTTTCCACTCAAGGCGTTGTTAAGATGGTAGAGTTCACAGTTTTCGACCGACCTGCGGCCTATAACGCAATTTTGGGGACACCTTGGTTGTACCAGATAAAGGCGGTCCCTTCAACATATCATCAGTGCGTCAAGGGCCCAACCCCAAAGGACGGCGAGAAGTTGCTATCTCACGAGTCACAAACTTTTGGTTCAATAGCAACGACAGCTCGAGGTCACGAAGAATCCAGTTCGGAAGCAGCTCAAAGGTGACCTCACTGAGTCTATTTTTATTAATGATAAGTTTCCAGACCAGGAAATTAAGATCAGAGCCGGATTAGGAAGCGAGCTCCGAAACAAGTTGATCTCCTTCTTGAAAGAGAACATTTCCACCTTTGCGTGGTTCGTTGAGGAAATGCCCGGGATCAGTTGAGAGGACATCTCGCATGAGTTGAATGTGGATCCGACGTTCAGGCCGGTAAAGCAGAAGCGAAGGAAACTCGGCCCTGAGCGAGGTGAAATCGTCAACAAAGAAGTAGATCGCTTACTGAATGCAGGTCAGATCCGCGAAGTAAAATACCCAGAATGGCTTGCAAACACGGTGGTTGTAAAGAAGAAAAATGGAAAGTCACGAGTTTGCGTTGACTTTACCGATCTGAACAAGGCATGCCCTAAGGACAGTTTTCCACTTCCGCACATCGACAGGCTAGTCGAGTCCACCTTGGGGCAAGAACTGATGTCCTTCATGGATGCTTTCTCTGGTTACAATCAAATCCTCATGAACCCGGAGGACCAGGAAAAGACCGCATTTATTACAGACCGCGGGACTTACTGTTACAAAGTGATGCCATTCGGATTGAAAAACGCCGGAGCAACCTACCAGCGTCTTGTGAATCGGATGTTCGAGCAGCAGCTCGGAAAGACCATGGAGGTCTTTATTGATGACATGCTGGTGAAGTCCATGGAAGCCAGCTCGCACCTTACGTATTTCAAAGTTTGTTTTGACATTCTAAACCAGTTCGGAATGAAGCTTAACCCTACAAAATGCACTTTCGCAGTCCCATCAGGAGAATTCTTAGGTTACATTGTCAAAGAACGAGGGATCGAAGCGAACCCGAGGCAAATCAATGCCTTTTTATCCATGAGTTCTCCAAAGACGTTAAAAGAAGTGCAACGTCTTAACGGACGGATCACAGCTCTCTATCGTTTCATTTCCCGATCAACGGACAAGTGCCTCCCATTCTACCAGCTACTGAAAAAAGGGGGGAAGAAGCCTTCGCTCAGCTGAAAGCATACTTATCTCAACCTCTGGTCTTGGCAAAGCCTGAATTAGGAGAACCACTCTTTCTCTATGTAGCCTTCTCGGACAGCGCAGTGAGTGGAGTTTTGGTTCGCGAAGAAAGGGGGGAGCAGAGGCCAATTTTCTATGTCAGTTAGTCATTTACGGGGGCAGAGTTCAGGTATCCCATGATGGAGAAATTGGCTCTAGCGGTAGTTACCTCGGCGAGAAAACTACGGCCCTACTTTCAGTCTCACTAGATCATAATCCTCACCACACAACCACTTCGGACAGTGCTGCACAGTCTGAGTCAGTCCGGCAGATTAGCTAAGTGGTCAGTCGAGCTTAGTGAATACGACATCGAGTTCCGAACCCGAACTTGTGCTAAAGCGCAAGTTCTAGCAGATTTCCTCATAGAGCTTCCACTCGCCAGTTCGGCGGAGGATAATCTCGAAGTCCCGTGGAATTTACACGTAGACGGCACGTCCTCAAGGACAGGTGCAGGAATTGGGGTTCGCCTCGTTTCCCCCACTGGTGAAGTGATCCAGCAGTCATTTCGCCTGGCGTTCTGTGCGTCGAATAAATAAGCCGAATATGAGTCTTTTCTGGCTGGACTACGTCTCGCAGTGGGAATTGGTGTACGAAAGCTCCGGGCTTTTTCCGATTCGCAGCTAGTCACTAACCAGTTCCTGGGAGAATATGAGACCAAAGATGGGCGCATGGAAGCCTACTTAGCAGCAGCTCGGGAGTTAGCGGATAAGTTCAATGATTTTGAAATCACTAAGATCCCACGGAGTGAAAACTCCGCCGCAGACGCTTTAGCAGCATTAGCTTCGACTTCGGACCCCGCAACTACAAGAATTATCCCAGTAGAAGTCATCGAATTTTCGAGTATACATTTGGCAAGTTTGCATGTGGTAACTTAGGCAATGAAGAAAAAAGCCACCAAAGAGGTGGCCCAAAAGGCAACTTCTGATCTCCAATCTCGGGTAGACTCAGCTCCCACCAAACCAGCTCCGGAAATTAATGATACACATCAATGATCGAACAAGATTTCATCCAAGCTTCGGAGGTATCCGGTCCATCAGCCTTCGACCAAATTGTTCTCCCGCACCGACCTCCGAGCAATACGAACACCAACAATTGGGGGGCAGGAGACTACCGAAGCCTGATCTGAGTTTCTCCCAGCTGACAAGTGGGCAGCCAGGAAACTCAAAATTGTCAGTGTACGGTATTGCATTTATAACCGAGCTCTATTATGCCGAAGAAGAGCCATATTTGACATGTGTTGCTGGAGAAGAGCCCGCTACTTTAATGCAAGCCGTCCATAATGGCCCCAATGGAAATTACTCCGGAGGTCGGACTCTGACCTTCAAAATCAAGAGGCAAGGGTACTTCTGGCCTACTATGGTCGCCGACTGCGAGGAGTACTCTCGAACGTGAGAGAAGTGTCAGAAGCACGCTCCATCAATCCATCAGCCTACCGAACTCCTGTCCTCTGTGTCAGCACCTTATCCCTTCATGAGATGGTCCATGGATGTAACACCCGCGAACAAAAATCCCGGTTTGGAGATTGCATCGGTCGATGCAGAAGGTGCATCGGTCGATGCAGAAGGTGCATCGGTCGATGCAGAAGGTGCATCGGTCGATGCAGGTTCAGTTTTCTACGTTTTGACTTAAGTGAAACGCTGCGTTTTGGACAAAGGGAAGAGGAAAAACCTTAAGTCGTTTCTTTTGTCTCATTAATCGACTTTGGCCGTTTTTGAGAGAAACAAAGGAGAGAAGGAGTGTTCTTGGTGTTCTTGGTGATTTTTGTGGGTTTCTGGCGTTTCCTGGTTAGATCTGTGGCTTAGAACGTTGTAGGAGCTTGCTAGGAGTATTCTATTGCTTGTTTGAGGTTCAGATTCTTCTGTGGCAAAGGTAAGTGCAGGACCATGGCTTATCTAAGTTAGAGCTTCTCTGATATGCTTGTTTATGTGTTGTTAGACTTGTTAGATGGTTATTTGGGACGTTAGGAAGCTTTCTTGTGGCTTGGGATCGAGTTTTGTGGTTGCAGGAACAAAGATCCGGCGAGAAGCTTTGGGTAACACGATGCACATTGTGCGTCGGTCGATGCAAGTGCGAGGACGGCGCGTAAAACCTTAGGGTTTTCGTGTTATGTTGAGCATGCGTCGGTCGATGCAGTACGAGTGTCGGTCGATGCAAGTGTGACTTGTATCGGTCGATGCAACCCTGTGTCGGTCGATGCATCCCCATGTGGTGTCGGTCGATGCTTGTTGGTGTCGGTCGATGCAGAGTCCTGGTTTGTTTATTGTTGTTTGTTGATTGTTGGTTGATGGTTAGAGTTGTCTCTATTGCTTGTGTGTATAGCCCAGTAGATGGGAGGATTGCCTTACTGAGTATTTATAAAATACTCATGCATTGCAATATGTGATTGTGGTGCAGGTAAAGGCAAAGTGTGATCGTGGAATCAAGGCAATGAAGAGGAGGATGTTCTAGGAACTCGGTTGGATGTTGTCCGGCATTGCTAGGTTGCTAGAGTTGGGTCATTAGAACATTGCTAGGTTGCTGGTTCTATGATTATTGTTGTTTGGTTATTTGATATTGTTTATGTTATGATATTGGTTATTATTGGATATTTATTGGATATTGGTTTTGGTTATTTCCGCTGTTGGTTGTGATTGTTGTTAGGTTACTAGTGGGTATGGGACCACTAGTTGTAGTTTATTTATTATTATTATTATTATTATTATTATTATTATTATTATTATTATTATTATTATTATTATTATTATTGTTATTATTATTATTATTATTTATTATTTGTTTTTAAAAAAAAAAAAAAACGGGTCGGGTCGTTTCAGTTTGGTATCAGAGCCCTTACGGTTCTAGGTTTGGGTTCACTAGGTTTTTTTTGTGATGTTTGGGATTGCATGTTTTGATTGATTATGTGAGTTAGTCAATTGTGTGTGGCATGAAGTCCTAGAACATCCTCTTCGAGCCTACAGTGTGATTCCACGGTGAGTATATGTTTTTGTATTATGTATAATTGCGTGCTTAGCCTTCTGTTCATGGTAGTGCAGATGGTTAGAGAGGATGCTGTTGCTGGTCGTGGTCGTGGTCGTGGACGCGGACGTGGTCGTGGACACGGACGTGGTCGTGGTAGGGGCAGAGTCCCAGTGGTTAGTGAGACCGAGGACCAGAGTGTGACGGCTGAGGGTGTTGGCGAGTCGCAGGGTGAACAGGAGGATTCCATGAGTGTGGCTGGAGGGGGCGGTGTTGATGCTCTAGTGGTCGGTGATGCTAGGGTCCCGGGTGTGGGAGTCCCAGCGGGTGGAGTCCCTGGTGCTGACTTTACGTCTTTGCTAGCACAGTTGTTGGAGCGGTTACCAGCAGTGGTACCGGCTCAGGCTCAGGTTGTGCCACCAGTGGTGGCGGAGGAGCGGCAACCAGTGGCTGCGGATGCAGGAGCACATGGACGTTATTTGTCCATGCTCAAGGAGATGAAGGGTCTCGTGACTCCGTAGTTTTCGGGTGGTACAGATCCTACTGATGTAGATGCGTGGAGGACGAGTGTGGAACGTAACTTCCATACTCTGAGATGTCCTGAGGAGTTCTGGGTGGACATAGGGGTCCACCATTTGATTGGAGATGCTGAGTTGTGGTGGAGATCAGTGGCTGCTAGGAGAGTGCAGCGGGAGATGACTTGGGTTGACATCGTGGGGGATTTCAACCGCAAGTACTTTCCGAGAGAGGCATTGGACCGGTTGGAGGTGCAGTTCCTTCAGTTGTCTTAGGGGACGCGGTCAGTGCGGGAGCTGGACTTGGAGTTCAGTCGACTTCTATGTTATGGGGGTCGGGCTATAGAGTCTGAGGAGGCTCCGATCATGAGGTTTTTGAGGGCCCTACGTGATGATTTGAGGGTTCACTGTAGAGGGCGGAGTTATGCTACGCGTGTAGAGCTGGTTTAGACTGCAGCAGGGATCGAGGAGGACATCCGGGCACAGTCAGTGGCGGTTAGTCCAGCAGTTCAGCCTAGTAAGGCTCAGCATCATGCAGGTTCTAGCAAGGGCGGCAAGCCTGCGCAGGGAATCAAGAGGAGGTGGATAGGAGTGCTCCGTCGGCAGCGGTTCGTGTATGCTATCATTGTAGGGAGCCAGGGGATATCAGGCCCTTGTGTCCCAAGTTGCAGCCGGTGGCAGTGGCAGCGTTGCAGCAGGTGCAGCCTGGAGGGCAGCAGGTGGCACGGATCGAGCAGGTGCCACGGGTTTACACGACTGCAGAGACTGGTGGACCCAGTGCCGGGGCGATCATAGGTATAATTTCTGGTACTTAAACTTTGTGAATTTCAGTAGGTCCAGATTTTATGTTTTTCCCGTGATAAAGTTTTAGGTTCTCAACACATGAGGTTTGTGTAGGGACCTTGTTGGTGGGCGGGTTTAAGTCCCATGTTATGTTTGATTCTGGAGCTTCTCATAGCTTCATTACTCCGGAGTGTGCAGAGAGCGCAGGAATCAGAGGGGATTTCGGGGAGCGTACAGGAGTTGTCAGAGTTGCGGGAGTCAAGTTCCTGAGGGTTATTGGACGGGCCAGATGAATTGATATTCAGATCGCAGGGGAGTCGTGGCCAGCGGATTTGCTTATCAGTCCAGTGGAGTTGTATGATGTGATTCTCGGGAATGATTGGTTGCATCGGCACATGGTGCATTTGGATTGCTATTGGGGTAGAGTGGAGTTTGAGCGCCCAGGAGGGAAGTTGGTCTTTCAGGGTATTAGACCGACTTCGTGGAGTCTCGTGATCTCGGCCATTCAGGCTGGGAAGATGATCGAGAAGGGCTGTGATGCTTATTTGGTTACCATATCTATGCCAGAGTCAGTGGGGAAGTCTACGGTTAGCGGTATCCCGGTTGTAGCGGAGTTTGAGGATGTGTTCCAGTCGTTGCAGGGGTTACCACCATCTCGGTCTGATCCTTTTACGATTGAATTGGAACCAGGGACGATGTCGTTATCCAAGGCTCCTTACAGAATGGCTCCAGCAGAGATGGCAGCGCTGAAGAAGCAGCTAGAGGATTTGTTGAGTAAGGGATTCATCCGTCCTAGTGTATCACTGTGGGGAGCACCGGTGTTGTTTGTCAAGAAGAAGGATGGGAGTTTCCGGTTGTGTATTGATTACAGGGGTTTGAACCGGGTCACTGTGAAGAACAAGTACCCTCTTCCGAGGATCGATGAGTTGTTGGATCAGTTGAGGGGTGCTATTTGGTTCTCCAAGGTAGATCTGGCGTCGGGTTATCATCAGATATCGATAGATGAGGCAGATGTGAGGAAGACTGCATTCAGGACGAGGTATGGGCATTATGAGTTTGTGGTGATGCCTTTCGAGTTTACTAACGCACCAGCAGCGTTTATGAGATTGATGAACAGTGTGTTTCAGGAGTTCCTGGATGTATCTGTCATCATTTTCATCGACGATATACTGGTTTATTCTAATAGTTCTGAGGAGCATGCAGTGCATTTGAGGGCAGTTCTGGAGAAGCTGTGGGAGCAGAAGTTGTTTGCTAAGTTCAGCAAGTGCAGTTTTTGGCAGCGTGAGATGGGTTTTCTGGGTCATATTGTGTCTGCAGATGGAGTTTCTGTAGACCCGGAGAAGATTCAGGCTATCAGGGATTGGCCTAGACCGCAAAATGCCACAGAGATCAGGAGTTTTCTGGGGTTGGCAGGTTACTACAGGAGGTTGTGCAGGGGTTTGCGAGCAGAGCACGTCCTATGACTAAGTTGACAGGGAAGGATGTTCCTTTTGTTTGGTCACAGGAGTGTGAGGAGGGCTTTGCAAGCCTGAAGGAGATGTTGACTACTGTGCCAGTGTTGGCTTTGCCTGAGCAGGAAGAACCCTATGTGGTTTATACAGATGCATCTAGAGTTGGTTTGGGATGTGTGTTGATGCAGCATGGGAAGGTGATTGCCTATGCTTCGCGGCAGTTGCGGAAGCATGAGGACAACTATCCTACTCATGACTTGGAGATGGGTGCTGTAGTTTTTGCCCTGAAGATTTGGAGATCTTATCTTTATGGTGCAAAGGTACAAGTGTTTACAGATCATAAGAGTCTGAAGTATATATTCACTCAGCCTGAGCTGAATTTGAGACAGAGGCGGTGGATGGAACTTGTGGCAGACTATGATTTGGAGATAGCCTATCATCCTGGTAAGGCTAACTTAGTTGCAGATGCTCTGAGTTAGAAGAGGGTAGCTTCGGCTCAGGAGCAGGAGATGGAGTCTCTGGAAGGAGAGATCGGTGCGTTGAGTTTGTGTGCTGTGTCTCAGGAAACCGTTGGGTTTGGAGGCGGTTGATAGAGCAGGTCTTCTGAGCAGAGTGCGGTTGGCTCAGGAGAAGGATTTGGGACTGGTGAATGCCTCAAAGGATGTTGATTCAGAGTATAAGGTCTCAGATAATGGTACTATCTTGGTGCACGGTCGGATTTGTGTGCCCAAGGATGAGGAGTTGAGGCAGGAGATCCTGAGAGAGGCTCATGGGAGCAAGTTTTCTATTCATCCAGGAGCGACTAAGATGTACCGTGATCTCAAGAGGTACTATCATTGGGTCGGGATGAAGAAGGATGTAGCTAGTTGGGTTGCGAGGTGCGATGTGTGCCAGCTAGTGAAGGCGGAGCATCAGGTTCCAGGAGGGTTACTGAAGAGTCTTCCCATTCCAGAGTGGAAGTGGGATATGATTACTATAGACTTCATGGTAGGTTTGCCAGTGTCTAGGACGTTTGATGCTATTTGGGTCATTGTGGACCGGTTGACTAAGTCGGCACATTTTCTGGCCATTAAGAAGACTGATGGAGCAGCGGTCTTGGCTAAGAAGTATGTGAAGGAGATAGTCAGGTTGTATGGGGTGCCAGCGAGCATTGTTTCTGATAGGGATTCTAAGTTCACTTCGGTGTTCTGGAGAGCATTTCAGGCAGAGATCGACACTAAGGTGCATATGAGTACAGCTTATCATCCCCAGACAGATGGACAGTCAGAGAGGACGATCCAGACGCTGGAGGATTTGCTGAGGATGTGTGTGTTGGACTTGGGAGGCCATTGGGCAGATCACCTGAGCTTGGTAGAGTTTCCGTACAACAACAGTTATCAGGCAAGTATTAAGATGGCTCCTTATGAGGCTTTGTATGGGAGGCCGTGTCGTACACCGTTATGCTGGACTCAGGTGGGGGAGAGGAGCATTTACGGGGCAGATTTTGTTCAGGAGACCTCAGAGAAGATTCGGCTTCTCAAGCTGAACATGAAGGAGGCTCAGGATCGGCAAAGGAGTTATGCCGATAGGAGGAGGAGAGATCTTGAGTTTCAGGTCGGAGACAGAGTGTACCTCAAGATGGCCATGTTGCGGGGTCTGAACAGGTCATTGACTGAGACTAAGTTGAGTCCGAGGTATATTGGTCCGTTCAGAGTGATTGAGCGTGTTGGAACAGTGGCTTATAGATTGGAGTTACCTGAGGTTATGCGTGCATTCCATAAGGTTTTCCATGTTTCTATGTTGAGGAAGTGTCTCCGTGAGGATGATCAGTTGTTAGCTAAGATTCCTGAGGATCTTCAGCCTAACATGACTTTGGAGGCGAGACCAGTGAGGGTTCTCGAGAGGAGGATCAAGGAACTTCGGAAGAAGAAGGTTCCTTTGATGAGAGTCCTTTGGGACTGTGATGGTGTTGAGGAGCAGACTTGGGAGCCTGAGGCGAGGATGAAGGCAAGGTTTAAGAAGTGGTATGAGAAGCAAACCGCGACTTGAGCTTGTCTAGCCTGGTCCCATCTGTAATCCGTGGCTGGAGCGGGAATAGAGTATTCCAGCCCATCTCTCTTGTTTACTTGGACGCTTGGGGTGGTTTGTTGTGCGACTAAGTAACAAGATGAGGTGGTGCTCGGGGTACAAAGTTTCCGTGAGGCGGGGTTTTTGGAGGAAGTTTCCTGAAGTGGAAAGTGGTAAACGTGGAAAGTTATATGTGAGTTAAAATTGTCCATTTTAGTGGAGAGAGCCTGGGAGAGGCTTGTATGGCCTTAGTGGCGGACTTTTTAGTCATTGTGTGGCCTTAGTGGCGGTCTTTTGTGACATTGTGTGGCCTTTGTGGCGGGCTTTTTAGCCAGATGTGTGGCCTTTGTGACGGGCTGTTTAGCCAGATGTGTGGCCTTTGTGGCGGGTTGTTTAGCCAGAGTGCCTGTTTAGGCGGTCCTTTGGGACAGATGGTTTTTGTGACGGTCCTTCGGGACAGATGGTCTTTGTGACGGTCTTTCGGGACAGATGGTCTTTGTGACGGTCCTGTTTAGGACATTTGTTTGGTCTTTGGGACGGTCCTATTTAGGACATTTGTTTGGTCTTTGTGACGGTCCTGTTTAGGACATTTGTTTGGTCTTGGTGGCGGTCCTGTATAGGACATTTGTTTGGCCTTGGTGGCGGTCCTGTTTAGGACATTTGATTGGCCTTGGTGGCGGCCCTAGTGGCAGTGAGATGATTCATGTGTGGTCATGAGGTATACTAGTGAGAGGATATGTGGTTGGTGGGACATTGGGATGTCTTACGCGAGCCACGGGAAGGAAGCCTGGATAGGGATAGGACTCAGACGTGTTCAGAATTGTTTGCTCGCGACTCTTGGGGGACTTAGGTTCTCCTAGTATTGGCATATTCTGAGACTTTGTGGCTTGGGAGTATGGTTGGTATATCGACTTCGGATGACGATCCGGGGGCGCGCTATAGGGTGGCAACCCGAGATATGAATATTGGACTTCCTTAGCTATTATGGCATGTGGGCTTAGGCCCGATGAGGAGCCAATATTATGGCATGCAGGCTTAGGCCTGATGAGGAGTCAATAGAAACTCAAGGTTTAGGCCTATGAGTAAAGGAAAGTCCAAAAGTCGAGAGCAAATAATGCCTGGAGCATGAGTCTATCGCCTAGAGGTGACCTTTTGTAGTTCGGTCGGAGGAGTGCAGACCGTGGAGACGGTTGCACGGGAGTCCTTGGCTGATGGTTGTTCGAGATTCGAGGACGAATCTATATTGTTGGGGGAGAATAGTAACACCCGCGAACCGAAATCCTGGTTTGGGGATTGCATTGGTCGATGCAGAAGGTGCATCGGTCGATGCAGGCGCAGTTTTCTGCGTTTTGACTTAAGTGAAACGCTGCGTTTTGGGCAAAGGGAAGAGAAAAACCCTTAAGTCGTTTCTTTTGTCTCATTAGTCGACTTTGGCCGTTTTTGAGAGAAACAAAGGAGAGAAGGAGTGTTTTGGTGTTCTTGGTGATTTTTGTGGGTTTGTGGCGTTTCCTGGTGAGATCTGTGGCTTAGAATGTTGTAGGAGCTTGCTAGGAGTGTTCTATTGCTTGTTTGAGGTTCAGATTCTTCTGTGGCAAAGGTAAGTGCAGGACCATGGCTTATCTAAGCTAGAGCTTCTCTGATCTGCTTGTTTATGTGTTGTTAGGCATGTTAGATGGTTATTTGGGACGTTAGGAAGCTTTCTTGTGGCTTGGGATCGAGTTTTGTGGTTGCAGGAACAAAGATCCGGCGAGAAGCTTCGGGAACACGATGCTCGGCATGTTGCATCGGTCGATGCACATTGTACGTCGGTCGATGCAAGTGCGAGGATGGCACGTAAAACCTTAGGGTTTTCGTGTTATGTCGAGCATGCGTCGGTCGATGCAGTACGAGTGTCGGTCGATGCAAGTGTGACTTGTATCGGTCGATGCAATCCTGTGTCGGTCGATGCATCCCCATGTAGTGTCGGTCGATGCTTGTTGGTGTCGGTCGATGCAGAGTCCTGGTTTGTTTATTGTTGTTTGTTGATTGTTGGTTGATGGTTAGAGTTGTCTCTATTGCTTGTGTATATAGCCCAGTAGATGGGAGGATTGCCTTACTCAGTGTTTATAAAATACTCATGCATTGCAATATGTGATTGTGGTGCAGGTAAAGACAAAGTGTGATCGTGGAATCAAGGCAATGAAGAGGAGGATGTTCTAGAGACTCGGTTGGATGTTGTCTGGCATTGCTAGGTTGCTAGAGTTGGGTCATTAGAACATTGCTAGGTTGCTGGTTTTATGATTATTGTTGTTTGGTTATTGGATATTGTTTATGTTATGATATTGGTTATTATTGGATATTTATTGGATATTGGTTTTGGTTATTTCCGCTGTTGGTTGAGATTGTTGTTAGGTGGCTAGTGGGTATGGGACCACTAGTTGTAGTTTATTATTATTATTATTATTATTATTATTATTTTTTATTATTTTTTTTTTTAGATAAAAAACGGGTCGGGTCGTTTCAATGGATATCATTGGTCCCTTCCATCGGGGTCCGAGAGGAGTTCAGTACGTGCTGGCTCTGACTGATTATTTCTCTAAATGGGTGGAAGCAGCAACTTATGCAAAAATAACAAGCGAGGAAGTTGAACAATTCGTGTTAAAAAGCATAATTTACCGGTACGGTGTTCCACACGAGATAGTCACAGACAACGGCCCGCAGTTCATCTCCTCGCAGTTCAAAGGCTTCTGCGCGAAGTGGAAAATACGACTCAGCAAGTCGACTCCTCGTTATCCCCAAGGTAATGGTCAGGCCGAAGCAATGAATAAAGTTATATTGGCTAATTTGAAGAAACGGCTCGACTCTCGCAAAGGACGTTGGCCAGACGAACTACAAGGCGTACTTTGGGCTATCCGAACGACACCCCGCCGAGCTACTAGTGAAACCCCCTTTTCCTTGGTCTACGGAGTCGACGCTGTATTCCCAGCTGACATTGAAGTACCCGGAATCCGTACCACGATAAATCCACTTCGGGCCATAGAGAATGAGGAATTTCTACAGGATACCCTCGATGTCATCAACGAACGTCGGGATCGAGCTTCAGTCTGGATGCAGAATTACCAGAATACCATTGCCCGCTATTATAACTCCAAGATCCGAAGCAGGCCTCTGGCAGTTGGCGATCTCGTCCTTCGAAAGTTCCATGAAAACACCGAAGAGAACAACGCAGGAAAGTTGGGGATCAATTGGGAAGGTCCGTACAAAATCACCTACAAAGTGCGGAGCGGCGTTTATCAGCTGGAGGATTCAACCGGGAAGCCCGTGTTGAGGTCCTGGAATTCTTTACACCTTAAACGTTTTTACACTTAGTTTGATTTTAACCATGTACCGAACTACGGTCGGCTTGATCCCAAAGAGGGTACATAGGCAGCCCATTTCTAGGTCCAGCTACTTTTTAAAATAAAATTCAAAAGTTTAGCTCAGTGTCATACCAACAAAAAAAAAAAACAGAAGTCCTACTTCTATCTTAAAACCGAAGTTTCACTTCGTATCTTGAAACCGAAGTCTCCGTATCTTTAAATCAAAGTCCTACTTCTATCTTAAAACCAAAATTTCACTTCGTATCTTGAAACCGAAGTCACTTCGTATCTTGAAACCGAAGTCTTACTTCGTATTTTAAAGCCGAAGTCTCACTTCGTATCTTGAAACCGAGGTCTAACTCCGTAAAAAGAAAGAACCGAAGTGCCTCGAAGTAAATTCATTAACTTCGAAGGATCACTTCGTAATGCATACCGTAAACCGAAGTTTTACTTCGAACAGTTAGTAGGTCGAATTCGAAACTGAGCCTTTGTAACGTTTCCAACATCAAAGTTCCGAATTCACTAAGACTTGAAGTCACTTCGTAAAAAAATCTGTTCAAGCCGAAGCTTACTTCGCACTGTTTAAATCTTACTTCGAGGATTGATTAATTTCCGAAGTTCTTATTAGACCTACTTTATAAGCTCAAACTCTTAGTGAATTCCTACAAAGCCGAAGCCTTACTTCGCATTATCTAAATTCCTGCCTCGAGCACTCAGCTTCATTTACGAGGTTCGTATTAAGATTACTTTATAGAAGCCAAAATTTTCTTCAGTTTTCGGTGATTAAGGAAATGAAAAGAGTTTGATTGATCAAAGTTGAAGGCCAATAGATTTCTGCTCGGGGCGGTCACTGCGACCAAAAACCCCCAACCAAGTTTAGCAAAAATAATAGGAAAACGACAAAAAGGGGGGCAACTCGTGCCAAAACAACCCCGGAGTAAGCCTACTAAGAATCCAAGGAGGGAGGAAGTTCTGTTGCCGCCCCCTTGTCCGCTTCAGGGAAGACCAAGCCCATCTCCGTAATTTCCGCTTCCGAGCGAGTGGTACCTTGGAAAGCATCTAGCCCCTGGTTCGATATTCGACCGAAATTAGTTCGGGACTCATCAATGGTGATACTCAAGGGGGGCTCGTTGCATAACAGCTCGGGCGTATCCTCCAAGAGGTCAGAAAATGCGGAGGGGTCAAAGTCACGGAGAGTTCCTTCGAGACTTCTTCGTCCGCTTTCTCCTCATCGGCCCGCAAAATCCCGAGCTCAGCCTCAATGACCTGAATCTCCCCCCGAGAGATCTCTTCAACTAACATCCGGTTGGCTCTGATCTTAGCCGCTCGGATCTGAGCTGGGGCCAGTTTCTCCCTCTCATAGAAGTGCACGCTCACTTCCTCTATCAGCGGACGGAGAGTTCGCCTCATCGATTGCCTCTCCTCCCTCCGTACTCTCTCGATCTCGCAACTGTTACCGGCTTCCACGAGTTGGTTGCGGAGTTTGACTTCTCGTAGCCTATTCTTCGCGGCTTTTTCATTTTCTACGGCCTCGTAGTAGAGTTCGCCCGCCTTCTTCAGTTTACCTTGGAGGTCATCATTGGCGACCCCGAGGTCCAAGACCTCCACCTCAGCTTTCTTCATCCGAGCTCGGATCTGTTCATCCTTCTCCACAGTCTGGGCTTTAACAGCCTCTAATCGGGTGAACTCAGCCACCTGGGTTTCGAGGTCGGCCACCTTCTTCTTAAGGTGAGTCACTTCAGAAACTGATGGGGAGGCGAACAGTTGCTCTTCGTAAAACGCCACCGAGTTGTTAAACTCAATCATCATCTGAGAAAGGCGGACTGGGTCATGCTTACCTCGGGGTGAGTGGCACTGCTCTTTCAAGGGCAGCTTACTGGAGGAACCTCCGGACTCCTTGGCACTGGGGGGATCCCTGGATTTCCTCTCTACAGGGGGAGCCCTGTCCTTCGAACTGGACCTGCCCCGTTCATCCCCCGACGAACTGGTGCGAGCTCGGGCTTTCTCCCGATGAGAGGAGGAGGACTCAGGTTCCTTCCTCTTTTTCGACAACTCGGTCCTCTGTGAGCTCCCTTCAGTAGGGCCCTTCTCTGACGATAGGGGAGGGACCTTAACCTCCTGAGGCTCATCGCTGGAATCAGCAATGACAATCACAGGGAGCTCAGTAGAACCAGAGGGGGGAATGGAAGTCTCGCCCACTTCAGGAGAGGATGAGTTGGCATCCTTAGCAGGAATGCGAACTTTTCCCACGGCGAGAGCAGCGGCCATCTGCTTCTTTGCCTCCTTTTCGGCATTTTCGAGCTCCTTCTTGAAAGCCCTCTCTTCCCTATAGCCCATCGAAGAAGTGTCACGTACTAGGGGAGGTGAAGAGCGAACTAAGGAACGTCTCCTGAGCCTAGCCCCAGACTCTCTAATCCTCTCCCACGAGAACGAGTCCCAGGCAATCTGACCTTGGCTACAGAACCGAGAAAAGAACTCCGCGAACGTAGGGGAAAGTTGGCCTCGGTCAAAGTAGGCTGAAATAGAAAAGAAGCGAAGCGGTTAGGAACATGGTCAAAAATACCAAATATTGAGTAGTGTACACCACGGTACCAATTTTCGAAGTCTAATTCGATACGAATGAGCCCGTAAGATGCCCAAAGGTGAGTTCGTTGACCGGGAAGAAAAAGAATGACTTGCGCCATTTCTCGTCCTTTTTGGGGAGGTCGTCGAAGACCTTCAGTCCGGAGAGCGGACTCACGTACAGGGTACCCCTGGTCCGACCCGTCTTTACGGTATAGACATGGAGGAAATTAGATAAAGAAAGCGAATAATAAAATTCCTCCCCCAAGGTTTGAAGACAGAGAACGGTCCGAACGAAGTTCGGACACATCTGGGGGAGAGCGAAGCCCAGCTCGAACATCATCCGTATAATGAGTTCGGGAAGCGGAAACGACAGACCACAAGCAGAGAAAAAGCTCTCGAACGCGCAGCAGTAACATGGAGGGGGGTTCTCCAGGGACTCATGAGCTTCCGGGAACCGGATTTCAACTTATGGGGGATTCCGGTAGATCCCCTAACCTCAGCTATGTCGTCCACGGAGAGAATGGACGGCGGATGCGGTCCGAAAACGCCGGGGATAAGCGGTTTTACGACCTTACTCGGGGTGGATCTCAGAGGAGACATTTCTTTAGACGGAGGAAGAAGAAAATAAAACTAAAAACAGAGGGCTAAAGTATTTTCCGGCGAGAGAGAAGAGAGCAAATAATAATTTCAGAGATAATGAAACCAAGGAGAGGGGATTACCTTTATACATCGGGATGAAGATAGGTAATGATTGCCTGGGAAAACGAGAAGTCCCGGTTCATTACTTTCTCTCTTATAGCGTGTTAGGTCTTTCAGTGGGCCCCGAGGCTTGTTCGGGAAGGCAAATCTCATAATTACCACGATCAAATCATGAGATACGGGATATATTCAGTTTCCCAAAACAGCTAACCGAAGATCAAAAGTCCCCCGAGCAAATCAGCTTGGGGCACTTGGGGGGCAACTGTTGGTACCACGATTAACCACTTCGGGTTATGGGCCAAGACCTGAGCCGGACCGTTGAAATGGGCCTAGGCCGTAATTAGAAGTGGTCCGCCAAGCCCAGCAAGCGCAGAGAAGCAGAGCAAAACGGTCTCCCACATCACTTCGGAGTTAGGAGAGCGGTCAAAGATTCCCTGTATTAATCGGCTTGAATGAAACGCGAGATTGACGGGGTGAATTGATTTTGCATTTAATTTTAATAGAACAGTATAAGTACGGGGAAGGGAGATTGTAACGGGGGGAGACTTTTCCAAAAAGAAATAATACTTTTTTTTACTCCACAATACTCATTGTCTAGATTCAGCTCAGAACTATAACAGTGGTAGGCTCCTCCGCTCGAAAAACACTTCTCAAGGAGAATCCAGTTTCGGTTCTCACAATCATGTTTCTCCAACGAGAGTTGGGTAGGGGAGTGACCAAGGTGATTGTTTCTATCACGAGAGTGTTTTAGCAAGATTTAAGAGATTCATTGTCTAGTAAATATTTACTTGAGGCATGTAGGACATCCCATATTGGTCAGGAACACTTAGGAGTCGATTACCCCATCCTTAGGAGCTTTCGCATCTTGATTGTTTACGTTTTTATTCCTAACTCGACCCCTTACCCGAACAGGTACTCGATCACCAGCTTCGTGTACACCATTGAGCTGTTCATACTCTTCTTCTTTATCTGATCACTCCACCCGATCCTGTACTCGAATGCTTGCATCGAGTGCTTAGGTCGTGTGGTTCTTGCTCTTTTATTTAGCTTTGCTTATTTTAGGATTGTTAGATAAAACCCCAATTATTGCTTAGCTTGTCTTGCTTGTTTCTGATCATATCTCATCTGCTAGCATAACAACCATTTGGATTGATAACCCTTTGTACTACAACTTCATAGGGAATTGATACCCTGGGTAAAAATCCTGTTATCAATTTGGCGTCGTTGCCATTTGGTTGAATTTATTTGCTACGTTTAAGATTTCATCACTTGCTAGATCAAGTTCTTTTCTATACTTTGGTTTAGAACTGACTTGTTTACTTTCGTGTTTGTTTGTTTTGCATTTCAGGTACAACCCGAGTACCCACCCGACCCGTCACTTGATCACCTGGATCGAGCAGACCTTCGTGTACTCACTCGGTTAACTGATTGTGCTTGCAAACATGATCAAAGGGTAGCCAACGCTTGAGTCCTTTCAACGACAACATCGACAGACCAAGGTTACTCCGTCAACAACAAGTACCACAACCGCAACCAACAACAATTGAGGAGGTCATGAATAATCAGAATGGTCCACCAGCTCCTCAAGAGAGGACCAACATAGGAGCAGGAGATGCTCCATCTACTCACACTCAAAGACATGACATTGTGCCACCTGCTGTTCAAAACAACAACTTTGAGATAAAGAGTAGTCTCATCCAGATGATTCAAAGCAACAAGTTTCATGGACTGCCAATGGAGGACCCATTGGATCATCTAGATGAGTTTGATAGGCTCTGTAGCCTAACCAAGATAAATAGAGTTAGTGAAGATGGATTCAAGCTCCAGCTTTTTCTTTTTTTTTTGGGTGACAAAGCACACATTTGGGAGAAATCACTCCCAAAGGAGTCCATCACCACTTGGGAAGCATGCAAAAAGGCGTTCCTTGCCAAATTCTTCTCCAACTCCAGAACTGTGAGGCTGCAAAATGACATCTCCAGCTTTGTTCAGAAAAGCAATGAGACGTTCGGTGAAGCTTGGGAACGTTTCAAGGGATACACAAGCAGATGCCCGCATCATAGATTCAGCAATGCTTCGTTGCTAAGTACACTTTACCGAGGAGTAGTCCCTAAGATACGGGTGTTGTTGGACACCGCTAGTAACAGTAATTTTCTCAACAAGGATGTTGATGAAGGCTGGGATTTAGTGGAGAACTTAGCCCAATATGATGGGCATTACAATGAGGAGTATGATCGCACAATACGATCTTCTGGAGAGGATGATGCCAAGTACGAGAGAGACATGAAAGCCCTCAATGAAAAATTGGACAAACTCCTCAACCAACAGCAACATGTCCACTCGATCTCAGAGGAAGATCAGTACCAGCAACAAGATGGAGAAAATGCTCAGCTAGAGGATGTGAAGTACATCAACAATCACGGAGGTTACAATAATGGGCGCAACAACTACATCCTCAATCACCAAGCTATCCATCCAACTACTTCACACAGCCTGAACCGTGGCCCACCTATCGTGACCTAGCCGTCTAACATAACTTCATCACATAATCTGCTATTAGCTTCCTCATCACCCGACTTGCTATCAATGATGCAACAAGTCCTGTCAAATTAGCAGCCTGACGCCGTCCACATAAATAAGCGATTTGATGATCTCGCCAGCCGTTTATCAGCCAACTACAAAGACCTGCATATCAAGTTTGACGCTTTGAGTTCTCAAATTCAAACGCTTACAGATAAATCGGCTTCAACTTCAACAAGCCAAGAGTCTGCCCTCTCCATAGCCCTACGGAGTGGACGCCAACTACCGACTCGTGAGGCACTACCAACCATTACTGAGGACATAAATGACTTAGATGGGGATGATCTCCGTGAGCCGCCAGCTTCTGCTCAACAACCAAACCATTCCGCAGAACAACCCGACCCTATACCCGATCACACTACGCCAATAAATGATCGGGTGCATATCCCGGTTAGCCCACCACCAACTGACAAACCAAGCGGGGAGAAACAGAAAGAGAGACGATTCATCCCTCCACCTTACAAGCCACCGCTGCCATTTTCTGGACGGTTTCGCAAAGAACTTCTTGAAAAGTACAAGACATTGTTCGAAAAACAAATGAAGGAACTCGAGCTTCGCATGCCTCTAATGGATGCTTTCACTTTGATTACCCCTTACCAGAAATTCTGAAAGATGTGGTGATGGAACAGATCAAACAAGTTCAAGGAATGGTTATACTCAACCATGAGTGTAGCGCTATCATCCAGAGGACTACTGCACCTAAGAAACTGAGCGACCCGGGATCGTTCACATTACCTTGCTCGATTGGACCTATGACATTCGGAAGATGTCTCTGTGACTTGAGTGCATCGGTGAGCTTAATGCCTTTAACTATAGCCAAACGCCTTGGATTTGAGAAATTCAAGCCCACCGACATCCAGTTAGTCTTGGCAGATAGAACAACAAGGTTGCCGAGAGGAGTTTTAGAAGACTTGCCGGTCAAGGTAGGATTTGTAGATGTACCAACTGACTTTGTGGTCTTGGAAATGGATGTAGAACCAAGGGACCCGCTAATCCTAGGACGACCATTCTTAGCCACCGCAGGAGCAATGATAGATGTGAGGAACGGGAAGATCGATCTGAAGCTTTGGGAATACCTTACTATGCAGTTTGACATTCGGGAAACTATGAAAAAGCTCACAATCACATGGCAAACCTTCTGGGTAGAGGGATTAGAGAAATTGCGCGAGGAGGCGTTTGAGGAGGTAACAATCGGGGATTGCTTACAGAAAGCGCTAACAAAGGATGGTGAGGAGGGATTCGTATACGAGGAAACGAAACTCTATAAGGAATTGCTCGACACCTATAGAGCAGTCATCAAGCCAGAATTAAATGAGGATCTGAGGGAGGCTGAGAATGAGAGGATGATGCTCGACAAACAAAGCTTGAACGAATCAGCTGTCACCTCCTGCGTTATGTCGTGCAGCTGTTTGGCATCAGCCCACCCGATCACCAGCCTGATCACCAACCCGACCATTTCGCCGGATAGGATGATCGGGCACCACTCCGAGTCGCAAATCCAAACCACTGATGATTGGACCGAGTCAAGGGCGCCAAAAGTAGAACTCAAACCTCTTCCATCCGGGCTAAGGTACGCTTTCTTGGGACCTAATTCAACCTATGTTGTTATTGTCAATTCTAGCTTGCTAGAAAAAGAGCTGAAATTGCTTTGCACTCAATTAAGAAATTATAGAAGAGCAATAGGTTATACTCTAGACGACATCAAGGGTATATCTCCTGATCTCTGCACCCATAGGATAAACCTAGAGGATGAGTCGTATTCTAGTGTGGAACCTCAGAGTAGGCTAAACCCAAACCTGAAAGAAGTGGTAAAAAAGGAAATTCTGAAGTTGCTCGACGCTGGAGTTATCTACCCTATCTCTCATAGTACTTGGGTAACTCCTATGCACTGCGTTCCGAAGAAAGGTGGAATCACTGTTGTCAAGAACGAGAAAGATGAGCTAATTCCCACAAGGACAATAACAGGTCATCGAATGTGTATTGACTATAGGAAGCTTAATGCGGCCGCTAGGAAAGATCATTTTCCTCTGCCTTTCATCGACCAGATGCTGGAAAGGCTGGCTAATCACCCGTACTACTGTTTCCTCGACGGGTATAGTGGATTTTTCCAAATCCCTATACACCCTGCAGACCAGGAGAAAACGACTTTTACCTGCCCTTATGGTACTTTCGCCTATAAGAGGATGCCCTTCGGTCTGTGCAACGCCCCTGCAACTTTTCAAAGATGCATGACGTCTATCTTATTGGATTTTATAGAAGAGATGGTGGAGGTTTTCATGGATGACTTTTCATTATATGAAGCTTCTTTCTCATCCTGTCTTTAAAACCTCTGCAAGGTGCTCGGAAGATGTGAAGAGACAAACCTACTGTTAAATTGGGAGAAGTGCCACTTTATGGTTCAGGAGGGGATAGTCCTAGGCTATAAGATCTCAGAAAAGGGAATAGAGGTCGACAAAGCTAAGATTGAAGTGATGGTTCAACTGCAACCTCCTAAATCTGTGAAAGGCGTCAGAAGCTTCCTAGGTCACGCAGGATTCTATAGGCGGTTTATTAAAGATTTCTCTAAGATTGCGCGACCATTAACGCTGCTCCTTTGTAAGGGAGCAGAACTTATTGTCGAAAACGACTGTTTAAATTCCTTCAACAAGATAAAGGAAGCTTTGGTGAGTGCACCGATAGTTCAGGCACCTAACTGGGATCACCCTTTTGAGATTATGTGTGATGCATCAGATTACGCTGTAGGGGCATTGCTAGGCCAGAGGATAGATAAAAGCTCCATGTGATCTACTATGCCAGCAGAACCATGGACGATGTCCAGACGAGGTATGCAACAACTGAAAAGGAGCTCATTGCTGTGGTTTTTGCATTTAAATAATTCCGGAGTTACTTGGTCGGATCGAAAGTAATTGTTTACACGGATCATGCCGCCCTAAGGTACATTTACTCGAAAAAGGACAAAAAAACCTAGGCTTCTAAGATGGATCCTTCTTCTGCAAGAATTCAACATAGAAATTCTGGATAAGAAAAGAATTGAAAACGGGGTAGCCGACCATTTGTCTAGAATGAGAATTGACGATCCACTTCCAATAGATGACTCAATGGTCGAGGAGAGACTAATGCACATCGACTTCCTAGAGGAAATGAGCCACACGATCTGACACACAATAGCTCACTCTACCACTGAGTCAACCGGGGCGATCGAGTTCATGGCGGTCGAGTCGGTTAAGCTACCTTGGTACTCAAATTTCGTGAATGACATGGTGTGCGGAGAAATTCCTAAGGAATATGATGCCCACAGAAAGAAGAAGTTCTTCAGGGACGTTAATAGCTATTACTGGGATGAACCCTATTTATACAAAAAGGGACAGATGGTTTATTCAGACGTTGCATAGCAGAGGAAGAGGTTCGAGGAGTACTCGAGCACTGTCATGGATCCGCCTATGGAGGTCATTTTGCTACTTTTAAAACTGTCCAAAAGACCCTTCAAGCTGGTCTTTGGTGGCCAACCATGTTCAAAGACGCACAACTCTTCATAACAAGATGTGGCCCATGCCAGAAAATGGGTAACATCGGTAGGAGAAACGAAATGCCTCAACAGCCGATCTTAGAAGTTGAAGTTTTCGACGTTTGGGGAATAGATATCATGGGACCTTTCAACCACCACCCCCCTTGAATGGAAACATGTACATCCTGGTGGCCATCGACTATGTCTCAAAATGGGTCGAAGCAATCGCCAGCCCAACAAATGATCACAAGGTCGTAGTGAAGATGTTCAAAAACATCATTTTCCCGAGATTTGGAATCCCATGAATATTGATCAGTGATGGAGGAACCCACTTCATTAACAGAGTCTTCGATGGCTTGTTAAGAAAGCACGTAGTCAAGCATAAAGTCGCAACAGCTTACCACCCGCAAACCAGCGGACAAGTGGAAGTAAGTAATAAACAGATCAAGGCGATATTAGCCAGAATCGTGGGAATCACAAAAAAAGATTGGGCATTCAAGCTAGATGATGCGTTATGGGCTTACAGGACAGCTTACAAAACACCGATTGGGCGAACGCCTTTCCAGCTTCTTTATGGAAAAAATTGTCACCTTCCGGTTGAGGTAGAGTATAAAGCGATCTGGGCGACCAAACTCCTGAATTTGGACATTAAAACTGCTCAAGAAAGAAGAGCAATGGATCTCCACGAACTTGATGAAATACGGTTAGAGGCTTATGATAATTCGAAGATCTACAAGGAAAGAACTAAAGCCTTTCATGACAAAAAGATCCAACACAAGAATTTAAGAGCTGGAGACAAAGTCCTTTTATTCAACTCGAAAAGCTTCAACTGTTCCCCAGGAAGCTCAAGTCGAGATGGTCAGGACCCTTCGCAATTAAAGAAGTTATGCCCTATGGAGCAGTGACTTTGCTCGGGAAGGATGGGACTGAGTTTACTGTAAACGGGCAGAGAGTGAAGAAATACATGGCAAATGAGAGCACAGAGGCGGGGTCATCTTTGTATCTCACCGATCCCGCACCAGTCCAATGAGAGTCGAAAGTCAAGCTTAGCGACTATAAACAAGCTCACTTGGGAGTAAATCCCAACGGCAGAGTTGTAAATATAACTTACGTTTTTAAGTCTTTTCTCTCCTCAGTGTTGTCGTATTACCCGATCAACCCCTCGGATGCTGGTCCGAGCCGGTCGTCCGTGCGCATAACCGAGCTCTCTGATGAGCGAATCCCGGCGCCTGCTGAAGCCGGTGACTATCCTGGGTACACGTTGGCGAGCATGGAGGCTGCCACAACCTCTTTCTTCACCAACCCATGAGGTACCACTTTCATCCAAACCATTGTTTATACCATTGCATTTTATTACATTTTGTGTGATTCTCAGACTTCTTTTTCAGACTTTTATTTACACATGAGACTGTGTAATTTAAGTTTGGGGGAGGGCCTGAGAATGTATATAACATTGTGTTTTATTTTCTTATTTCAAATTTTTGCATGCTAGTTTTATTCATTTGAGTCTGCATCTATTTGCATAAAAAACCCAAAAAAATTTGAAAAATTAAAAAAAAAAAAAAAAGAGTGTTCATGCAGTTGCATTTACATATTAGGATTGAGTCTAGATTGCTTCATATAGGATTGTTGCATATGCATTTAGGGGACAATGATTAAAACCACCATTTTTAAAGTCAAACCTTAGGATTGAAGCTATAGCCCTTAATCATAGTTCATTGTTGCTAGATCAATTTTTGGAAAAAAATGAAAAATCTTTGTTTTAAAACCTTGTGTCTTTTGAAAGCTTCCTCCACTTTTGTGAAACTTGCTTGAACATTGTATCATCTCTATATTTTTGGACTTAACCTGAACTTAAATTATCTTGCTATTGGAATTTGAATGCTTGCTCATGGTAACTCCAAACTCGGGTTAACACTCCATTTTTGCCAATCTTTTCGTTTAACCCGAATTGTTTTCCCTACCCTTGAACCCAAACCTTTCTTTCAAGCCTTGTTGTGAATTGTTTAGTGAGGCCTTTTCATTGTGCTATAGGTCGTGAAACCTTGAGAGTATTGAGAATGACAAAGAATTGGCTTTTATTTTAGCTAAGTTTAGAATCATTTGGATTAGCTAATAGAATCGGTTTTGAAAGATAGGTGGTTAGCATGTTTATTTGGGGTTGGATTGAGGAATAAAATAGAAACTAAAAACAAAAGAGAGTCCCTAAGATTGAGTTTAATTAGCTCTAAGTCTCTAAGTAAAAAAAAGAGAGAAAGATCTTGCTATAGTCTCCTAGAAAAAGAAGAAAAAAAATAATATAGGTATATTAGGAGTTTAGCAAAGAAAGAAAAAAAATATATATATTTGTAAAAAAAAAGAGCTAGATGTTTAGAGTTTAAACCTTAGGGATTGTAAAAAAAAAAAAAGAGTTAAAATCAAGGTTGTGGGTAGTTTTACTCTAGGGTGTTCTACATAAAGAAAGTGAATGAGAAAAAGGTAGATTATCAAGAGTTAAGCTTTGTATGCCCTAATTGTTCTCAATCTTAGATAGTTTTCACAACTGTCTAGCATTTCTTCTTTTGAGAGTGTGCCACCCAAAGATATTGTTTGAAACCCACCTGCCAAAAAGCCTTACCCTTGAAACCGATTGAGCTTGATTCACTTTTCATTTGCAAGAATTCACCAAACACTTTAATGAATGTGTAAGAGATGTTTTTTGGAATTGCAAGTCTTTACTGATAGTTGGAGGATGAACTAGATCGATGCATGGCAATGAGCAAGGAAAAATATTTGTAAGTATGTTGATTGATCTTAGCACCGTTAAACTATCTTTAAGGACTATAGCTTGAGTCTTTCGCTTAGCACAAAAAGGTTATGAGTCCCCATTTTTTAACATCATCCTCCTACTTCCTTGCTAGAGGACTAGCAAGATTTAAGTTTGGGGGTCTGATAACTCTCTAATTTGCATGTTTTAGACACCTTTTTTTTGTCCATATTTTGCATTATATATACCCTAACCTTAGTATTTTTAGGTCCTTTACTGTAGGAATTTACATTTAGGCCATTTAGGGTGCTGCATTGTTGCATTTGTGCATTTTGGATGAAAACAGGTGCTTAAGAGCCTAAAATCGAGAAAAACAAGGTCAAACCCGAGCATATACCCGAAGGAGCAATTGTGCAAGAAGAACAGTCTGAACCTCAACCCGATCAAAGAGGATCTAAGAGCAGGAAGAACAACCCGAAGACCTGTCCGAGGAGCTACCCAACTTGAACCTCGTGCACCGCCTCGAGCAGACCCTTGGGCAGGACTGAGCAGCTAGGTTAAATGGGTTTCCATATATAAACCCCTCTCTTCTTCCTCTCATCCTAGCACATCGTAGACACTCAAACAAGAGAACGAGAGCTTCTGAGAGAGATCTTGAGCGACTCACACACTTTTTACACTTTGTTAGGATTCGTTTTTATTTTTGCATCTCTTTCTAAATTTCAATTCTATACTCTTCTACTTTTACTCTATTTTCAATACAATGCAATTTTCGTTTATTTGTGTTTTTATGCTTTTTACTATGAGATCTGAGTAGTGAAATAAAGTTTCTAGGGATGGGATAGACAAATAAGTGTTCTTGATCGGTGATAACTCTCTAATTTATATGTTTTTAGCATCCTCTTTTGTCCATATTTTGCATTGTTCATACCTCTAACTTAGCATTTCTAGGTCATTAACTGTAGGAATTCACTTTTAGACCATTTAGGGTGTTGCATTTCTGCATTTACATATTTTGGATGAAAACAGGTGCTAAAAAGCCAAAAATGGGGAAAAACAAGGACAATCCGAGCATGTACCCGAAGGAGCCATCGAACTGTAAGAACAAGTCCGAACCCCAACACGATCGAGGAGGATCCGAGAGCATGAAGAACAACCCGAAGATCCATCCGAGGAGTAACCTGACTTCACCCTCGTGTACCCCATCGAGTAGACCATCGGGCAGGTCTGGGAAGCTAGGTCAAAAGGGTTTCCATATATAAACCCCCTCCTCTCCTAGCTCGCAAAGGAGCACGCCGCAGACCCTCAAACCAGAGAGTGAGAGCTTCTGTGAGAGAACTGAGCGACTCAAACATTTTTCTTTTCGTTTTGAATTTTTATTTCATAGTTTTTATAGTTTTCTTAGATTTCTATCTTGTACTCTTTCTACTCTACTCTATCATTTAATACAATGCAATTTTCATTCATTTTCGTTGTTTTGTTCCTTGTTATCATGTCCGAGTAGTGTAGTAAAGTTTCTAGGGATGGGATAGATGATTTTGTGTTCTTGATCTGTTAAGATGCCTTAGTTTGATTGTAAATGATTGATAGATTTCCTTCTAGGTTGGTGTTCTTAATGCTGTCAACAGACCGAGAGGTTGAGATTAGATCTAGGGCGTTTCAGCGACCGAGAGGTGTAGATGAGATGCGTGAATTAGCCAATGCTAGAGGTTTACTTGACTCTGAGTAAGAAATTAGATGAGTTTGAGTTTACTGACAATAATGAATCGTTCTTAATGCCTGCTTGTTCATATTGCTAGTGCGAGAGTGTGGTAATTGATCAAGGTTGACTGTTGCTAGTGCGAGAGTGTGGTGACAAGGTTTTAGAGATTCATTGTCTAGGAAATAATTGCTTGAGGCATGTAAGGCATCCGTACTGGTCTAGATTACTTAGGATTCGATTACCCCATCCTTAGGAGCTTTCGTATTTTATTTGTTTACATTTTCTTTACTTACTCGACCACTTACCCGATCAGGTACACGATAACCTGCATCGAGTAATACCTCAAGTTGTTCATATCTCATTTGCTTACTCGATCACCCCACTCGATCCTGTACTCGATTGCTTGCTTCGAGTGCTTAGGTCGTGTGGTTTCTTTGTTTACATTCTTTTCTTTTATTTATTTTAGGACTATTAGAATAAAAACCCTATCTGCTTGGCTTGACTTGTATTGTTCTGATCATATCCTTCCTGCTAGCAATAGACAACCATTTGGATTGATAACCCTTTGTACTACAACTGCATAGGGAATTGATACCATGGGTGAAAACTTGTCTATCAATTTGGCGCCGTTGCCATTTGGTTGATTTCATTTTCCTACGTTTAGGATTTCAGCACTTGCTAGATCAAGTTCTTTTGTTTATATTTGGTTCGGATACTGACTTGTTTGCTTTCGCATTGTTTGTTTTGAATCTCAGGTACAACCCGAGCACCCACCCGACCCGTCACTCGATCACCTGGATCGAGTTGATCCTCGTGTACACCCTCGGATACCTACCTGTGCATGCAAACACGATCCAGAAGTAGCCAGAACCTGAGTCCTTTCATCGACAACATCGACAGACCTCGGCTACTCAGACAACAACAAGTTCAACCGGAACCAGCAATCATTGAGGAGACGATGAATAATCAGAACGGTCCACCAGCTCCTCAAGCAAGGACCAATATAGGAGCAGGAGATGCTCCATCTACTCACACTCAAAGGAATGGCATTGTGCCACCAGCTGTGCAGAACAACAATTTTGAGATCAAGAGTAGTCTCATTCAGATGATACAGAGTAATAAGTTTCATGGATTGCCAATGGAGGACCCATTGGATCATCTGGATGAATTTGATAGGCTCTGTAGCCTCACTAAGATCAACGGAATCAGTGAGGATAGCTTCAAACTCAGGCTTTTCCCATTCTCCTCGGGAGACAAAGCACACATCTGGGAGAAATCGCTCCCTAAGGAGTCCATCACCACTTGGGAAGCGTGCAAGAAGGCATTCCTGGCCAAATTCTTCTCCAACTCCAGAACCGCAAGGCTGAGAAATGACATTTCCGGCTTTGTTCAGAAGAACAACGAAACATTCAGTGAAGCTTGGGAACGTTTCAAGGGATACACTACTCGATGTCCACATCACGGCTTCAATAATGCTTCATTGCTGAGCACACTTTACAGAGGAGTGTTCCCCAAGATACAGATGTTGCTGGACACCGCAAGTCATGGTAACTTCCTCAACAAGGATGTCGATGAAGGTTGGGACCTAGTGGAGAACTTGGCTCAGTCTGATGGCAATTACAATGAGGAATACGATCGCTCTGTGCGATCTACAGGAGAGGAAGATGCCAAGTACAAGAGGGACATGAAAGCCCTCAATGACAAGCTCGACAAGCTCCTCAACCAGCAGAAGCATGTTCATGCACTATCAGAGGAAGAGCAGTTTCTACAACAAGATGGGGAGACTATACAGATAGAGGATGTTAACTACATCAACAACTAAGGAGGTTACAACAGAGGGTACAACAACTACAAGCCGAATCTGAATCTTTCTTATCGGAACCCGAATGTTGCCAATCTTCAGGACCAAACTTACCCATCTGCAGTTCAAGGGAACCAGGTCCAACAGAAGCCTTTTGTCCAGTACAACCAAGGCTATGCCCCTAAGCAGCAGTACTCTGGAACCTACAACCAACCACCTGGATTCCAACAACCACAAGGTCCGCAGAACCAATCACAAGAAGCTGAGTTGCGTGGCCTCATTCAGCAAATGATTCAGAATCAGGCTTCAGCATCTATGGACATCGCGAAACGGTTTGCAGAGATGAGCAACAAGATCGACTCAGGATACAATGACCTCAATGCCAAGTACGAATCGCTCAACACTAAAGTTAGATACCTGGAAGGCCACCACAACACCCAACCAGCTCCAAAGATTAACTAACTCCCAGGTAAGGCTGTTCAAAACCCCAAGGATTATGCCACTGCTCAAGCCATCTTCTTTGATGATGACTATGAGGACTACCTCACTGGGGACAGTGATGATCAAGATGGGGAGGATGTGGAACACCCAATAAAAAATGAGGCCAAGTACTATATATCCGAGTATGAACCCGAGCCTTCACCCGAGGAGACTGATCGAGTTGATGATCGAGCACTGGTTCGAGAATCACAAACTGAAGAACAACCCGAAGTGGAACATGATGACCTACACGATGGTGGTGATCGGATGATGCATCGAGTAGATGTTGAGAAGCGAGATCAGCCTCAACCACCTGCAACAGCAGAAGGGGAGTTAGAGGAGAGATTCAATGCTGCACTTGACATCCAGCTGGAGGCGCTAGCAGAGCGAATGGCTAAGCGTAAAGCTCCACCACCTAAACTTTTGCCCCCACACGAGCTTCAGGAGGAAATTGCCAAGGAGGCAGCTCGATTGGAGGATGAGGTTAAGGAAGCTGTCAAAGAGATTGGGTTTGAGATTCTCAGGAGTGGAGTGTGCTTGGATCCTGAGCTGCGAATAGAGGAAAAACTGGAAGACCCTGGCTCTTTCACATTGCCATGCTCGATAGGACTTCGGATCTTCAAGAATTTGTTTGTGCGACCTTGGAGCTTCAGTTAGCATTATGCCGCTGTCGGTTGCCAACAAGATGGGATTCACTGATTTTAAACCAAGCAATTTGTATTTGGTTCTGGCAGATAGAACAGTGAGGCATCCGATAGGGATCCTGGAAAATCTGCCTCTCAGAATTGGAAGAGTGGAAGTCCCTACCGACTTCATGATCCTTGATATGGACAAGGAACCAGACGATCCACTGATTCTAGGAAGACCATTCTTGGCAACAGTTGGTGCTGTGATCGAGGTGAAACAAGGTAAGATCAGAATGGAGCATGGTGAGCATTTCAAGATGGAGTTTGATGTGAAGAAAGGGATTAAGAGGCCAACCATTGATGGTCAAGCTTTTTCTACAAAGACCAAACAAAGGAAGGTGCAACATCTTGAAGAGGTCAACACCACATTTGCCTTAGAACCTGGACAAAACCTGGAAAATCTGTTGAACCAGCCTGCTATTGTGGAGAGGATTCCAGAACCTCTTCCACATGGACCCCATGCTTAAGGAGCATGGAGAGTCAAGCTTAGTGACTTTAAACAAGCTCACTTGGGAGGAAGTCCCAAAGGTATCTTTTGTTTTGTTAAATTTTGATCTATTTTTTTATCTTATTTTTCTATTTTTGAATTTTCATTAAAAAAAAAAAAAAAAAAAAATGGAAAATTGAAAAGAGGAAAATTGGGAAACCTGAGGGTCAACCCGACACCGTACTCGACGCGCCTGATCGTGTCCCTGCTCGGGTGGCGAGTGGAGTCCGAATTCCACAAGGAAGCCCACTCTCGGTGAAGCCCACCAACCAAACCCTACTCTATTTAAGGGAATCGAACCCTTCTCCCTCATTATCACCGATAAGTTGTCTCTAAACCCTAGAGTTTCTTTAGCTTCCATACTTTCTATTCTCTCTACAACTCGAGTTTTATTCGATTTCTTTGGGACTAATCCTATTAACCTCGAGACTTAGCCTTTTTCTTCTCAAGGAATTCAAACATGGAGCCAATTGCGAAAACCTATCAAAGGAAGGGAAGGAGATCAACCTCCACCGCTGCTACAACCGGAGGTGATGCAGTCGAAGCTCGAGAGTCTCAAGGGAGAGAAAACGTTCCACATTCCCAACCGCTAGCTGGACGTTTTGCCTCCCCAACCCGATCCACCACCCGACCTGATGCTCGAGTAACCGATAGAGCCACCACGAGTATGTAGTTTGATGGACCCTTGTCCCTCTAATTCAACGGAATGATTATCACCAAGAAGAATAGTCATGACTTCTTTCTCCTCAAAACTGTTGAACCAAGCACGTCTGGAGGTCATATGAGAAGTACAACCTGAATCCAAAAATCCATAAGTCCTTAACCAACTGATCATTCACGCTCAAAGCCTTGGAGAAGATCAACTTCTCTGTGATAACACCAGCCTCATTCTGGCTCTCACCTTCTGCCTTTCGTTTACTTGCATAGCAGTCTTTTTTGAGATGCCCCTCTTTCTTGCAAAACCAACAGACGACCTTTGATCTTGAAGCCAACCTGCTTCTGCTTTTACCCCTTGAACCATTTTGTTGACCTCTCACCTGTGGCCGTCCTCTTTTAGTAGTGTACAATGCAGCTGATGACCCTCTTTCTGTACCTTTCGACTCAATCAGCTCTTGCTCTAATGACTTACCCAAATACACCACATCTTGAACTTATAGAGTCCTATTCCCATACTTGAGAGTGTGTTTCAATTGGCTGTAACTAGCTGGAAGAGAATTAATTATCAAGATTGCTTGAACTTCCTCTACACCCTCAATATCCAAGCTCCCTAACTCAGCAACAATCTTCAAGAAATCGTCTACGTTTTGATCAATTGTTTGAGCCTCATCCATCTTGAAGGAATAGAAGCTTAGTTGAACATAGATCCGATTAGGGAGAGACGTTTCCATGTACAGTTTGTTTAGCAATGCCCACATCTCAGCTGCGATAGTACAGTGACTTACCTTCCTCAGAACCTTATCACCGATATGATTTTTGATGACGTTCAAGGCTTGTTCTGATTGATCCACCTTCACTGGATCTAAGCCTTCCTTAGTCTGGGATGATGATAAGTCCGGTGATTCAGAAGATTCATCTGCCGAAGACTTCTTACCTTCACTCTTGGTTAGAGGCACCGTTGTAGTCAGAGTGAAATCGGTGAGAGTGTTCTTTAACCCAAGAACTCCAAGCTGAGCCTTGATCCGGATCTTCCATAGCGAGAAATCGCTATCACCATTGAATTCTTTGATCTCGACTCTTGCACTAGTCGCCATCAATTGAATTGCGAAGATAACCCCAACTTAGGGCTCTGATACCACTTCGTTACAAAATTAACCTCTTGCGCTCTCGATAGAAACCTCACAACACTCAGTAGTATGATCGAATTGAACACTAAGCAACTCAAGAAGAAGAACAAATCACAAAAGTAAAGAACATGAGCACACAAAGAGATTGTTTATTTAGTTCGACAAGATCGATGTGATCAAGTCTACGTCTCGGGCCGAAATCGATTCGGCAATTCACTATCACAAGGCGATTACAAATCTCAGCAAGCTCACAACAATGGAGTCTTGCTCAATCTTTTCTATTACAAAGATGATGAAACGATCAAGGAGAAGAAAGAGATTTAAAGAGTATTTATACCAACTACCCCAAGTATATATTTCGGCAAAGCCTCTCTCGTGAAAAGAGGATTTCCTTTAGCTTCTTCAATCCCGGTTCAGCAAACCCCAATTGTCCGGTTATCAAATCCTCTGAACCAAATGACTATACCATCCATTCAAATTGAATCAGAACTGACAAACCACAACACCACTGAACCTAGTAAAGAATCATCAACACTTTCATAGGATATTAAGCATGGACTTGATCCAAGAACCGCCATGGAACCTATATAAGCACGATAGTAGCAACTGTTGAATGTGTTCTTTTACTTATATATATTCTCTATTTGTTATGCATATAACATTTATAGACATAAATTTATAAAATCTCTTTCCTAGAGTATGAGTGTATGACCTTCACGGTATTATATTTTTATCATCAAACTCCGAGATGCTTGAACTTTCCTTTGAAATTTAAAGAAGATTCAAGAAGAGGGTGAAACGATCCAACCCATTTTTTTTTATAATAATAATAATCTATTGATCTCATACCTACTAACCACCTAACCACATTCAAACCAAACAGCCAAAATAACCAAACATTAAACCAATAAATTAATAAACCATTAACCAATAAACAAGTTGTTAAACCATAACATCTAAACCAATAAATCAATGCAACAATAACCAGGGAACCAGCAATCTTAGACAACATTCTAAGGACTCAACTCTAGCCATCTAACAAATGCCAAACAACAATCAAACGAGCCAATAGAACATCCTACTCTTCATTGCCTTGATTCCATGATCACACTTTGCCTTTACCTACACCACAAACACAAATTAAGATGCATGAGTATTGTTATAAACAATCAGTGAGGCAATCTTCCCCTTTACTGGGCTATACACATAAGCAACTGAGATTCCAATGTTAACACAACAACTAACAAACACAAACAAACCAGGAAAACAAGTATCAGCCGCTGCTGAAAAGGTTGGTGTCGACCGACACCCTCCTGGTGTCGATCGACACTGGCTCTTGGTGTTGACCGACACTGACTCTCAGTATCGACCGACACCATATCTTAGTGTCAACTGACACCCCTGCTCGACCCAGAAACCCTCGATCCGATACTCGCCAAGTCTCCGTGCCGTCATCACCTTGGTGTTGACCGACACCCATCTAGTGTCGATCGACACCGACTCCACAGTTACGTTCTGCTCGAAGCTGAAAGTCGTAGATCCATTTTCTAAATCCTCCAAAATGTCTAAAACTGATCCAAAGGTCCTGGTTAGTCATGGGAACCAACAAACAACCACAAGCATACAAGAAAACAACACAAACAGCCACAAAACAAGCAAAACAAAGGATTCTCAGACTTAGATCAGCCATGGTCATCCACTCACCTCTTTTGCAGGAAGTTTCTGACCCAAACTGACGAATCTAACACCTTAGAATGTTTCTCCTTCGTTTCTAGCACTAGATCTCCACTTCACAGGATCATATGTCCCAAAAATCCCTCAAGAACACTCTGTTTTCTCCTTTCTCACTTTCTAGGAATCGACAAAAGCTAAAGGAGGCGACAAAAATAGGTTTCTCCCATTAAACGTCGACTTCCCCCCTTAAACCAAACCGAGCCAAATCAACAAATCAAATCAATCCGGTTGAACCGGAAATTGTTGGTGTCGATCGACACCCACTCCCAAAACCGACTATTTGGTTCGCGGATGTTACAGAGGTACTATGGGAATTTGCTGCAAAACAGGTCTAGGTGGCACTTCAAGAGCATCCAATCTTCCTTCCATCATCTCTACTACTCTATTCATCGGTGGAACGTTTGATGGGGAAGACTGAATACACCACAAAGCCACCAATGTCATCTTCTTTTCTAGCTCCTCTTCTTCACTGCTGACTCCATTCTCGATATATTTACAAATGTCTCCCTTCTCAAGATCCTCATTGTCTACCTTCTCAAGATCCTTATAGATCCATTCTGGAAAGTACATTAGAGTTAGAGGTGTGAACAAATCTTTCTATCTTCCTCGCACCCATCATTTCGAAGATCAACATTCCATTGCTATACACATCAGACTTACGAGACACACTCTCGTAAACTCGAGAGATCATCTATGGTGCAATGTATCCTATTGTACCTCTTGTTTCCATCAATGACAAGATGCTCTCCTTCTTCTCACACAGTTTAGCAAGTTTGAAATCAGAAACTATGGGGAAAGATTATCATCCAACAGCACATTATGAGGTCTGATGTCTTAATGCACAATCCTTGTTTTACAGCCATAACGCAAATACTCTAGACCACGAGCTACTCCCAACGAAATCCTATACAGTTGCGTTAAATCCAAATTTATTAACGCCTACACGGGAAACTTTGCATTACCCTTATACCATCATGATTTTAGCAATATATAGCGTAGGGGCGGACATACGCTTTAGTTTGTGTGGCACGTGCCACATGCTATATCCAATATCCTGGAAAAATAAAATTTTGCATGGGATTTTAGTTCAGAAAATAATAACATTTAATTATTGTGCCACATGCTGAAGTCTGACGGAAGCTCCTTTTATAATATAAACTAAAATTTAATGTAAATTGTATCATAATTTAAGCTATACATATACTTCCTTTGTTTCATATTAAGTATTATTTTAAATTAATAATTTTGTTTTAAATAAGTGTTATTTTATATTTTCAATATAAATATTTGGTAAATTTTCCACTTTTATCCCTACTAATTTAATGTATTGACCAATAGAAAAAATTGTATAATATATTAATAAAGGGTCAAATAGAAAATTTAATGATTTTCTTAATATGTGAGAGAAATCCTAAAATGACACTTAATATAAAACAGAAGGAGTATTAAACTAATATGGGTTAAGACCAACTATTTTAAAACTACTACTGATTCAAGCCCAACTAACTAAAAGTCTAAAACTCAAAGCCCAACTATTTTTTTCTTTGCTTCTAATTTTTTTAAATCGGGACTTAAACCTAGTTTTCGTGAGTTCAACCAGTTCATTGATCGACAGCAATACAACTGCACCATAGAGAGAGAAAGTTCTTCTTCTTCTATTTTTGATTGTTTCAAGTATAATTTTCGTCCTCGGTAATCTTCTTATCAAATAAGATATAAACAACAGTAAGTTTTTGATCCAAAACTTGTTGTTGGACAAAATTCGTTTTACGTGTTATTTGAGTTATTACTTTCTATTGATTTTCTTTTTATTCTAGATAAATTGATAGTCTCACTCAATTGCTTTAAATATATAATGATGAATTCATGCTATTTTTTTACTAGGTGATCTATGGAAAAATATTTTTCAAAAAACCAACAAGTACATCTCACAATGATTTGGAGAATTTACTCGTGGATCCTGCTGATAGGAAACAAACTGTGGAATATCATTCTAACCAAAAAGATGAGATAAGATGCAAATATTTAGTTAAGGGTCTTTATCAACCTCTTGGTCACAAATTTCCTAGAACACTAACCGGAGATAAATTGAGACGATTCAATCCAACTTGGTTTGATTATTATGGTGATTGGCTGGAATATAGTGTGAAGACAGACAAGGCTTTTTGTTTGGTTTGCTATTTCTTTAGAGATTACACAGAAAATAAAGGTGGAAGTGATGAGTTTGTAACAAAGGGATCATGGAAAAATCCAAGATTGAGTGCTCATGTGGGAGAAGTGAATAGTTTTCACAATAATGCATTGAAAATGGCTGATAATTTGATGAGACAAGGTCAATCAATTGGTCATGCTTTTTATAAGCAAGATGATGCAGTAAAAAATGAATACAGAATTAGATTGAATGCTTCAAGTGATGCTTGTAGATATTTATTACGGCAAGGATTACCTTTTCGAGGTCATGATGAGTCAGTAGAATCAGCTAATAGGGAAAACTTCATAGAGCTTGTGAAATATACTTCAGATCAAAATGAGCTTGTAAGTAAGGTTTTGTCAGAGAATGCTCCAAAAAATAATCAGATGGTGTCTCACAAAACAAAATTCAGACTGATATAGTGCATTGCTTTGTAGAGGAAGTTATTGAATCTATTATTCAACAAGTTAATCACGATGTATTTTGCTTGTTGGTGGATGAGTCTGCAGATGTTTCTACTAAGGAGCAAGTGGCAGTGGTTTTTCGCTTTGTTGATAAAGATGGGATAGTAAAAGAAAGATTTATTGGTCTTATTCATGTTCAAGATACATCTTCTGCAACTTTGAAATGTGCTTTTGATTCATTGTTTGCAAAGCACGGGTTGAGTATGAAAAAATTAAGAGGACAAGGTTATGATGGAGCAAGCAACATGAAAGGTAAATTTAATGGGTTGAGATCTCTGATTTTAAGAGAAAATAGTATTGCATATTGTGTACACTGTTTTGCTCACCAACTTCAATTGGTCGTCGTGGCAGTTGCTAAATAACATTTTGAAGTTGGTAATTTTTTTGATATGATTTCGGTCTTGTTAAATGTGGTTGGAGCCTCTTGTAAAAGGAAATATATGGTTTGAGAAGACCAATGAAGGATCATCAAAGAAGGAATTAGTCAAGGTGAAATTAAGACAGGAAAGGGACTGAATCAGGAGCTTTCATTTCAGAGACCTGGTAATACTCGATGGGATTCTCACTACAATACCTTAGTACGATTAGTTGATTTATTCCCTTCTATTGTGAAAGTATTGGAGTATGTCCAAAGAGAAGGGAGTGATGGTATCAAAAGACGTCAAGCTAATGGTCTCATCAAATATTTGCACACCTTTGATTTTGTGTTCTACTTACAGTTGATATTACTTCTTCTTGGGATCACAAATACTTTATCGGTGGCTCTTCAAAGGAATGTTATGTCTCTGGTGAAATATACCAAGCAACAATTGTACAATCTAAGGATAATGGATGGGATTCTGGTTGAAAAAGTTAATTCCTTTTGTGAGAGTTATAAAACTAAGATTATCATCATGGAAGAAGAATTTGTTGATTCAAAGAAGCCAGGACGAAGAACCAACATAACAAACTTGCATCATTATCAGGTGGAACGTTTTTACACTGTATTGGATATACAAATTCAAGAGTTTAATGATCGTTTTGACGAGATAAACACTGAATTACTTGGTTGCACTGCGTCTTTGAGCCCTTTTGGTTCATTCCACGAGTTCGACCAGTCGAAACTTTTGAGATTATCTGAGTTATATCCATAATATTTTTGTTCTATGGAGCGGATATCTCTTTAGCATCAACTTGGTATTTAGATCGACAATATCCGTGAAGATAAAAGATTTGCTGATTTGAGATTCTTGGAGATCTTGCACGTGTGATGATGGAGACAAAAAAACATCTTTCGCATCCTCTTGTTTATCGAATTTTGAAGTTGGTTTTTATTTTATCTGCTGCCACTACTATAGTCGGAGATGTTTTTCTTCGATGAAAATTGTGAAGACTATCTTACAAAACCGAATGGGTAATCAATTTTTAAATGATTGTATGGTTTGTTTCCCTGTTTTAGAAATCGCTAGGCGCTAGTCGGGCGGTCGGGGTGGGCCTAGCGCCTAGCGAGAAAATCGGGGTTTAAACGGGAATTAATCGGGGACTAGTTTTAGGGGTTTTCTCCATTATATATATATATATATATATATTAGTTATTTAGTCATAAATTATGAAAACTAGAGTTGGTCCAGTGGTTTCTGACTGTTGATATAACCCTAAAGGTCATGAGTTCAAGCCCAAGCTGCACATTTTCGGCTGGTTTTTTATTTTAAGTCTTAATAGAGGGTATAAAAGTCATTGTACTATCATCTTCTTCCTTCTTTTTCTGCAACCCTAGTTGGTGGCCGAATTTTTTTCTTCATTTTGTTCACTTTTCTCTTTCTTTTTCTTTAAAATTTTACTTAAAATCGATAGATCTACTCAAATGCATTTGATTTCTTAAGTTTAAAGAGCAAATTTTTTTTTTTTTCAACTTCCAATTTTTCTTCGGATTAGAACAAAATCCCAGCGGCCAGGTACCGCCGAACGCCTTTCCGACGAGGAATCGACCGCTTTGACCGATTTTTAAAACAGGGGTTTGTTTTATTGAAAAAGAGCACTTAGATAAAGTGACAAATGAGGTAGTGATAAAAAGATTTGAAAATATGGAATACAGTAGAATAATTTTATAGGACTTCTTAATAGATTTTTGTTAGGACAATTTTTTAACGTTTTATTTTTTAGTTTTGGATTTTTTTAGTATTACTGTTACTATATTTTAATTAGTGATCTTATTTTTATTTTGTGCCCCATGTTAAATACGTTTCTAGATCCGCCATTGCCGGGAACCCGCAATTTCTTTAAATAAAAGAATGATCACAATGCTAAGAGAGATATTAAAAATATATATCATAGAGAAAAAAACAAAAAATAAACGTGACATGTGACCCCTAGTCTATGTTTTTGTCCCCCCACTTGATATGGTCCTCAGGCCACTCTCCCCACTTGACATGGTCCTGAGGCTGCTTGATTATCTCTCTCTACCTCGTTAATACATTTTCTCTGCTTCTCTCAACACAAATCAAACTACGAAGACATATTGTTCATGAACCAAACAAATCATGTACCATCTTCCCACTTTTTGTCTGATCATATTCTTCATCTTCTCCTCAATTCACCTTCTTCCTTGTGCTTCAAGTAATCAACGACTTGGCTGGTGTGAGACTCCGTTTCAGTGTGGTAACATCACCGCTGGGTTCCCCTTCTCGGGAGGGAACCGTCGCAAAGATTGCGGTCACCCATTGTTGCAGCTTCACTGCAACAAAAACAACATCACTTCTCTATTCATATCAAACCAAAAATACTCTGTTCTTCATTTAGATCAGACATCTAATACTCTTAAACTTTCCAAACAAGATCTTCAAGGTTCATTTTGCTCCTCTGTATTCACCAACACAACCTTACCTCCCGAAACTTTCGAGCTTTCACCGACCTACAAGACCATCACCGTATTCTACCAATGTTCCTCTTTGCCTCCTAGCCTTCCTAGCTATACATGTCCTGATATAGGTCCGATCTCAGTGTCTGAAAACCCTGGTATAAAACCTGAGAACTGCCGTTCCAGTTTCACCTTGAAGGTTCCTACAAGTTTCGTTACAAAAGAGAAAGAGTTGAATGTGACCAATTTGGAAAGTGTTTTAAGAATAGGGTTTGAGGTGAAGGTAGTGATCAATGAGAATGCGTGTCAAGAATGTTTATCCTCTCATGGTAAATGTCATGGCTTCAACGAAATCATAACACCAGGAGTTAAATGTCATCCACCAAAAGGTATGTTTAAATTTGGATTTTAGTTGGTGTCGATATATTTACAAAATTTCTCTAAATATATTTGGATTATTAAATGTTCATAGACGCTGAGGGTACTTGTGGATATAATCAGACCTCACGTGCGTTCCTCTGCTATTGTAAAGACCCCTATAGCCTATCATGCGGTTCGACTAAGAGTAAGTTTCTTTAATTGGATCATTTTACCAACAAAATACAATCTTTTCGTTTTTGTTTTCAAAGTTCTGTATTCAGCTCTGGTTGACTTTTTTTTTTTCGTGCCATTTGATTGATGCAGACGGATTTGTTCGTTGGATACTAGGTACTTAATCATTCTTCTCTGAGTTACTTTTTTTCCTTAATGATTTTTTATATTAATGATTTACTTTGGTTCTATGCTACCAAAATTTTACTTATTTAATGTTTCTACAGTGGGTGTGTCGATCTTGATTCTCATAGGTTAGTTTGCTGCCCAGAGATTATGATATTGATTCTCATTGCCAATAGGTTAATAGGTTATTATACTACAAAATGGCTAATCAAACATTATCTGTTACATTGTTGTTTACTATCAGGTATTTTTGTTTCCCTGGTGTACCGCTTCAGGAGACGAATCTTCTAGCATCACTAATATTATGTCGAAAAATTAAACGACTTCATTTTGAATCACTTAATAAAAAGTGATGTTAAATATGTGGTTTAGTGTCGTTTAAGATAATTGAGGTAAGGAGCGGCTGATTTAACGTCATTTACATAAAACTGATGTAATCATTTACTTTTTGAAACAATAGAAAAAACGATGTGAATTGTGAACATAGTTTCAATTTTTAAAACTGATACATATTTGATGCCACTTGTGTCCGTTAAAATAATCGTCGACTGATACATATTGACGAAAATTGGTTACTCATAGTCATGTAATGTAATCTATTTAAATATTCATATAAGAAGTTTCATCGCAAGTTAGACATATACTATGGTGCAGATAATGTTATACTCCCTCCGTTTTATAATATAAAATATTTTAGAGAATTTTTTTTTATTTTATAATATACAGTGTTTTCATATTCGGACCGGACCGGCTGGTTAAACCGGTAAACCCACGACCCGTTCAGTATTCCGGTTCGGGTTTAGCTATAAAACCGGATTGTTAAAAACCCGAAAAACCCGAATAAACCCGTTAAAAACCGGTGACCCGACATTATAACCAACCCGCTGGGTTTTGAGTTTGATTCTCAATCATCCGATCTCATCTGTTAATCCTTTTCCTCAATTAATTTTAACATATCCATAATTTGTTTTGTAAAAATTGATGAATTGATGAAAAACAATGTTTTGGACTTGAGTTGAAGCGAGGAAGAAGACGAAATAATAGAAGAGAGGCGTGAGACACGAGGGTTAGAAAGAGAGAAAACCAAATATTTGTATAATAGTATTTCTCTGTGTGAGACAGAGAGTGTATTTTTCTGTTTTTTTATTCTTCTAAGAGTCATATATATTGATATACATACATATAGCATGCAGTCGAATAATGAATCATTCAATTTTAAAAAAATATTAACTATTTAAACAAATAATAACATTTGGAACGAGGACTTTGTTACATATGTATCAACAAAAATATAGAATATTTATAAGCTATATATATATGGTATTGATATGTTGACCTGAGGTTGAACCGGATTGACCCAATGACCCGGTGACCCGGTGATCTGGAGACCTATCCGGTTCACTGTCTGGTCCGGGTTTCAAAACATTGACAATATATGATGTTTTTAAGTTTCTATGTAACTTTTAGATTAAATTAGTATTTTATAATATGCAGTATTGTTTCTGATTAGTTGAACTTGTTAAAAGTAAATATCTCTTAATATGCGTGTTTTGAGTTAAAACATCTTATATTTTGAAACGGAGGGAGTATAAAGTTGAATAGGTGGATCGAATTCGATATCCTTAGACAGAAATTTTATTTTCCAAATTTTTACTTTAACGAGGGACAAAACTGTCATCTCATCGTCAACCATCATCCAAATAAAAACCTTGCCGCCTTCAATTTTTATGCATTTTATATCAATAATTATTCGATCTTTCTTTGTTTTGCTAGTTTTGGATAAATTTCAGAGCTGCCCAGATGAGTGTGTTGGTTGTGTGTTTTCGAGTGCATAATCCCCACAGATGCGGCCATCATATTTTTCCGTTTCAACTTATATCAATTCCTTAAATATATTTCGGTTATAACAATTAATTTTATTTATTCATTTACATTGGATATTTTGAATTGTGTATGCGGTTATTTAGCTTCGTTTGAATTTTCCTTTTGAAACAAATAGTATATATATATATATATATATATATATATATATGACAAAATCTTTTTTTCTTTATAAACATTAATCCTTTCATATTTCCGCTATGAATTTCTAAAGGCGGGAATATACCACAATCGGAGGACATATTAGTTGGTCATGAATTTGTTCACAAATTTTTTTTCACTAAGGTTTCTACAGTTTACTTGGGAGAAGGAGAGAAAAAATTCTGAAATCCAACCGCAAACAAGGTAAATACTACAATACATTTGTGTTTTGAATTTACTGATTCTAAGTATTATAAATAAGGTATATATGTAAACTTTATAAGAATTCTAAGTATTATAAATATTTAAACTTTATAAGAATTGTCAATTTTATAAAATGTAAATGGTTGTAATATTAATAAATATCATACTAACTCAGTCTAATATTTATAAAATGAATTTATCAAATGGATAGAACTCTGCATTTCCACGGCTTCTTTTTCAGTGCAAGTAAATGACGAATTGTCCGGTTTGTTTCGTAGTGCGAGGGGCCTCCACCAGGGATGCTCGCTATCTCCCTACCTATTTGTTATCTTTATGCAAGTTTTATCCACAATGATTGATAGGGGTACTATGCAAAAGAAGATTGGGTTTCATCCTCGCTGTCAAATAATTGATACACTTGTGTTTTGCTGATGATTTTTTGGTCTTCACCGATGGGAACAAAAGGTCCATCGAGGGTTTACTGCGGCTATTTGATCAATTTGCTGAGTTCTCAGGCTTAAAGATCAGTCTAGAAAAGTCGACGTTATACATGACAGGAGTACGTTTGCCTCGGGTTCTTTGCCATTATGCTACCTTGGTTTGTCTTTGCTAACTAAAAGAATGACAACATCTTACTACACTCCTCTTATAGAACACATTAGAGACATAATTGGGAGTTGGAAAGCTAGCCATCTCTCGTTTGCAGGACGTTTACAACTTATAAGCTTAGTGGTCCACAGTCTTACCAACTTTTTGATGTCCGCCTTTCGATTGCCAAGAGCCTGCATCAGAGAAATTGATAGTTTGTGTTCTGCCTTCCTATGGTCTGGTCCGAAGTTAAATGGGAAGAAAGCGAAAGTGTCGTGGGCTGAAGTGTGCCAGTCGAAGGAGGAAGGAGGGTTGGGGCTCCGCTCTCTTGTAGAAGTAAATAAGGTCAGCTGCCTGAAACTTATTTGGAGAATGTTATCTTCAAACTCATTATGGGTGCAATGGTTGAGGTTATACCTTCTCCACAAGGGCTCCTACTGGTCGCTTAGTGACAAATCTACTGTTGGATCTTGGATGTGGAAAAATCTGCGTAAATATCGTCTCCTTGCCGCTGCGTTTATAAAGTCAGAAATGGGAAGAGTATCTCCTTCTGGCACGACAACTGGTCTCCATTGGGACCCCTGTTTGCTCTAACAAGGCCACGATGATGCATCGACATAGGAATCGGTCTCCAGGATACATTCGCTCATGTAATCTTGTCTTATAAGCAACAAAGACATAGAGCTGACCACCTAAACCAAATGGAAATACTTATAGAGGAGCTTTGGACTAAAGATTGTTGGAAACAGAGGATGTGGTCCTCTGCAAAGGGAACAGGTCTTGCTTTAGGGCAACATCTAACATGAAAGAAGTCTGGCGAGCAACAAGGGCCCAACAGCCAACCAAAGAGTTTTTACCAAGGTATCTGGTTCACTCACGCCACACCAAAAGTTCTCTTTCTTGGCTTGGATAGCAATACATAATCGCTTAACAACGGGGGACAAAATGATAACTTGGAATGTTGGGGCAGACTCCTCATGTGTTTTATACAAGGCTTGCTTGGAAACTCGAAAACATCTATTTTTCAGTTGTCCATACTCGAGGGAGGTTTGGTCTGGTCTCACTTCCAAGCTTCTTGACACTTATTTCTCTGTGGATTGGATAGTCATCATCAAGCTTCTCACAGATATGTCATTGGGGAATGCTTGTCTGTTTCTACTGTGATATTCCTTCCAGATGTTGGCACACTCACTCTGGAAGGAAAGAAACAATAAAAAACATGGTGAAGGATTGATTCCAGCATCCCAACTAACCAAGAGGCTAGACAAGGATGTTCCGAACAGACTCACATTTATAAGAGAGAAAGGATACGGTCGTTAAGAGAAATGTATGGAGGCATGGTTTGCAACACGATAAGGCAGATCTCTTACTATCCTCTTTTTAACTTAACGTTTTGACCTTAAAATGCCACAAACAGCATTTGATGTAAAAATATTTATTTTTTTCGAATAAATTTTACATATTATTCAAAAATATAAAAATCTAATATTTATAATACAAAACAATAAATATCAAAAATTAAGATGATATACTGCAAGTTAAAATATCTCGAGACAGAGTTACATGGCGGGACAAGTTTTATTATATTGATATAATTTAAAATATCATTAATTCGGTGCTACACGGCTAAAACATTATTTCATTATTTTATTAAAACTATCGATATTAGAGAAATACATATCTAATTAAGTTAATTAAATTCATATAATGTAAAAAAACAAATTATTATGCAGTATTATGTGGGTTAAACCATAAAATTAACAAATATTATACAATTATAACAATAAACAAAGAAAAAAAAGTGAACAAACAAATACAACTTAGAATTATAATTTTTTTACAAATAATCTGCCCCGCGGTGTACCGCAGATCTTAATCTAGTTTACTATAATATAATAAGTTCACATAGTAATCTGTATATGTTATGTATATTTTAACTCTATATACAATTTAATACAAAATTTTAATGTCATTTACAAATGTTGTAGAACATTTGTGGTCGATTTAAAATATTGACGCAAGAACAATACATCAATCATCAATATCGTTTATAGATGTAATACATATAGAGTCCGAATGGTAGCCGCGGTTTTGGTTTTGCGGGGAAAGTAGTATTACAGTGCGGTACGGTTCAACTGCGGTATGTGCGGGAGAAATATATTTGTGGGACAAGTGCGGTTTGTACAAAATAAGCGGTACAGAATAATGTTTGATTGGTAAAAAAAACTACTTGCGGTACGGTTCAACTGCGGTACGTGCGAGAAAAATATATTTGTGGGACAAGTGCGGTTTGTACAAAATAAGCGGTACAGAATAATGTTTGATTGGTAAAAAAAACTACTTGCGGTACGGATTTTATATATATATATATATATTAATAATTATTTATTTTTTCGTATTAATAAATGAACAATAACAGATATTTATAAACCACTAATACAAAAATTGATAAAAATATAAATTTAATTTTTTAACATACATATTATTAAATGCGTAGAATAGTTATATCATAAAAAAGGTACAACACATTTAAAAAGTATTATCTATTACTTTGATTCTCTCATAACATATTTGCAATATTGTCTCTTATTTACGTCATATGTTCTCCATCTGCTATCTCTGTTGCTTCTATGTCATCTAAATCATGATCAAAATCTTTGTTGTTTATATTTGTCTTTGTCATTACATCTGTAAAATCTGCATCTGAGAAGTTTGAAATTCTGATGAAATTATGTAATCCGACTGTAGCCATTACCACTCTTTTTTGAGCATGAACATTATATCTTGGAAAATCAGAATGAATCTTCCATTTTTTCTTCTAAACTCCAAAAGTTCTCTTGATAACATAACATAAAGATGCATGACATTGGTTAAACAATTCATGTTTGTTTCTAGGAGGAGGACCATAATAGAATTGAGACATATGATATCTCTCACAACTCAATTTCGTGATGATCTATAAGGAACTAGAAATCCTTGTTTGTTTGGATAGCCAGAATCAACCAGATTTCGTGATGATCTATAATAAGTTAAAATAGTAAACTTGTTATTAATTTTAGAATTATTAAAATAAAAAAAAACTTTTCTTATCATCGATTATTTATAAATAATATAAATCATAAAATTATTTAGAAAAAAACACAATAGTTAATATTATTGGTCATAATCTATTTTTAAATATTAACATCATTAACATCAAATTTAATTTCAGTTTTTTAAATGACACATATTAACATCAATAATAACAAATGATGAAAATAGTTGCATCACTTGTTAAAATTAACACAAAATTTTAGAGTAACCACTTCAATAATCATATAGAAATTATATTTATTAATTATTTAAGCTAATATAATATAGAATACATTAGCTTATTTAACAAGTACACTGTATATATTAAAATTATTTAACAAATACAGTAAATTAAAATACTAACCTGAAAATGTGGAAGATCTGCTCGAAAATTTGCTAAGCTAATTTCTGCAGATTCAGTTACACGGAGATGTTATAAACCTTTTGTGATGTAGTACCTATATATAGATTTTATTTTGCATATTTTTTTAAAAAAAAAACATTCTATTATCCATTGGGTGCGTTTTTTAGAAAAGCGCTGGGTAAAAGCTGGTTTTGTTTTGAATCGCGGTCCACTGCATTATCCAGCGGATAATTCCGCAAATTTCAGATATTTTTTTAAACGCAAATTTCAATTTTAACCCAGATTGGTGACACATGTGCAAATTTAGCGGGAAAAAAAAAAAAAAAAAAAAAACGCTTTTTCTACTGTCACCATTCACTGCCATAATATCATTACTTAATTGAACGATAAAAATTACTTAATTGAACGATAAAAATTTAACATCGGTTCATCATAAATGAAACTATTCTTCCAATCACTTATAAAAACTGACAATAGGTTTAGTGTCACTTATATATAATTGATACAATTATTACTGAAACAAATATTTATATCAGTTATACTAATTGATATAGAATTTAACTTCGTTTTATTCAAGTGACACAATTTAACATCAATTCTATCAATTGATGAAAATAAAACTGACCTAAAATATTAGAGTCATCATTGTCAGAATCATTTAAATAACCTATGTTAATCAATCAAAAACTGATGTAATCCAGTAAAATAAATGATACAATGAACCTGGTTTATTTGCCTATGTTGCCGAGCCAAGATCAAAAAGAAAAAAAACATCAAATGCTACTGAAGTCCCTCCTAGGCCCGTTGCAAATTCCCACTCAACCTATTTAAGAATCATCAATATAGGATGTCAAAGCACATACTTGATCCAAGTAGCCGCCATGGAACCTATAAAAGCACGATTGTATTTGTAGCAACTGCTGAATTGTGTTCTTTTATACTTATACATATTATCTATTTCTTATGCAAATAACATTTACAGACATAAATTTATAGATAGTATACACGACCTTCACAACAATATATTTCTATCATCAATCTCCGAGATGCTTGAACTTTCCTCTGAGTTCCAAGAAGATTCAATAAGAGGTACTGTAGGAATTTGCTGCAAAACAGGTCTAGGTGGCACTTGAAGAGCATCCAAGCTTCCTTCCATCATCTCTACTACTCTATTCATCGGTGGACGGTTTGATGGGGAAGACTGAATACACCACAAACCCACCAATGTCATCTTCTTTGCTAGCTCCTCTTCTTCGTTGCTGATTCTATCCTCGATATACCTTCCAATGTCTCCCTTCTCAAGATCTTTATTGTCTGCCTTCTCAAGATCTTTATAGATCCATTCTGGAAAGTACATTGAGCTTGCATTAGAGGCAGAGGTGTGACCAAATCTTTCTTTCTTCCTCGCACCCATCATTTCAAAGACCAACATCCCATAGCTATACACATCTGACTTGTGAGAAACACTCCCGTAAACTCGAGAGATCATCTCTGGTGCAATGTATCCTATTGTACCTCTTGTTTCCATCATTGACAAGATGCTCTCCTTCTTCTCACACAATTTAGCAAGTCCGAAATCAGAAACTTTGGGGGAATGATTATCATCCAACAGCACATTCTGAGGTTTGATGTCGAAATGCACAATCCTCGTTTTACAGCCATAATGCAAATATTCTAGACCACGAGCTACTCCTAGCGCAATCTCATACAATGTCGTTAAATCCAAAGTCATTAACGCCTTTTCCGAGATGAACTTATCCAACGACCCATTCTCCAAAAACTCATATATAATTGCTCTTCTTGAACCTTCAGAGCAGAATCCAAGAAGGGAAACAATGTTAACATGAGATGTTTGGCTCATGCTAGAAACTTCATTGATGAAGTCTTCACTATTATTACCCTTTGATTCTTTCAAAACTTTCACCGCAACCATACGACCATCACAGAGGGTTCCTTTATAAACAATTCCAAATCCGCCTCTCCCAACCACTTCAGCAAATGACTTTGTGATTTTCTTCACTTGCGCGTACGTATAGTGTTTGAGTGGAATAAGAGCCTTTAGCTTCTCTTGTCTCCGATCATCTGACGTTTTTCTTTTTCTGAATATTTGGACTTTGCAACAAGGACACAATAACACCAGGCATGCAATTATTCCTACTACTGTACACAAAACTGTAACAAAAAAAAAAAACAGAGAAAATCTTTGATTAGTAACTCTTTTTGATCGAAGCAATTTGAAATATCTGTAGGCACCAAATTTACCTATGAGAAGGCCAATGATCAAAATCACTGTAGAAAAATTGAAAAGGAAAATTTTATCAGCATACATATAAATACATTTTGAAACGAAACAAAGATTGGCTTAAATATGATAAAATCAGTCACACCAAGAAAGAGTTAAGCACCTATTGGATACCGAAACAACCGAAACATGGGTCCTGCAACAACCAGAAACAAAATCAGTTGGAGTTTAAGACAGAGCTTTGAAACTATAGGTTGAAGATATCTAACCATTCAATGAAAAATCATCGCATTGGTAGTCTTGAGGTCCATTTTTACAATAGCAAACAAACAAACTTGAGTTCTGATTATATCCACAAGAACCGCCAGAAAAAACACACATGGAACAATTCGAGTTAACTTCAAGCTCGAAACCTTGTTCAAGAGCCATCTTGAGATTATTTGTATTTGGACTTCTCTGTAGTGTGTCTAACGTCGGTCCAGATGCAGGAACACTAACTTTTCTTTTGCACATTCCCCTTACGCTGTTTAAAACGCCTCTAAACTTGTCAAGTAAAGGTGATGAGAGGTTTCTCGTTACATAGTAACTTCTTCCGCTGTTACAGCCAAACTCTCCTATGTAGCTAGTAGTAGAAGTAACAGATGAGTTTAGTTGGCAGTCGTAATATAATGTTAGCAGCTCTGTGTCAACACTGAAGGAAAGGACATTTTCGATGAGTGGCTCATTTAGTGGGTTTGAGGGACAAAGATCGCCGATATAATCTGATCTGGCTAGCCTTATGATAGAAGAGTCATAGCTCATATTTAAGATTCGGAACTTCACTGAGGCGATGTTAAGCTCTGCCAATTCTCCTCTACAGTCGAGTTTGAAGTCAGGGTGACCACAGTATTCTCTGCCAGGTATCCAAAAGGGGTAGTAGAGATCTCGCTGAGTTCCGCAACTAAACCTTTCACTGCAACGTCGCCTAAGCTCATCAGCTGAAAAATCGAACAAAAAATGAGCATCCTATGATTTTTAAGACAGAGGTTTTTTAAAAAACAAAGATAGCTTTATCATTGGGTACTGCTCTGTTTTATTTCTTGAACTACGCTCAATAGGTAAATAGTGAAGAAGGATTATGTTAAAAACTTACCACTAGGTTGAGGTTGTGGTAGGCAACTAACTCCACCAGATGGTGAGGTTACGTTGCAGCAAATCTGTGTCGTACTACTGAAACCACAGATTCCATGAGTGGATGAACATTCTTGACATGGTATCTCATCGATCACCAGCTTCATCTCAAACCCTTCTCGTAGAGCACTTTCCAAATTGGTCAAATTTAACTCGTTCTCCTCGGGAACAAAATTCGTTGGAACGTTAACTATGAAACTGTCTTGGCAGGAGTACTTGTAATCAAGGCTTTGAGACATTGAGAAAAGACCTAGATCTGGACATGTATAACTTGAGCGGTAAGATAGCTTAGGATCACAATGGTATAAGACAATGAGGCTCTTATATGTTGGGAAAAGCTTAAAGATCTCCGGGGGGAAGGTTGTGGTATTGAATCCAGCCGAACAAAAAGAACCTAGATGGTCTGTTCTAGCAAGTCTAAGGGTATTATATGTTTGATCTATATGGAAAACATTGTACTCATGGTTCGAGATGCTTAGAGAGGTGATGTTTTTGAGGCAGTGAAGCTCCAGCAAGGGATGACCGCAAGATTTGGGACGATTCCCACCCCAGAAGGGGAACCCAGCAGTGAGATTACCACATTGGAACAGAGCCTCACACCACCCAAGGGTTTTTACTTAGAACACAAGGAAGAGGGTGGAATAAAAAGAAGAGGAAGAACAAGACCAGACAAGAAGTGGGGAGATAGTACATGATTTATTTGAAAACTGTCTACAGTATGTCTTCTAGGTTTGGTTTGTGTTGAGACTTAAGATGAGAGGAGTATACCAAGTCAAGGTATCATTTTCACAAAAGACAAAGAGCTTATTTCATCAAATTGCTTAAGTTGACTATGAAAGACTTACCTACGTTTTCCCAAAGTCAATAGACTTTTTGGGGAAAAAAAAACTTCTTTATATAATCTGATGATCAAGTGGATCAATATAATGACTTTTTTTTTACTTTTTTGTCAACGATCAAAACCCTTCTCCTAGCTAACAACAAATTAATGTTTTAAATATTGATCCCTTAAATAATTAAACCAAGAATAAGTACAACGAGGCGATAAACAAATAATTCCACATTCTAGAGATATTCATTTCATAACTGTGGACTTAGAATTAGATGTAATTCAATGTGACAATAATTAGATGATATTTTGTTAGAAAATTATATTTTAGTTTTTAAAAAATTAATATAAAGTAGACCAATTGGGTTTGAATTTTTAAAAGCTTCAAATTAAATGTCAAGTAGACCCAACTAATTAAAAGCTTCAATTTGTTTTTCTTTAAATATCATTCAGTTTGTCGATGAGACCCGACAAATAGTTCAAATAGTTCAATTTCAAAGCTTCAATCATTTTTTTAGACATCAATTAGATTTACAAAACCTGACAAATAATTCAATTTCTATTAGGGAAATTACCTAGAATATTACATAAAAGTTGAGTAATTACTAGAATAATACATCCAGATTCCATCTTGCTAAAACAACACATAAAAGTTTGCAAATTACTTTTAACCTTGATTTGTTTGTTGTATTAACAAGAGATGCCATTTACAATTAATTTTGAGAGGGAAAAAAAAAACCTACAACCTAAATGAATACAATGTCTTTAGCCGTTTGATCTTGAATGAAAGCAACTGTGGGTGCTTAATCGCTGAAGCGGGAGTGTGCCTTCTTCTTCTCCGGCAGGGTTGGGTCGTGGATATCCGCTCCTCGATGCGTTTGTGGCGAAATCACTGCAGTGCGAGTTGATTCCGGTGGATTTTTCTTCTAGTTGAGGACACCGGATCTTTGGTTTTGTGGTGGATCTTTGATTGTGATAAATTCTGAATCAAGTTCTTTATAGGTTAAATCGAGCAAAAGATATAGTTCTGCACCTGAACGGCTTTAAATATAAAGGCACCATCAGCGAGGTATAGAGATTGAAGCTCATCAAATACCCACCACGAGGCAAGGCACATACGGAAACGTTCCATCTATAAATCGCCGCATTGAATGCGTTGGTCTTTTTGTCACCGACAGCTCCAAAATCCGAAATTTGTAACATCTTTGCCCCGTAAGATTGATTTGGGTATGTTTTCTCTTCCCAACAAGATAAAGAAACAACTTTTTTTTTTACTTTGCTTGAAGTCAAGAGTTTTTAATGCTCTTTTTGAGTACTGGTTTTGCAGAAACTGGTTTTCTCAATGCTTTTCCTGTTTACACACAAATCTCTTCTCTAAGTGCCTTTAACCATTATTAAACTACAGTTTTCTCTTTCTCCAAATTTTTTGATGCGGTTTTGTAGATTATATGACGTGTTTGAGATTCTGAGTCAGTTTCGTGTTCCATGTTTCATTGAGACTTTTGAGCCATTTAGAGAAGTTTTAAACTTTTCTGATCTAAAAGTCTTTGATGGTCTGTCTCTCCATAGACTAGACATGAAATTCATGTTTTGTCTTACACTTGTTTGGCAAATCCGGGTTTTGTTTGATGTCTTCGTCTTAGTGTTTGATGACGTCGTTGTAGTGTTTGATAAATTGTTTTATTGTTAGTTAAAATTTCTAATAGTTTTGTCGATTTGTCTTGTGTGAGTTGTGTCCGAATGGTTTTAAAAAAATAAAATTGTAGCAAGAAGCACACCAAGTGCTCGAGAAAATGCTGCAAGAACCTCTTTGTTCTAAGTATCTTTTTTTTCTAAAGACTCTAACCTACAGTTTCTATGGTCTAGTAACAAATTCTTGGTGAGAGTTAACTGCTATCGTTCGGGAGAGTTCAAAGAGGAAAATGACCAGTTCAATTTTGTAAATGGCGAGGTTGATGTTTTTCAAGTTGATTAAGTACAACCATATTGGAAGATGTGATCATGAAGCTGGTGTCATGATTTGTTAGTTACCGTCAAACATAAGTTTTCTAATTTCGGAGATTGTGATGTGTTTATGCTATATGTTGAACATAGGTCCTATGCGGTGCTCAACCAAGCACATGTGTAGGTTGATAAAAGTCATAAGGCATAACTAAGTCTAGAAAATAGTATGTTACTAAGAGTGTTGTGTTGATCTTGAGTTCTATATTTACCAAGCACATGCGTATGCTGCTGATTTATCTCATTATTCTATTGGTATGTACAAGGTTCTGCTGGGTTTTAGATGCCAAGTCTGAATGTTAAAAGTTTGTGAGCTCACACCCTCATTCATATCACTTGTCAAGTTCACAAAGGTCTTCTTTATGTTATTATGAAACCTTCAAAGATTTCAACATTCAGGTTTGTACAAGTCTTTGATGGTTTATCTGCATTACTTAAACCTTGCTACGAAGACACCAGCGACTGAAACTGGCAATCGGTGAGACCAGCCACAACGAATCTTAGAGATCAAACTTTGTGTGTTTTGATTTCTAAAGGTTAAACCTTTTTTTTGTTTCTCAGAATATGATATTAGTACTCTGTACCAAGAAGCTCAGACTCGTTGGTTGAAACCTCCAGAGGTTCAATTCATATTGCAGAGTCATGAAAGATTGACGCTTACAGATGTGGCTCCTCAAAGGCCTACGAGTATGTTTTGACTTGCTTCTCTTACTTTTTTACTGGTTTTGTGTTTTTGGTTCGAGGTTGACTTGATCAATTTTTTTGGTAAAACTCATCATGTCTCTCTCTCTCTCTCTCAGGTGGGTCTTTGTTTCTTTTCAATAGAAGGGTTCTTAAATTCTTCCGTAAAGATGGTCATCAATGGCGGAAAAAAGGGATGGTAGAGCTATTGCTGAAGCACACGAACGTCTTAAGGTATATAGAGATACTGAACTTTGACCTCGGAGACTTCTCTCATTGTTTCTGCATACTATTTAGATGTTAATTTTCTAACTTGTTATGACTATTCCAGTCTCCAAGATTTTGTATGCTTGCAACTTTAGAGATGTTCTTCTTTAAGGTTGTTAATGACTCTTTTTTTGATGTTTGTGAACAGGTGGGTAATGCTGAGGCCTTGACTTGTTATTATGAGCATGGAGAGCACGATCCCACTTTCCAGAGACGTATTTACTGGATGTTAGATCCGTGAGTGTCATGTACTCATACTATGTGTATACAACTTACTCCTGTTTCTTATTTCTCAAAAATGAGTTATATTAGAAAGTGATAAATTCTTGTATTGTTGATTAAACATGGTTCTTAGTGATGCAGTTTTTTTATTATAAACTTGTTCACCCCAATGTTTAATCGTTTGAATCCTTGTTCAGTTGCTTGTATGTGCTTAAATTGGTAATGCAGAAAGAAAGGAAACTTGTTTGATAAGAGAGTTTGGCGTTGGGTTTTATTCTGCTAAGAAGCTTACATTATCCCGATTCTCTTATCTCTATGTGTATCCATGTTGCATAATTTAGTACTTAATACTCAAGGAAGGAGCAGGACTGGACGGAGGAGCTTTGCTTCAAGTTATACAGGTCATTGTAGTTTATGTTTTTTACTTCTAAACTTCTGCACTATTTTTCCAATAGAGCTTTGCTTCTAGAAATGTGTATGTACAATACAGCCTACCAATGTGCCTATGAATTCTTTAGGTTCTAGTACTAGACAAAGCATCTTGCTGGGACTAATTACTGAAAACTAGTTTATTTATGGCTATTTTGAAGTATGGTTCGTGGGTAAAGGTGTCTCTTACTAAAGATGAGAGCATTGAGATAAGCACTACGTTTCTTTGTCTTTACCAAGGAGAGACTCAATTCACCACACTTTGGCTTGTTCATGGTTGTAAATCTGAGTTTACTCGATCCTTCTTTCTCGCTGCAGGTTTCAATGCGGGTTGTTTCTTTGCTATTGAGACCGTTTTAAGACCTCTACGTGCTGTAAACTCGCCTCCATTTACCACTGCAGTGACAACATTGGCCTCTGTTATATCCTCGACTGTGTCAAATGCGCTGCTTGGGACTCAATCAGCTTTCACAGTTCCCTCATACGACCTGCAGTCCGCTGCAGGTATGCTTCTTTCACTGTTAATCTATATTGCAAACTTTCTAGTTAGTCTTGTGGTATGATTTATTTGCATCTTATTTAGTGTCATGATGGATAGGTGATTATGTGATATATCATAAAACTATGTACACTAAGTTGAAAATGATGAACCAAAGTTTCTGAATTGAGATGATACTGAGAACCTGCATTACTGTTTAGAGTAAAAAGCAGTGTGGTGTTTTTTTTTTTTTTTAAATATGGTGCAATTTGCGCAATGGTTTGGTGAGTTTTCTATTTAATGTGTCAACATACACTCACGACTTCCATGGGGTCAATGGGTGTGGGTTTAGTATTTTCTATTACTGGTTGTCTTGACTCTTGACTGTATTTATATTTTGGCAGTCTAAAGAGGGCAAAGAGAAGGCGACTCAATGAGGAAGCTAACGTTGAAGACATTTCATCAACTGCACCTTCTGCAAGCCAACTCCGATTCTAGGACTAATTAGAGATGAGTTGATATTTTGGGATTTTATAACCTATGAAACTATTGGTTAGGTTATTTTTTTTGGATGTAACCCTATGATATTTTGTCTACGTTTGACCTAGATAACAATCAATTGTTAACCGTTTGGTTTATGGTTTTTATCGTTGTTAACTGCACCTTCTGTACCCCGTTATGGGTTTAAAAAAAAATTTATAATATTGTATACTATTGTAAAATAACATCTTTGTATCCACATGGATTTAATTCTTCAGTGCCTTTTGACATCGCCTCTCTTTTGTGGTGTCTTTTCCCCGGCGCCAACCCTTTCGCTGTCGAAACCCTCGATTCATCTTCTTCGTAAGATTTCTCATAATCTTTTGGTTGTTCTTGTTGTTCCGATTCTTCTAGTTGTTCCAATTTCTCTTCACTGCTGCTCCATTGATGTCGTCGATCTCGTCGCTTCCTTTTGATTAGCTGAAGAAGCTTGTTGAGATTATTGGTTTTTACTAACCCCGATGGGTAAAGGTTCATTACTGGACACACACGAGCTCTCGTCAACGGTGTTCATGTCGCTTGCTATCGGTAAATGAGACATCGCTTTGGTGGGTGGAGATCGACTTAATTAATTGGCTTCTTAAGAAGTTAGAGCTGAATTTTATTTGTCATATTTAGTTGATGCATTTATCAATGTTTTTTTTTTTTTATGTTACGTGATTTTAAACTTCACATATTGATTTGGAGATGTATGGTTTACTCTATCTTTATCAGAAAAGGGATCAAAGGGTGGAGAAATAGTAGAGATGTTTGAGAGAAGAAGTGGGTGAGCTTAATGAAGTAATAGATGGGAAATAATATCTACTTAGAAGCTATAAGGAGTAGAAGATGGAGCCTTTGCAGAAGATAAAAGAGTTGCAACAGAGACGGAGGGACTGAGATTTGTTTGGTTGTAATTAATACAGTTTTAGAGTGAATGTGAGGTTTTATGTACAACTAGATCACTTAGGACAACTGAGAAAATTTCAGTATAACTTGAACTACTTGGTGCAACTGTACTACTACTTCGTGCAACTGTACTAGAGCTATTAAAATAAATTTAGATATGGATCATGTGAAAACGAAAAAAAAAATAGATTTTAGGCGGCGGGATATTCATTTAAAATCATCACATGTGTGGTAAAATGAACCAAAGACAACAGGATATTAGTAAAAAATATATTTGGTATACACATAATTATACATAGTTGTCCAGTTGTACTCTCATATTCATAGTTGAACTTTTGCATTTTTTTTTTCGTATTTCCAGTTGGACTATAATATAAATTATTAATTAACAGTTGGCCACAAGATTTATCACTATTAATTAGCATATACAAGGTTTTCATAACACAATGTTCATAAAAACTTGAATTTCACCTCTTTTGCTTCATTTGAGGTGATCACTTACTAAGTCTTCCTTATACTATAAAGAGTGTTTTATGTGAAAACGATAGTATATATTAGAAAGTGATAAATTCTTGTATTGTTGATTAAACATGGTTCTTTAATAGTTCAATATATAAAGAAATTCTTATAAACCTTAATTATCATTTTCATATTTTAAATATAAATGCAAATCTAAATATATATTTAGTTGTACCTAGTTGAACTGAGTAATACAATTCGACAAATACTATTTATGTTATCTAAATATTACCCTCTATAGTTAAAATGTAATTTTGTGTGGTTATTATTCATTACCTCTCAGAAATATAATAAATAAATAAACAATTACGAATTACATAGGTTGTTCTAGTAACATCTCTTACTTGTTCTAGTAACATCTCTTACTTGTTCCATTTCCGGTGAACAACAACGAAAATATTAGCTAGGGTTGCAGAAGAAGATATGTTGAAGATGACTACAAAATTACAATAATATTCTTCATTAAAACGGATTTGTGGACGTACACTAAGCAAAAGAACGTTATATACGTACACTAATCTCAAGAACGTTATGTACGTACACCAAACTACAACATACATTAAACAAAAGAATGTTATGTACTTACACCCAAACTGCAACATGCATAACTTATATTTTTGACACCTCTATAACTATGTTCAACGGTGGGTTTGACACTTCTATAACTATGCTCAACGGTGGGTTTAATTGTAATTGTGAGAATATGGTGAGAGAATGTGATATTGCACCTTATAGTTATACATATCTTTATGTGTGATTGTTTCACTTATCTCCCTAATTAGTCTCAAACAAGATTGAATGACATAGTTCGCTTTATGATGATTGCTATCACGTTTCTCACATAAGTACTTCTTTTGAATGTTACATTAAAATAACTTGTGTACGTACATGTTTTGAATGTTTTGTTTGTAAACAATTTGTGTGTTTCATATGTACGTATGCGTTCATAACTTGTGTACGTATGCGTTCATATGTACGTACACGTTTATATGTACGTACACGTTTATATGTACGGACACGTTTATATGTATGTACACGTTCGATTTTAGGTTTAATGAACCCGAAATTACCAGAATATCCTCGTCTTCTACCTCTAACATACGACTGAAAACTCTAATTTCCCCTGCCTCACTTTATTTTTTTCACGACTTATGTCTATTTTTTTTGTTTCACTTGTGGGGTTTTTACTCAACTATTATAGATTTTCATCTCAACATCTGATTTTTAACTTAAAAACCTATATAAAGTGAGTTATATAGGTCCCCCTATAAGTCTATCACAACTCTATACTGTCTTTGCTTGATCAAACAAATTTGTATTATTCTGGTAAGACTTTACAGCTGTCAAAAATGCCTACTTAATCTACCACAAAATAAAAGTCTACCAGTACACTACTAAAACTATTTCAAAAAACAAAGAAAGTATACCAAAAATATCTGTTAAGGACTAAGTCTGTCACATATATCTGTCGCAATGAGCCATTAATCTACCATAAATATCTTCCCTACTTTTTAAGTCTATCGATCTACCCGCTCAAAACATAAGTCTATCATCAAAGGCAGTTCCTCTACCAACTTAATCTAACGCAATCATATATCTATCTAATTAATCTACCTTAACCATAAGTGTACCAACACTACAACTAAGTATACCAAGTAAATCTAACGTAGCCCTTCAATCTGCCACCTTAATATACCAACTATAACTACCAACTTCATGTACCAGAAAAATGTACCGTCAAAGAACCGGTAGACTTTCTCCCAGTTCCCAATGTTTTTTATTTTCCACTAATGACATTAGCCGTAATTGCGTTTTTTCTCAATACTAGTTTCAAGGGTATAGTGGGTACATAATTTATTCTAGTAATTACCAACAATTGTGTGCTACTTTTGTAATAAGGAAGCTTTTATGTAATATTATAGTAACTCTCCCTTATTACGCAAAAAAAAAAAAAAAAAAAAAAAAAAAAATTCTTGCATAAGTGGACAACTAAACCATGTAACTAACACTGTCCTAAAACTCCAAATCTTTAAATGCAAAAACACAATAATTACACTCCTATAAGTTAGATTTGTATAGCTATGGAATGTTGGTTCTTGAGATAATTGGAGCAAGGAATAGAACACCAAATGAAGACCCTTCATCTAGCACAAGCTCAATGTACTTTTCTGAATGGATATACAAGGATCTTGAGAAGGGAGATGATGGAAGGCTTATCAAGAGCGAGGAAGATGAGATTGATTGCTCGAGTAATTATCCGATACACTTAACTGTAAGGCAATATATGCAGGGTCGAATCCACAAGGACCAATAATACACTAAAGATTTGCGAGACTTGTAATTAGCTAAACCAGACGAATGTTTGTTGGTTTTCAAGAATGTAGCTAGATAATATGCAAAAAAATAAAATGATTAAATTATAAGATAAAAAATTGGGTTGTAGAGTATTTCAGAGATCAATGGCTAATGAGAAAATGAAATACGGAATTCAATAATTAAGAACCGTTCATGAACATGAACACAATAATACACTAACCCTCTTTCATGGCATTAGAAACTAAATTTGACTATTAGTTTGCTAAACTTTCATTTCCAACCTCCTAGCCAAATTCGCATTACAATCAAGTTCATTAAGTTCACAATTCGTCTTAACATCAACTTTCGCAGGCTAAAAATACAAAGCTCACTTCATATTTGATGCATTGAAAAATCTAGAATCTAAAACAAGGTGATCAATCCTATTCTAGCATTAAGAGCATATGAATCAAAGAACCTAAAGATTAAGAACTTCAAATAACATTCAAAACATCAATGCATTGAATGCCCTAATTAGAACCTTAAACCCCAATAAAGAGACTACTCACACATATTAAGTTGAACAACACAAAGAGATGAGCAAAACATAATTAAATTGAAATAAAATGCAAATAGTTTAGAATTCTTCTCCAAATTGTCAAGAAGGATCAGTGAATCTCTAATATCCATAAATGTCTTACAAAGGTCTAAAGTGTAGAGAAAACTCAGAAAATATAATGTGTTCTGCTAAATAGGTTTATGGAGTATTTATACCCTTATTAAAATAGAAGAAATAAAATAAAATAAAAATAAAAAAAATACAGAAAAAAAAAGAAATATGTGTTGGGATCGCAGGCACAAAGACAACAGACTTCTCTAGACAACAAATTTGTCTAGAGACTTCACTAGATTTCTCCATATTTCAGCAGATTTGTCTATTAACTTCAATAGACTTCTCTAAACTTCAGCAGATTTGTCTACAAACTTCAGTAGATTTCTCCAAACTTCAGCAGACTTGTCCACATACTTCAAGAGACTTCTCCACAGTTCTCCAGACTTCATCACACTTGTCCACATACTTCAACAAATTTCTCCATAATTCTCTAGACTTGTCCAGGCTTCATGATTTAGTTCAACTGTGGAGATGTCTAAAAGTCACTTCTTGCTTTTTTTACTCCGATTAAGCTCGAATTCAACCAAAAGACTCCAAATCCAGCACATTTTCTCCACACCTAATCACAACTCAAGAAAAGATCGAAAAAAACACAAAAGTCAAACAAAAATACAACAAATGACTCAAAACGAATATTAAGTGAAGGACAAAAGACACCAGAAACACAATACATCATAAATAGTAAAGAAGATGAGGTTGGTGGATTTGTGGTGCATTCAGTCTTGCCCATCAGACCGCCCAACAATGAATAGAATTGTAGAGATTATGGAAGGAAACTAATCTTCTTGGATATCAGAGGAAAAATTCAATCTCCTCTGAATTAAAAATTGTTCCGTAAACTGTATAAATCGCATGCTTTTTGTTTATGATAAAACATCCTTCGTGTTTTTTTTTTTTTTTTTTTTTTTTGTTACTCGCATAAAAAAAAAAATAGAATACATGTATCGTTGTTAAACTTGGAAGCCCTCAAATGCCTTTTATTGAAAAATTAATCATTTTATTCCCTTCTCTGATCCAACAGAACACGTGTGTGAATCTAGGATATTTTTTTTACTTTTGGATATCTTGGTGGGTGAAAAGGCTTCAAGGTAAATTCTCTTTAACCGTTTAACCTACTTTTGGAATAGTAGTTTAAACTTCTTTGATGTTGTTTGTGAGAGAAGCTCTAATCACATTGTTGACTTTTCCGGTCTTTTAAGAGTCTTCTACGGATAAGTCAGAGAGCTTTTTAATGGATGAAGAAAAACAAATTGCTCGAGCTTCACTGCTATTGATCTTAAACCAAGAATAACACTCGTACACGTGCCAAATCAAAGCTTCTAGGCTCTTTTTGCTCTAGCCTTAGGAACATCCTTGCCTGCATTAATTATCCTTTTTCATTATGTTATCCGTTATGGAATGGCTTACATCAAACGATGTTATGTTGACGCTGATTTTTTTAACACTTTTTAGACATAAAAAATTACACTCAAGAGATGAAAATTTGTATGAAAAAATTTCTTCCATCTCCAACGAATTGGCATTAAGTTTTCGTTAAATCTAGAATTGAATAAAATTTAGCCTTTTGTCTTCAAATGCCTCTCCATTTTAGATATTTCACTATGCTCTTCTCTAGAACAATCACTCCTCCTCTATTGAAAGTCCAATTAGCCCTTGGGGCTGACGTCATTCCCTCTTTCCATTGACGTGAAACATTATTTCTCTGCAAATTTAAGGTATCATCGATGTTAAAATGACTTTTATACTGTCGTTTAGATTGTCTGGGTTTATGCTTAGGGCCACCAATTTTTTATAAGTTTTTTTGGCCACATATTTTTTTATTAGGTAATCAAGACCATTTAATTTAATTATATTATTATTTAATTAGAAAATACATATATTTTTAAAAATAATACTATTATTTATTTAAAATGTTTGTATGACCACATATTTTTATTTTCTATTAGTCGTATATTTGTATTTTAGATATTTTTTGTTACTTGTTTTTTTCAGTCATTTGTTTATAAAATATATTAGATTTTTTTTTTAATATAAAAAAATTATTACAAGAAATATTAAAACATGCCGCATTATTTTTTTTCGCTTCCGACCACCAATTTTATTTGACCGGCCCTATATTCAACTAAAGAAACCCTAGTAAACCATATCAAACCTGTCGTTTAATTTCTGTCCACAGGAACCAAAATAAAATCTTGTGTCGTACTGTGCACATTTTTCCTCCAATCCACATTAAAGAAAAAAACCATTGTTAACTTAATTGCCTGACGTCATCACTCACTAAATATCAACTTCTCACTCATTGCACATGAGAAAAATGGTGAACAAAAAAATACTTTTAAATTACTTTTGGTCACAAAGACCATAGGTTCCACTAAATATCAACTTCTCTCTTCCACTTATTTCACTTTTGGAATATGAAGAAACAAAGAAGAAAGTGCTAACTTGAAAATTTTCTTGGCATTAACTTTTCATTAATCATTCTCTTCCACTTATTGCACTTTTTTCTTCCAGACTCCATGTTTTAACGAATAAATTAATACTGTATAGCGTAGCATTTGGTCACAACGACCAAAAATAGGTTCCTTAAAGTCCAACTCTTAGTTACATTACAAAAGACACTCACCAATCTCTTCATCTATTTTCATCTTCTTCATCTATTTTCTTCTTTCTTCGCGTACCAATTTTTTTATGCTCACTTGTAATACAATGATCAGTCAGTTTTTATCCCCGAAAAAATATATGTCCATTAGAATCATATGGTTGCTCTGTGTGATACCATCTTGTGTTTTCTCAGCTAATGATCTTTATAGACACTGCAGCCAATCCTTTCAATACGGAGATCAGAACGGTCTTTTGTACCCTTTTTGGATTCCTGACAGAGAAGAATGCGGCCACCCGAAGTTTGAGCTCAAATGCAACACATGTTTTGCAGAGGTTAGCTTCTCCTCTGTGAAGTTCAGAATCTTGGACACTAATTATATAACTCGTAGGATAAGACTCGCCAGAACGGATTTTATCAACAATGTTTGTCCCTATGCTCCTTTAAATGTGTCCTATGTGGATAACGGCCTTCCGTTTGCTCCTAACACTGAGCTCCTAACAATATATTACGACTGTAACTTTTCACGTGAAGTTTATACCTTTGGTGGCATGCTTGGTTGTCCGAGTGAAAAAACTGATCACAAAAGAAACTACTATGTGACTATAGAATCAATGGTTTGTTAAGAACACAAGATATAAAAGTATAACTCACTTTTATTAGCTTAAGAAAATCTCTTAAAACTTAAGCTCTCAATCTCTCTTTCTCTCTCAAACCTCATAAGTCGTGTCACATCTCAACACCTCCTTATATAAGACTTTGCTAATCCTAATCCTACTAGGAATCACACATATTAGATATCTCCTAATACACTTGATCCTTATCTCCTTAATAAACCCAATTATAGTAAGACTAGGATTAACTTCCAGCTCAAGCTTCCTTCAAGCTTATCCCAACAATCTCCTCCTTAAGCTTGAAAGCATTTTCTGTCAAATAACTCCCAAGAGTCTTCTCATATCTCTGAATTTCTTATTGTCCAAAGATTTGGTGAGTATGTCTGCTCTCTGCTCAGTTCCTGGAACATGTTCTATCTCAATTTGGCCACTCTCAACCCTTTCTCTGATGAAGTGATAACGCCTATGTATATGTTTGCTCCTCCCATGGAAAACATGGTTCTTGGTGAGAGCAATCGCCGATTGATTATCAATCCGGATAGTAACCTTCTCTTCTGCAGCTCCGGTGATCTCTACCATCAAGTCTTGTAACCAAACAACTTGTTTTGCTGCTTCAGTACTGGCCATGAACTCGGCTTCACATGAGGATAAAGTCACTACATCTTGTTTCTGTGAACACCAAGTGATAGGACCCTCTCCAAGATAGAATATATGACCCGAGGTGCTTCTACCATCATGTTCATCAACGTTATGGCTACTGTCTCTGTACCCAATTAGACGAGGCATCTTCATTCTCCCATAGGATAAGCCAAGGGTAGCAGTTCCTCTTAGATACCTTAAACACTGCTTCATAGCTGCTCCATGCGACTCCCTAGGACTCTGCATATAACGACTAAGAATTCCAACACAATAGGACAAATCCGGTATGGTATGCAACAAATAACGTAAACAACCAACTTTCTTCCTATAAGCAGTTGCATCTATCTCCTTCTCTTTCTCTACTTTCGACAATTTTAGCTCTGGTTCCATAGGGATAAGCACCGAGTTGCACTTTGACATTCCTGTTTCCTCCAATATCCTCTGAGCGTAACGAGCTTGGCTCAATGTGATACCACCTTGATGTTGATTCACCTCCATACCAAGGTAGTAAGTCAGTCTTCCAAGGTCACTCATTTCAAATTTAGAAGACATCTCCTCCTTAAATTTGTTTATAACTACCAAGCTTGTTCCTGTAATAAACAGATCATCAACATAAACTCCAATAATTAGAAGATCAGTACCGATGCTTTTCCGATAGACAGAGGGCTCCTTCGAGCACTTAATGAACTGCAAATCCTGAAGAATGTGATTCAACTTGTTATTCCAAGCTCTAGGCGCCTGTCTCAAACCATACAAAGCTTTGTTTAGCTTATACACCTTCCTTTCATTGCCCTTTTGTTCGAATCCCTCAGGTTGAGAAACATACACAGTCTCCTTAAGTTCTCCATGGAGAAAGGCTGTTTTTACATTAAGATGATGAATCTCCCATCCATGAGAAGCTGCAAGATCAATCAGTAATTTTATAGTTTCAATCCTAGCAACAAGTGCAAAAACCTCCTCAAAGTCAACACCATACTTCTGCACATATCCTTTTGCTACAAGTCGAGCTTTGTACTTGTTAATACTCCCATCTGAATTTCTCTTCTGTTTAAATACCCACTTTAAGCCAATTGGCTTTGCTCCAACAGGAAAATCAGTAAGATCCCATGTTCTAAACTTCTCAATTGATTCTATCTCATCTTCGCAGGCTCGTATCCACTCCTTAGACTCCTTGGCTTCATAAAAATTTCTCAGTTCATTATTAATACACATCAACAAGAACTCACCTTCTTCTTCTGCAAGTAAGACATAATCCTCCAAATATTTTGGCTTAATACTTGGTCGTGTTGACCTTCGCAGTTCAGGCTCTAACAAGGTTGCACAAGATTCTGCAGGTATTGTTGCAGTATCGTGTGACTCGTGCTCTGTTTTGCTTTCACGTTGAAACTTGATCTTTCTTGTGATGTGTGGATGATATGATGGATGCAAGGTGTTTCAATTACCCTTATGATGTTGTAGCATAAAGGATGTCAAACTATAATGAGTGTGATGCAAGCAATCAGGATGTGAATACTTATCTAAGTCAAGCCAAATCTGATGAATGATTTTTACTAACAACCTAATGATGATTATGAAATGCAGAATATGAAGCTACTAAGACATGATACTAAATGCAAAGTAAACAATAAGACAAAGCAGTAATGATACTAAACAAGAACATAAATTATACTAATGCAAGACAAGTAATGAAACATGATTAAACAGAAATGAAATGGATGCAACAGAAAACTAGAATGAAACAGGAAATGACACAGATATGATGTAGAACATAAACAAGAACTCTGGAATGAGCTCGAGCAAGCACTCGATCGGATGTGTGATTGAGTGGGTGGTCGAGTTGACAAGCGAATGAACAGAAACAGAGCAAATAATGAAAACAGAGCAAACAACAAGCAATTAACAATACTCAAACAGGGAAATCAATAAGCAAAGAAAGGTCCTAAGGATGGATTCATGGGCTGGACTCAAGCTATGGTTATCTAAATTGGTCAACAAACCTCAATCAACAATGAGCTATCTCTAGACAATGATCTTCTAATACATGTTAATCCATTCTCATGACAATAACAATCAAGCCAAGATACTTCTTAGACCTAGTTCTCACTAGCTATTACATATCAAAGCAGGCATTAAACAACCAGATCATCAATGTCAAAAATCATAGTAAACATCTAATCTCTTAGCATGCTTCATGATAATCTCTAGTATTAGCCTTATCTAACAACTTAGACATTGGTGTGATGCTAAGAAGCTTAAGATCTACCCTTACCCTCTCAGTATAAGAATAACATAGAGTTCATCTAACCCAGAAGAGATATTAAACAATCAATCTTGACCAATCTAAATAACCATAACCCTTATCCATCATAATCCATCCTCAAGATCCTAAACCACTACTCACAATCACAAAACATGATGAACAAAGTCATAAACCCAGAAATCAATGAAACTTGCATTATTAGAAAGATGAGATGAAGATCTACAATATTGAAGAAGATATCAAACTCAAATTCTTAATACTTTGAAAGTTATGGAACCAACAAATATCAAAGATTTCTTAAAAATATGCAAAAGTGGCTAGAGAATCTAAAACAAAAGAAAGCAAAAAGTAGATAATACCCAAAAGGGGTAAATACTAGGTTTACAGATTTTATCTAAAAGTGGCTCTTGGTGGCTGCAGGGTAAAAGCCTTTATATAGGAGAGAGGGGGAAACCCTAAAAGTAGCTAGAAGACTAAATGGAGGGTCGTCGGTCAACTCGACCAGGTGCTCGGTCGAGTGCTTGGTCGAGTGGCCTCTTCTTCTGCTTCTTCCAACCGGTCGAGTCCTTCTCCGCACACGGTCGAGTGTCTAGTCGAGTGGGCAGTCGAGTGGACTTCCGAGCTTGGTTTCTTCTGCTCTAACTCCTTGATCTTCTTCACTTTGATAGCTCAAATCCTTCTCAACATCCTTCCATGCTCCTTAGGATCCAAATTCACCTGTTTATGCAAGAAACTATGCAAATGCAATGCAATTCTACTCTAATGCATAAACTGTCCTAAAGCTACTCAATAATGGCTAAATGTGCTTATAAATTATGCAAAAGATGTGAATATACTAAGGTAAAACATGGTGAAATATATGAACATCAACACCCCCAAACTTAGTCTTTGCTTGCCCTCAAGCAAATTAACAAGACATAAGTAGGAGAGTGAGGTTTGAAAATGGGATCTCAGCTCCTAAAACTTGCTAATAAACTAGCTAGAATCAATGTCCATGTTACTATTACTATGATGCAAGTTGAATGAGCTGTACTTAAAGATTTTAGACAAGCCTATCACAACCTTTACTGATTTAAGCCTTAGATATCCACATGCATTCAAATCAACCATTTCTTTTAACATTCATTAAACAAAATCATGAATCAATCTTATGCAATGCCTTAAACTCATTTGGCTTGGTAATAAAGATTTAGAGACAATGATGGTCTCTCTTTAGAGTGGGGCTTCTCAAGATCAAGGTTCTCTCATAAAAATGAATTGAGCTTTAGAAAAAGGCTAAAGGTAAGAACACTTAGACACATACAAGAAAAAAACCTTGTCTACCCAAAAGTAACCAAAGTGTTTGATACTAACATTCTAATCCCAAATTGTCCTAGTTCTACCCTTTATCTTCATCTCTTCTCAAATACCTTTTTTTCTCTTTTGTTTTTAAGCCTTAGGAGAAGTTTCTTATTTGAATCATCTAGTGGAATGGGGTTTCTTTCTTATTTGCTATGGTTCTCTTTTCTTCTTAATTCTTAAGACATAAAAGCATTTTGCTAGAATCTTCTTTTCTTTCTTTCTTTTCTTTGAGTAGAACCATCTTTAACAATCTCATACATCCCATTCTTTCACTAGAGTTTACATAAACACATTCCCATCCTAAAGACTAATACCCTTTTCTTTCTCTTTTTCTCTTTTCTTTCCTTTTCTTTTTTATAAACAACCAAGTCCCAAACCCAACAATTAAACCACCTAGTCCTATCTAGTATGAAAATTGCAAACTAGAACTACACAAGACAATACTCTTGTCAGCTCAAACCTAACACTTTCTACCAAGCTCAATCCCAAAAAGGCCTCACACACACAAGAATAAACATGGCTTGAAAGAAGGGTTGGTTAAGGGTAGGGGAAACTGATTCTTAATGAGGAAATCAGCTACTTGGATCAACAAGAGTGGTCAAAGGAGAAAGATGATCCAAATATGTATATGGTATCCATGAGTTTAAAGCAATGCACAAATTGATAATTACAAGTCAATATTAGGTTCTTATAAATAGGAAATGACATCAAATCACAACATGCTTCAATTTAGACCAAATGCAATGCAGGAATTCAAGGCTTGGTTCAACCTTATGCTTCTAGCTACTCAACTAGCATCAAAGTACTATTAACTTGGGCATTGATCCTAGTTTAGTGAATTTAAACAAGGTAACAAGGTTAAACTCATCATAGATCCCTAATGCAAATATTAAACATTCCTATATGAAACATGCTAAACAAGATCCTAATATGCAATGCAAACTACATGAACACTCTTTTTTTGTAAAGGTTTTTGCAAAAAATTTCAATTTTTTAGGTTTTTCTATGACATAGATGAAATGCAACTACTAACATGATTATGCTAAAAATTTGAAATAAGAAAACAAAACACAATATCAAATACTATCTCAAACCTTCCCCCAAACTTAAATTACACAGTCCCTTGTGTAAGAGAAATTTGAAAGAGGATTTAAGACTCAAAACAAAATAAAACTAGATATGCAATGGTATTTACAAAGGAAAGGTGAAGTTTGTACCTTATGGATTGTGGAAGAAGTTGTCCACATCCTCATTCATGCTATCCAATGTGTAGTTGAGGTCTTGTTGTTGACTTTGAGGTGGGGAAGGAGGCAACTCGACTATGGCCATCGACTGGTACTCTGTCGAGTGAGTGCTCGAGTGATCCGGTCGAGTGCCTTGGAAACTGTTGTTCTGGGCGACTTGAACCTTTCCTCCCCTGAATTGGCTCATGCATTGAAGCTCTAGCTGGTTCCACTGGGTTTTCAGCTCTAGACACTGCTCTAGTTGAGCTACACCTCCTCAAAGGGCTAGAAGGTGTTGGTGAAGAGTTCCCACTCTTCAATTCAGCAATCTCCTTCTTTAAACCCTTGATGGACTTAGTCATCCTTCCCATCTTCTTTTTCAGCTTTTCAAAGTTCTTCCCATGCCACTTGTTCTACTTTTGTAGAAGTGTCAACCTCTTGCTAGTCTCTCTCACTCCTATACTATCCCTTGGATTTGGCTCATAATCTTCAAAGTAGAATTGTTCTTCCCCATCAGCCATTTCCACATCTTCAGCTTGATCTTCTATTACTTGGGCTATCCCATCAAACAAAAACTCAGCAGCTGGCCAAAAGTCAATGTTTAGCCCTTCTCTTATGGTGGTGAGAGCTTGATTAGGTAGAACAAGCTGTGTCTTCCCTAGTGTTGGATGCTCAAAGTTGAAGAGGTGCTTCCCATGGTGCATCTCCTTGGCTAGAATGAGAGTGGAGGTGAGGTAGTTGTTGTCAATCCATCTTGGCTTGGCTTTCTCTCCTTTAAGTGGTACCTTGGCAGCTACTAGCATTGGAGTGATGATGCCTCCAATGGTTAGAACTCCAATTGATCCTTTCTTGTGCAGCTTGCTCACCCAGCTTCTATAATAGATCAATTGGTCAATGAGGACCATAACAAGATCAGTCTCCACACTACTTCCAAGGATTATGGTTCCATCCCTTGCTTGAGTGATGATTCCATAAAAGGCCATATCAATAATCTTGAGTTCTCTCTCATTGAGATTTCCAGTTTCCTTCCTAGCAAAAAATGTGTTTGCTAGGGCCTTGTGGAAATATCTTAAAACTGGGCTCCTTATCTTGGAACACTTAGTCTTGGAGGATGAGTAGAGGTTGATATCTCCAATAGTCTCCCAAACAGAAAATAGCTCTTCCCTTGGTATAACCATACTCTTTTGACTACCAACTTCAAATCCAAAGATGTTGGCTATCTTCTTGAATGTAAGCTCATATCTCCTCCCCATGATGGTGAAATCACAGCAACCAGCTCCTAATTTTTTATCCATCCTTGGGTAGAAGTGCATCTTGATGGTGGCTAAGAACTCACAGCTCTCTTCTCTATACCATTCCATTCACAATCCCATGAATTTGCTTAGATTGCACTTCTCAAAGATAAATTCTATATCTTCAGCAATCCTCAGCTTCTCCATGGTCTCCTTGTGTGGATATCTTGTTCCTTGGAAGCTCATCCTCATGAAGGCTTCATAGAGCTGTTTTGTAGTTAGACCACAAGATTGTTCTTCTTCTCCCTCTCCTTCTTCCTCTTCTTCTTCTTCTTCCTCACTCTCACTCTCAACCTCTTCTTGTTGAACATCAGCTGCTAGTCTCTTTCCCTTTGCTTTGTTCCTCCTTATGTGCTCTTGAAGAGTGAACTCCATCTCTTCTTCACTCTCAGTTCGCTCAGGATCCTCCTCAATGGGTTGATGTTTCTTACTCGGCACGCCACTCGAACCCGCACTCGGTCGTTTGCTTGCTTGAGTAGGTGGTCGAGTACTTCCCCCAACTTGTCTTCTGGATGCAAGATGTGCATCACGTCGATCCAAGGAGAGATCAACGGCTTGTTGAGATGCTCTTGTAGACCTTGAAGACATTTTGAAAGAGAACTGAAAGGAATAGACTCAAAGCTCAAAGTTAATAGGTTAGTAACCCAAAAACCAAAAGAACTAAGCTTGAGCAAGAAGATGAACTTGAGAGAGATTTTAAGCTAGATTTTGATTGTTTTGAGCAAATGAAAGAGTGTGAGAGGCATAGGATCGAGTTTAGTTGTTTATAAAGAAGCTAAGGGGACAAAGAGACAAGGGTGGAGCGTCCATACCATTCAAATTTGAATTGGGAATCTTTGACTCACTTATTGCTGCAACTCGACCCCACCACTCGACCCCACGTGGTCGAGTGCTTGACCAAAATTTGAATTTCGAACTTCTTTCTCCCTCCACTCGATCGTGCAAGACAAAATTGAATCGATTGGGCTTGAAATTTTATTCCACTCGATCGAGTACCTCTTGTGGGCTGGTCGAGTGGCTTTGCGAATCCACTTCTACTAGTCCAATTCTTCTTAAACCCATCTACACTTCCATAAAATGGCCTGCCCAACACAAACATAAAAGAAAAGAAATCAAAACTACAAGGAAAATTAAATGTATTTACAATGATACCTTAGGGACTTCCTCCCTAGTGAGCTTGTTTAAAGTCACTAAGCTTGACTTTTGACTTTTGATGCCTTTTTAGGCTTGGTTTGGAGACCAAGGAGGTGATGAAATCCTCCCTGGTACAACTTGATCACTTTGGTGTTGCTTCTTGATCACTGCCTCCTTAACACTTGAACTTTGTTTTTTCTTAATCTTGAGCCTTGGTCTTGCCTTCTTCAAAGACCTCTTGTTGAGTTGCACTTGAAGATCCTTCACTAGATCAGTCAACTCTTGAACTGAACCCTTGAGCTTCTCCATTGATTCCTCATGAGATGAAACTTTAGCTTTTGAAGTCTCTACTTCACTTGGGACCTCATGATCTCTCTTGTCTTTAAGAACAAAAGGTTGACCTCTAGTGGGCAAGTTGGTTGGGTTGTTGATATCAAAATTCATGGTCAAAACTTCATCTATATTCAAGGTTATCAATCCTTCCTTAACATCAATTACAGCTCCAGCAGTGGCTAGGAATGGTCTTCCTAGAATGATATGGTCTTCTAACTCCTTTTCCATATCTATGATCACAAAATCAGTGGGAATTCTGGCCTTGCCTAACTTGACTGTAAAGTTTTTCAATTTTCCAACCACATCTCTATTGGATCCATCAGCTAGACTTATGTAGAGGTTGCTAAACTTGAATTCAGTATGCACAAGCTTCTGTGCTATGGAGTAAGGCATCACACTGATAGATGCTCCCAAGTCACACAAGCATTTGTTGAAGTGTAGATAGCTGAAGGAGCAAGGCAGATTGAATGGACCAGGATCTTCAAGTTTTGTTTGGATGATAGCTTCCTCAATCTCTTCAAGATCCCTTTTATCCTGATTCTGAGCTTTCTCCCTTGATATCTCAAGTAGCATGCCTTGGTAGAGAGGATATGGGGTATATTGTTCCAAAGCAGGTCCTCTATCTTCTTCTTTGAATGCTATGACAACCTCTTCCTTCAAAGCCATCACTTCCTTCTTTTCAATGACTTCCTTTTGTTGTAAAGCCATCACTTCCTTCTTTTCAATTATTTCCCTAAGTTCCTTCAGCTTTTGTGCCTTGAATCGTCCTGAGAATGGCAAAGGTGGTTTGTAAGCAGGAGTAATGTATCTAGCAGGCTTGACAGCTTCTGGGGCAACAACTCGACCGGTCACTCGATCAGGTACTCGATCGTGTGTGTGGTCGAGCACCTGGTCGAGTGCTTTGCCGACTTCAGTTTGCTGTGTAAAATCTTTACTCTGGGCTTCAATAAGTGACAAACCCTCCCCAGCTTGAACTTCACTGTCCTCAGTGACAGTATTGATGTTACTATATTTTACCATATTTAAGACCTTGTTTATTTCATGTTTGGCATCATATAGAAATGATTCCTTAGGTTTTATACCCATTTATGTCCAAATATGCACTTAGGATGTTTAGAAGCATGCATTGCATACATTTGTGCATTTGGAGTATTATTAGGTGTTATGGAGCTCTAAAAGTCTAAGGAAGGACATGGTGTTATATCTGGAGCTAAACAAGAGGACTAGAAGCATCAAGAACGTAAAGGAAGGCACTCGACCATACCACTCGAGCAGGCACACGGTCGGATTCATAACGAGCTCCTCAAAGATCGATCCTAATGAAGATCTTCTGTTGCGATTAAGCTTCAGCACCCTTCATGAGAGTTGTAGGCCATTGAGTTAACTTTCTAATTCCGGTGGTTTCAAGTCAATCGGAGGTGTAGTTCAAGAGTTATCCCGATTTTACTGAACAGATATCATCCCAGATCGAAGACTAGAGCTACGTGACGGACCAACCACTCGACCATGCACTCGACCGAGCACATGGTCGAGCTTCCAGCCGAATCTATGTTTTGTCCTCTAGCTAACTAGGGCTTCTCTCTCTTTACTATATATATGTGCTGGCACTTGTGGCCGAAAAAGAGATCCTGGAGACCCTGTAGACACCTCATAACCTAGTTTTTGCCATTTTTAGCTACTTTTACTTTATTGCATTATCTCTTATATTTTCTCTAGATTTTCATAGATTTGTAACCTTCACAACTTTGAATCTGTTGCGTATTTGCTTTCACTTCTTTGTATTAAATTGTTCATCTTTATCTCATCTTTCTAATCATGGTAGTTTCATTAATTTATGGGTTTGTGTTCTTCATGATGATTTTTAGATCTGATTAGTGGCTTAGGATCTTAGGGATGGATTAGGCTGGATAAGAGTTATGACTATCTACACTGATCAAGCTTGATTGTTTAAATATCTCTTCTAGATTAGATATGCTCTATGTTATTCTTATACTAAGAGGGTAATGATAGATCTTAAGCTTCTTAGCATCACATCAATGTCTAAGTTGTTAGATAAGGCTAATGCTAGAGATTATCATGAAGCATGCTAAGAGATTAGATGTTTAAAATGATTTTTGACATTAATGATCTGGTTGTTTAATGTCTGCTTTTATATGTAATAGCTAGTGAGAACTAGGTCTAAGAGTATCTAAGCTTGATTGTTATTATTATGAGAGTGGATTAACAAGTATTAGAGGATCATTGTCTAGAGATAGCTCATTGTTGATTGAGGTTTGTTGATCAGTTTAGATAACCATAGCCTGAGCCCAGCCCATGAATTCATCCCTAGGACCTTCTTTGTTTATTGATTTCTCTGCTTGAATACTGTTATTCGCTTGCTGTTTGATTTACTTTCGTTTTGCTCTGTTTTAATTGTTTACTCTGTTTCTGTTCTTCATCCGGAAGTTCACTCCACCTCCCACTCGACCATGCACTCGACCGAGTGCTAGGTCGAGCTCCATTTTACTTTCTTGTTTATGCATTGTTCTGTTCTTGTTTTCTTCTGCTTATTAGTTAATTCTGCTAAGTCTTGTTTATTGCACTTGTTCTATAGTTTAATTCAGCATTAGTATTGTCTTAAGTTGTCTTAGTTCATTGCATTTCATTATTGTCATTAGGTTGTTAGAAACAAATCAACTTGATATTTGGCTTAACTTGAATGCATTGATCACATCTTGACTGCATACATATCACACTATGGATTGACATCCTTTATGCTACAACATCATAAGGGTATTGAAACACCTTGCATCCCATTTGATCATCTTTGCCTAAGTTTGTTTGATTCTACATCATTCATTCATTAAGAGGTTAAGATAGAAAAATCTTTGTTTCAATTGGCGCCGTTGCCATTAGGGTGTTTATATGTTCCAGTCGAGATTTCATTGTTTCAAGATTAAGCTATGTTACTTTTTATTCTATTACTCACCTCTTTCTTGTTCTGGTGTTCTGTTTTGATTCTCAGGTACCACTCGACTAGGCACTCGGTCGAGTACCTCAAAGCAAACGGTCGAGTGCTTGTTCGAGCACCTGTTCAGAGTCTAAAAAAAACAGAAGAAGAGGTGGAAATGGAACTTCCACAGAATCTGCATGAACCTCAAAGGAGAAGGAAGATTGGTGATAGTGATGCTCCCACTACTCATACTCAGAGATATGGGATAGTGCCTCCTGCTGTCCATAACACAACCTTCACAATCAAGAGTAGTCTTATCTCAAGGGTTCAAAGCAACAGATTTCATGGACTGCCTACTGAAGACCCCCTTGCCCATCTTGATGAGTTTGATAGGTTTTGTAGCCTCACCACTATAAATTGAGTCAGTGAGGATGCCTTGAAGCTGAGGTTGTTTCCTTTTTCTCTAGGAGATAAAGCACATCAGTGGGAGAAGACTCTACGTTCTGGAAAAATCACCTCTTGGGTTGATTGTAAGAAGGTCTTCCTTGCAAAATACTTTAGTAGTTTAAGGACTGCACATTTGAGGAATGAAATTTTAGGATTTCTCCAACAGAATGGTGAATCTTTCAGTGAAGCATGGGAGCGCTTCAAAAGCTACCAGAGACAATGCCCACATCATGGATTCAGCAATGAATATTTGTTGTGTACTTTGTATAGAGGTGTTCTTCCCAAGATCAAGATGCTCCTGGACACAGTCTCCAATGGAAGCTTCATGAATAGAGATGTAGATGAAGGTTGGGACTTAGTAGAGAACTTTGCTCAGTCTAATGGAGATTATAATGAGGAATATGATAGCAGATTAAGGGGAGGTGTTGATTCTAAGGAAGGGCATGAAAAGGAACTACAAGCCTTAGATGAGAAGCTTGAGAAGCTTGATAAACTCCTTCTAACCCAACAAAAGCAAGTACATGCTGTTTTTGAAGATGGGCAGTTTATGGTTCAAGTTTATCCTCCACTACAACCCCAGCCAGCTCCTGCTCAAGATCATGAGATGAAGAGTATGCTTCAGCAACTCCTACAAGGTCAAGATAATGGAGCTATGGAAACAAGTAAGAAGCTCACAAAGATGAAAAACAAGATAGACTCCACATATGGTGCCCTTAATATCAAGATTGAGGCTTTAACTTGCAGAATGCTTCTCCTAGAGAGCAAGAGTGAATCTTCTTCTTCTAGACAACTCAATGGGACATCAATTGACAATCTAAAGGAGTTTGCCACTGCCCAAGCTATCTCTCTCAAAGAACTACCTTCAAAGCTCACTGAGGACAGTGGCAACCAAGTTGGCGAGGATTTTCTTCAACCAGAGGTGCCGAATGAGAAGAGAACTGAGCTTGAGACACCATTCGACCATACACTCGACCATGCACACGGTCGAGTGCCTGATCGAGTCATTGCTCAAAATTTTAACAAGCCGGTTTGGTTCATTCCTTCTCCCTATCAGCCACCTTTGCCATTTCCAGGACGGTTTAAAGAGCAAATCCTGAAAAAGTACAAGACTTCTATTGATCAGCAAGCAATGATGGTCTTGAGTCATGAACCTTTATTAGAAGATGTTGAAATGAAGGATAAGCCACAAGTTAAAGAGTTTGAGAAGAAGAAGCCAACTATTGATGGACAGACCTTCAGGATTGAAGAGAAAGGTCATGAAACTGAGTATGAAATCTTTGAGGGTGTGAATGGAGTAGAAACAGAGATTTTAGGTCACTCGGACTTCCACTCGACCTACCACTCGACCGAGCACCTTAGGTCACTCGACCGAGTGGTACCAAGTCACCCAGAATGCCCAGACTTCATCCCCAAGCTTCACCAACAACAAGAGCCAAGAAATCCTTCCTCTGATGGTCTGTCTAAGCTTCAAACTATCAACATTCTACATGATTCAGTGAGGGAGTTAACAACTAAGGATGAGGAGATAAGGGGGCAAATCAAGAAGCTTCATGGTAAAGTAAGAAGTTCCTCTCCAAAGAAAGCAAGGCAAGGTCTGAGTATTATAAGCAGACACAACTCTTTTAGCATTGACCCAAGAATAAGAGGAGCAATGCAATCTCTAAGAACTGAGGGGACTTCATCAGCTCTCTATCACCCTTCCAAAGCATAAGAAGTATGCAAAGTCAAGCTTAGAGACTTTAAACAAGCTCACTTGGGAGGAAGTCCCAAAGGTATCCTTGTACATATTGGTTTAAGTTTCTTGTTATTTTGATCTTGTTTTCTTTAGTATTATGGTTCAGGCAATAGGAAGGGAGCTTAAGAACTTGGTAACACTTTCATAAATGAATCCCACCCTCAGCCCATCCCAAGTAATACTCCAACTCTATCTTTGTATATACCATTGCATTTCTTGTTTTTGTTTTGTTTCTTGATTCTTAAATCCTCCTTCAAATTTCTCTTACACAAGGGACTGTGTAATTTAAGTTTGGGGGAGGGTTTGAGATGACATTTGATGTTATGTTTTGTTTTCTTATTTCAAATTTTTAGCATAATCATGTTAGTACTTGTATTTCATTTACGGCATAGAAAAACCTAAAAATTTGAAAATTTTTGCAAAAAATCTTTACAAAAAAGAGTGTTAATGTAGTTTGCATTGCATATTAGGATCTTGTTAGTATGTTTCATGTAGGACTGTTTCATATTTGCATTAGGGATCTATGATGAGTTCAGCCTTGTTAACTTGTTTAAATTAGCTAGACTAGGATCAATGCCCAAGTTAATAGTACTTTGATGCTAGTTGAGTGAGCTAGATTGAACCAAGCCTTGAATTCCTATATTGCAATTTGGTCTAAATTGAAGCATGTTGTGATTTGATGTCATTTCCTACTTATAAGAACCTAATATTGACTTGTAATTATCTGGTTGTGCATTGTTTTAAACTCATGGATACCATACACATATTTGGGTCATCTTTTTCCTTTTTACCACTCTTGTTGATCCAAGTAGCTGATTTCACTTTTAAATCAGTTTCTCCTACCCTTAACCAACCCTTCTTTCAAGCCATGTTTATTCTTTTGTGTGTGAGGCCTTTTTGGGATTGAGCTTGGTAGAAAGTGTTAGGTTTGAGCTGACAGGAATAAAGCCTTGTGTAGTTCTAGTTTGCATTTTTCAAACTAGATAGGACTAGGTGGTTTAATTGTTGGGTTTGGGAAATGATTGATCTGAATGCATGTGGATATCTAAGGCTTGAATCAGTAGAGGTTGTGATGGGTCTGTCTAAAGTTTTTACGTACAGCTCATTCACCTTGCATCATGGTACTAGTAACTTAGGACATTGATTCTAGGTAGCTCATTAGCAAGTTGTTAGGTTCTAAGATCCCACTTTCAAACCTCACCTTCCTACTTATGCCTTGTTTATTTGCTTGAGGGCAAGCAAAGACTAAGTTTGGGGGTGTTGATGTTACTATATTTTACCATATTTAAGGCCTTATTTAGTTCAGGTTTTGCATCATATAGAAATGATTCCTTAGGTTTTTTAGCCATTTATGTCCAAATATGCACTTAGGATATTTAGAAGCATGCATTGCATACATTTGTGCATTTGGAGTATTATTAGGTGTTATGGAGCTCTAAAAGTCTAAGGAAGGACATGGTGTTATATCTGGAGCTAAACAAGAGGACTAGAAGCATCAAGAACGTAAAGGAAGGCACTCGACCATACCACTCGAGCAGGCACACGGTCGAGCACACGGTCGGATTCATAACGAGCTCCTCAAAGATCGATCCTAATGAAGATCTTCCGTTGCGATTCAGCTTCAGCATCCTTCATGAGAGTTGTAGGACATTGAGCTAAATTTCTAATGACGGTGGTTTCAAGTCAATAGGAGGTGTAGTTCAAGAGTTATCCCGATTTTACTGAATAGATATCATCCCAGATCGAAGACTAGAGCTACGTGACGGACCAACCACTCGACCACGCACTCGACCGAGTACATGGTCGAGCTTCCAGCCGAATCTCTGTTTTGTCCTCTACCTAACTAGGGCTTTTCTCTCTTTACTATATATATGTGCTGGCACTTGTGGCCGAAAAAGAGGTCCTGGAGACCCTGTAGACACCTCATAACCTAGTTTTTGCCATTTTTAGCTACTTTTACCTTATTGCATCATCTCTTATCTTTTCTCTAGATTTTCATAGATTTGTAACCTTCACAACTTTGAATCTGTTGAATATTTGCTTTCACTTATTTGCATTAAATTGTTCATCTTTATCTCTTCTTTCTAATCATGGTAGTTTCATTAATTTCTGGGTTTGTGTTCTTCATGATGATTTTTAGATCTGATTAGTGGCTTAGGATCTTAGGGATGGATTAGGCTGGATAAGAGTTATGACTATCTACACTGATCAAGCTTGATTGTTTAAATATCTCTTCTAGATTAGATATGCTCTATGCTATTCTTATACTAAGAGGGTAATGATAGATCTTAAGCTTCTTAGCATCACATCAATGTCTAAGTTGTTAGATAAGGCTAATGCTAGAGATTATCATGAAGCATGCTAAGAGATTAGATGTTTAAAATGATTTTTGACATTAATGATCTGGTTGTTTAATGTCTGCTTTTATATGTAATAGCTAGTGAGAAGTAGGTCTAAGAGTATCTAAGCTTGATTGTTATTATCATGAGAGTGGATTAACAAGTATTAGAGGATCATTGTCTAGAGATAACTCATTGTTGATTGAGGTTTGTTGATCAGTTTAGATAACCATAGCTTGAGCCCAGCCCATGAATTCATCCCTAGGACCTTCTTTGTTTATTGATTTCTCTGCTTGAATACTGTTATTCGCTTGCTGTTTGATTTACTTTCGTTTTGCTCTGTTTTAATTGTTTACTCTGTTCTTCATCCGGAAGTTCACTCCACCTCCCACTCGACCATGCACTCGACCGAGTGCTAGGTCGAGCTCCATTTTACTTTCTTGTTTATACATTGTTCTGTTCTTGTTTTCTTCTGCTTATTAGTTAATTCTGCTAAGTCTTGTTTATTGCACTTGTTCTATAGTTTAATTCAGCATTAGTATTATCTTAAGTTGTCTTAGTTCATTGCATTTCATTATTGTCATTAGGTTGTTAGAAACAAATCAACTTGATATTTGGCTTAACTTGAATGCATTGATCACATCTTGACTGCATACATATCACACTATGGATTGACATCCTTTATGCTACAACATCATAAGGGTATTGAAACACCTTGTATCCCATTTGATCATCTTAGCCTAAGTTTGTTTGATTCTACATCATTCATTCATTAAGAGGTTAAGATAGAAAAATCCTTGTTTCAAGTATCCTCATAGAGATGAATAGCTTTAGCAGTAAACTCTCTTGGGTTTTGAATAACTTTTCCAGGAAGTTGATTAGGCTTTGGTGCTGAAGTAGAAGCAATGTTGCTCTCCATGTACTTCACTCTAGAGTTCAGACTTTCAAACTTGATGTTGAGATCATTATACTGAGAAGTGATATTGTGGTTCAGCTCAGCAAACTGCTTTGCATCCTCAATTTTTCCATTTGCTTGCCCAATCAACAATTGTTGCATCATAGTTCTCAAATCTGGTTCTTGGCCTTGTGAGGTCTGAAACCCTGGAGGGGGACACAATTGAGGCTAGAACCCTTGATGTTGTTGTTTGGGTGCATAGTTGTTTTGTTGTTGGGTCTGTTGAGGTGGATAAACTTGATCTTGAGGATTTGCTACATTGGTGCTTCTATAGGAGAGGTTGTTGTTCTTGAATTGATTGTATCCTTTGAACCCTCCTTGATTCTGCATGTAACACATCTCAGCAAATTCTCTCTCCCCATCTTGAGCTGGAACCTCTTCTTCACCAAGGAAGTGAATATTCTTTTGTTGGCTGAGTAGAATCTTGTCCAACTTCTCATGAACAACCTTCAAGTCCTTCTTATACTTTTCATCTTGATCATTGGAAACAAACCTTACTGTTCTGTCATAGTCTTCATTATAGTTCCCATCAGACTGTGCCAAATTCTCTACTAGCTCCCATCCTTCTTCTACATTCTTGTTGAGGAAATTTCCATTGGAGGCTGTGTCCAAAAGCATTCTGATCTTTGGTAAGACTCCTCTATATAGGGTGCTGAGTAGAGATTCATTGCTAAACCCATGATGTGGACATTGTGTTTGGAAGCCTTTGAACCTTTCCCATGCTTCACATAAAGTCTCATTATTCTTCTGTGCAAAACTTGATATCTCATTCCTCAATCTAGCAGTCCTTGCATTGGAGAAAAACTTGGCTAAGAAGGCCTTCTTGCAGCCATCCCAGGTTGTGATAGCTCCTATTGGTAAGGTCTTCTCCCACAAGTGTGCTTTGTCTCCAAGTGAAAAAGGGAACAATCTTAGCTTGAAATTGTCTTCACTTACACCATTGATCTTGGTTAGGCTACAGAGCCTATCAAATTCATCAAGGTGGTCAAGAGGATCTTCCATTGGTAGACCATGGAATTTATTTGCTTGAATCATAGAGATTAGCCCACTTTTGATTTCATAATTATGGTTGGCAACTACAGGAGGCACAATGCCAGCTCTTTGTGTATGAGTGTTTGGGGCATCTCCTGCACCAATGTGCCTTGGACTTTGCTCTTGATTGTTTTGTTGCTCCATTAGCAACTGATTCTCTTGTTCTTGGGCGATTCTTGTTCTCTGCTGTCTTAGGTCTCTTGGTAGGCAGTTGATGTGATCAAGGTACCTCTAAAGATTCTGATTTCCCTTGGATCTTGTTTGCATCAACTGACTCGATCACTGACTCGAACTGACACTCGGTCGAACACTGGCTCGATTTGATGGTCGAACTGACTGAGACGAGTAGACTAATTGAATCCAGGTTGTGACTCGATCAGGTACTCGATCGTGCAGACGGTCGAGTGGTAGCTCGAGTTGTGTGTCGAGTAGGTACCTGAGATTCAAAACAACCAAGCAGATGAAGAATTCGAATCAGTAGTGTTCAAAGGAGCAACAGAACTTAATCTTAGACTTGTATAAATCCTAAATGTCACAAACAAACACTCAAACAGGCAACAACGCCAAATTGAAACTTGATCTTTCTTGTGATGTGTGGATGATATGATGGATGCAAGGTGTTTCAATTACCCTTATGATGTTGTAGCATAAAGGATGTCAAACCATAATGAGTGTGATGCAAGCAATCAGGATGTGAATACTTATCTAAGTCAAGCCAAATATGATGAATGATTTTTACTAACAACTTAATGATGATTATGAAATGCAGAATGTGAAGCTACTAAGACAGGATACTAAATGCAAAGTAAACAATAAAACAAAGCAGTAATGATACTAAACAGGAACAGAAATTATACTAATGCAAGACAAGTAATGAAACATGATTAAACAAAAATGAAATGGATGCAACAGAAATGAAACTAGAATGAAACAGGAAATGACGCAGATATGATGCAGAACATAAACAAGAACTCTGGGATGAGATCGAGCAAGCACTCGATCAGATGTGCGATCGAGTGGGTGGTCGAGTTGACAAGCGAATGAACAGAAACAGAGCAAATAATGAAAACAGAGCAAACAACAAGCAATTAACAATACTCAAACAGGGAAATCAATAAGCAAAGAAAGGTCCTAAGGATGGATTCATGGGCTGGACTCAAGCTATGGTTATCTAAATTGGTCAACAAACCTCAATCAACAATGAGCTATCTCTAGACAATGATCTTCTAATACATGTTAATCCATTCTCATGACAATAACAATCAAGCCAAGATACTTCTTAGACCTAGTTCTCACTAGCTATTACATATCAAAGCAGGCATTAAACAACCAGATCATCAATGTCAAAAATCATAGTAAACATCTAATCTCTTAGCATGCTTCATGATAATCTCTAGTATTAGCCTTATCTAACAACTTAGACATTGGTGTGATGCTAAGAAGCTTAAGATCTACCCTTACCCTCCCAGTATAAGAATAGCATAGAGTTCATCTAACCCAGAAGAGATATTAAACAATCAATCTTGACCAATCTAAATAACCATAACCCTTATCCATCCTAATCCATCCTCAAGATCCTAAACCACTACTCAGAATCACAAAACATGATGAACAAAGTCATAAACCCATAAATCAATGAAACTTGCATTATTAGAAAGATGAGATGAAGATCTACAATATTGAAGAAGAAATCAAACTCAAATTCTTAATACTTAGAAAGTTATGGAACCAACAAGTATCAAAGATTTCTTAAAATTATGCAAAAGTGGCTAGAGAATCTAAAACAAAAGAAAGCAAAAAGTAGATAATACCCAAAAGGGGTAAATACTAGGTTTACAGATTTTATCTAAAAGTGGCTCTTGGTGGCTGCAGGGTACAAGCCTTTATATAGGAGAGAGGGGGAAACCCTAAAAGTAGCTAGAAGACAAAATGGAGGGTCGTCGGTCAACTCGACCAGGTGCTCGGTCGAGTGCTTGGTCGAGTGGCCTCTTCTTCTGCTTCTTCTAGCCGGTCGAGTCCTTCTCCGCACACGGTCTAGTGTCTGGTCGAGTGGGCAGTCGAGTGGACTTCCGAGCTTGGTTTCTTCTGCTCTAACTCCTTGATCTTCTTCACTTTGATAGCTCAAATCCTTCTCAACATCCTTCCATACTCCTTAGGATCCAAATTCACCTGTTTATGCAAGAAACTATGCAAATGCAATGCAATTCTACTCTAATGCATAAACAGTCCTAAAGCTACTCAATAATGGCTAAATGTGCTTATAAATTATGCAAAAGATGTGACTATACTAAGGTAAAACATGGTGAAATATATGAACATCACACGTATAACTTCTTCTCTGTTCTCCATTCTTACATCATTCTCGGCTTCGCTTCGAGATTCTTCACCAAGATTTTGAGTTGTAGTTCTTTCTTCATACTCTATAAGGCCGTGATTGCCAAAATCACCAAAGCTGATCCTAAAACTCTCATCATCTTCCTCTGTTAATGAATTGTTACTCCAGTTCCATCCTTTTGATTCGTCAAACACTACATCTCGACTCACTATGATTTTGTTCGAATGAGGGTCCAACAACCGATATGCCTTAGAACCAGGTTCGGTTTCTAAGTGAACAAGCATCCTCGTACGATCATCCAGCTTTCTGAGATTTGGTTTCTCCACCTTGGCATAGCCAATACAACCAAAAATTCTAATGTGCTCAACTGTAGGTCTCTTATCCCGGAAAAGCTCATATGGTGTCAAGTCCTTCAAAGCTCGTGTTACTACTCTATTTAGCAAATAGGTAAAGTGCCTTAGTGCTTCCCCCCAAAGATGGTTAGGCATATTCATATGTTTTAAGATGTTTCTTGTCATCTCCATCAAGGTTCGGTTGCGTCTCTCTACCACTCCATTCTGTTGTGGAGTGTAAGGTGCTGTTAAATGTCTCTTAATGCCTGCACTTTCACAAAACGAGTTAAACTCATTAGATACAAACTCTCTTCCCCTATCTGTCCTAAAAGTCTGTATTCTTTCTGCAACTTCCTTTTCAATCATAGCTTTAAATTTCTGAAACTTGTGAAACGCTTCTCCCTTCTCCTTTAGTAACATTGTCCACATGTAGCGAGAGTAGTCGTCAATAATCACAAAAATGTATATATTCCCAGCTGGTGTACATGGAGCAATAGGACCACAAAGGTCTCCATGTAAGAGTTCTAGCCTTTTCTTAGCTCGAAAAGTAGTCGCTTGAGGAAACACACGTCTTGTTTGCTTCCCAAGCAGACATGATCTGAAAATTTCTTTCACAGGAGAGAGTTTTGGAGCTCCTTCAACAAGTTCTTTCCCTAGCATCGAAGTTAATGTTGCATAATTGATGTGCCCTAACCTCGCATGCCACATACTTGGCTCACTTACATCCGCAAGATATGAACAAGCATTATCTTGTAGTCCCATCTAAACTTTGTACAATCGGTTTTTAGACTTCTCTGTTTTCACAAGTAGATTTCCTTCTCGGTCACACATAGTCAAGTAATTTCCCCTTAACCGAATGTAACAACCTTCTTCAGTAGCCTGTCCAAGGCTTATGATATTGCTTTTAAGATCAGGAATGAAATAGACATCAGTCATAACTCGTGGTTTTCCATTCTGATCAATAAAGGCAATTGTTCCTTTTCCTTCGATATTGATCCTAGAGTTGTCTCCAAAACGAACTTTCCCGGTTATAGTTCTGTCAAGTCTGTTAAAGTACCTTCTATCCCCAGTCATATGGTTACTCACACCATTATCAAGGTACCATAGGTTATCTCTTCCTGAAGTTGGCTCAAACTTACTTGGTATGACATCCTTTTCGTTTAGGTAGACCACTTCATGCATCAAGAGCTCGTCTGGTTCCTCTGGGTCTTTGTTAGCAGTGTCTTTTGCGGTACTTTCTTATGTTTCCTGTAGCTTGAGCAATCGGTCTGGACATTGTGCAGCAAAGTGACCGATTTGATCACAACGAAAACATGTAATTTGTGACATATTTCTACCACCATAGCGACCTCTTCCTTGTCCTCTGTAAAACGACCTTCCTCCTCGACCTCTTCCTCTGAAATTTCCGGATTCGCCATTGTAGTCTCGAAACTGTTGACCCGTCTGCAACTCTGTGTACATCAATTTACCCTGGTCCTCTTGAGTATCTTCTTCCTCACAGATACCTTCCTCGTAAGCTTTCAGTCGTCCAACAATATCTTCAATGCTGATTGTGTTCAGATCTAGAACCTGTTCTAGGGAAGCAACCATGTGAATAAATTTTTTCCGAGGGAGACTATTCAGGAATTTCTTGACAATCTTTGATTCTTATGTTAACTCCTAGGGCGGCTGATTTTGATTATATCGTAGCTAACTTTCCAGAAAACTCATCAATATTCTCGGATTCCTTCATCTTTAGTCTCTCAAACTCGGCCATCAAAGTCTGTAGTCTGGCTTCTCGAACTCTCTCTACTCCAACGTGTCTAGAACGTATTGCTTCCCATACCTTTCTTGCTGTATCAAGTTCTCCAACTTGCAGTGTTAGACTTTCTGGTATCGACTGAAACAATAAGGCCATAGCTATATCGTTTTGCTCTGAATCAACCTTATCGGTTTCTGCTTCAATGGCGTCCCAAACTTTGTGTACTCGAAAGGCTATCCTCATCTTCATCACCCATACAATGTAGTTGGTCGATGTCAACATCGGACAGACAATCGAAGGTAATCCTCCTCCTACTTCTTTAGGTCGTGGTGTAGCTACGGTGATTTCCGACATGATTCCTTGATGTATGAACTTTTGCTCTGATACCAAATATAGAATCAGTGGTTTGTTAAGAACAAAAGTATAACTCACTTTTATTAGCTTAAGAAAATCTCTCAAAACTTAAGCTCTCAATCTCTCTCAAACCTCATAAGTTGTGTCACATCTCAACACCTCCTTATATAAGACTTTGCTAATCCTAATCCTACTAGGAATCACACATATTAGATATCTCCTAGTACACTTGATCCTTATCTCCTTAATAAACCCAATTATAGTAAGACTAGGATTAACTTCCAGCTCAAGCTTCCTTCAAGCTTATCCCAACAGTGACAAGAAACCTCTTGTCACTTCTACTTCAAGGGATCAGTTCATCTTTAAACGACTTCAAGAGATTTTCCCAAAGAAACGTTAGTATTCCTGCATCTGGACCTTCCCTCAACACACTGCAGACAAGTCCGAGTGCAGAAAATTTAGAGAAGGATCTTGAAAATGGTTTTGAGCTTGGACTTAACGAAGAATGTGTGATATGCAGACGTTCTGGGGGTACTTGTGGATTTAATAAGAGCTCAAATGAAATTAGTTGCTATTGTGTAGATGAACGACATAAGGGTACGACTTGTGGTTCAAGAAAGAAAGGTAGGATTTCTTGGCGACATATTCTAGTTTCCTAGTGTAGTAGTGTGGTGTAATGAGTTCTAAATAATCGTTGGTGCTGTTCCATTGATGCAGGAATCTCTTATGGAGCTGGAGTAAAAATAGGTGCTTAACTTTCTCTTCTTCTTAAAATTTACTTGATTTGATTCTAAATACTATTTTTGAGATCTTCTTAGAAACAGGTTCTTAGCCAGATGATATATTTTTGTTTCATATTCTTACTTTACGTTCAGGAGTAGGTGTTGCTCTGTTCCTGATCTTGGTCTTAACGTTGTTTCTCCTAAACCGAAAAAATCCTATGATCTTGGTCAAGAGAACCTCAAGATCCTAATTCCACAACCAAAACTCAAAGCACTTATTCCACTAAAAAAGTATAGTTACGCACAAGTGAAGAAAATTACAAAGTCATTCCCGGAACAAGTTGGGAGAGGCGGATTTGGAACTGTATATAGAGGAACCTTTCTGATGGCCGCGTGGTTGCAGTGAAGGTTTTGAAAGACTCAAAGGGTAATGATGGTGCAGACTTCATCAATGAAGTTGCAAGCATGAGTCAAACTTCTCATGTCAACATTGTTACCCTCCTAGGATTCTGCTCTGAAGGTTCCAAGAGAGCAATTATTTACGAATTTCTGGAAAATAGATCTCTTGATAAGTTCATCTCAGACAAGACCTCGATTGACATAGATTGGCCGGTACTTTCTAGAATTGCGCTTGGAGTTACTCGTGGTTTAGAGTATTTGCACCATGGCTGCAAAACAAGGATTGTACATTTTGACATAAAACCTCAAAATGTACTCTTAGATGACAATTTTGTCCCCAAAGTTTCAGACTTTGGCCTTGCTAAGCTATGCGAGAGGAAAGAAAGCATCTTGTCATTGCTAGACACAAGAGGTACAATAGGGTACATTGCACCTGAATTATTTTCAAGAATGTATGGTAGAGTCTCCCACAAGTCGGATGTGTATAGCTATGGTATGTTGGTTCTTGAGATGATAGGAGCAAGGAACAAAGATAAAGCTGCTCAAACCTCTGCATCCAACACAAGCTCAATGTATTTTCCTGAATGGATATACAAGGATCTTGAGAAGGGAGACATTGGTAGGCTTATCGAGGATGGAATCAGCATTGAAGACGAGAAGCTAGCAAAGAAGATTGTTGGAAATTTAAGTGTATCAACGGTTATATTAATAAACCATTGTGAATTTTGGTTTGTGGTTATTAAACGAATGGTTGCAAACATTCGTAAACAACTGTTGGTCATATATATATACACACTCTGTTTTGTTGCACAAAAAACAGAGTAACAAACACAAAAACAGAGTATATATCACGAGAAGAAAGAGAGAGAAGTCGAGCGATTCTCTTGTGATAACACAAAACAAATACTAGAAAAATTCTATTTGTTTCTCTTGTATCTTAGCCTAGAACAAGAGTGAAACTTTGATTGTCGTATCCTGCGAGGGATTTCGTGTAACCCAAGGCTTTTGATAAGGGTTGAAATACTCTTTAAGGAAAGTGCTCTTGTGCGCGATTCAATCATTATCCAAGTTCACCGTACGTTACGATCGAGAGTTACACCGCATCTACTACATTCTTAAAGAGTATTTTCTGGTGAACATGACGAGTGCATCAGTGCGTGAGATGACTTCAAAGTTTGGGAAGTTGGATAAGTTTGAGGGAGTGGACTTTCGAAGATGGCAAAAGAAGATGCATTTCCTTCTCACCACACTCAATGTGGTGTATGTTCTAAGCATGCCAATGCCTACCGTGACGGAGGATGCGGAGAAGGAATATGTGGAGGAGACAAGGAAGCAACTTAAGTGGGAGAACGATGACTACATATGCTGTGGCCACATTCTTAACGGTATGTCTGATCCTCTCTTTGATGTCTATCAAAATGTCGAATCTGCAAAGGAACTATGGGATGCGTTGGAATCAAAGTACATGGCTGAGGATGCTTCTAGTAAGAAGTTCCTTGTTAGTAATTTTAATAATTACAAGATGTCTGATTCAAGGCCTGTTATGGAGCAATACAATGAATTGCTTCGCATCCTAGGGCAATTCGCTCAACACAACATGAAAATGGATGAATCCATCTCGGTGTCGAGTATCATCGACAAGTTGCCGCCTTCATGGAAGGATTTTAGGCGCATGTTAAAACACAAAAAGGAAGAGTTGTCTCTTGTACAACTTGGTAGCCATTTGCGCATAGAGGAATCTCTAAGGGTGCAAGAGGGTGGAAAACCCAAAGAGGCTGAACCTTCTTCAATCAATATGATGGAGGAAGGTGGGAGTTCTAAGATGAAGAATAAGGTGAAGAAACGTCCCTTTAATGACAACACTTACGGTGGACCTAACAATAAGCTTAAGAGCGTTTGTTGGTTTTGTAACAAGCCGGGTCATTTTAGACGTGATTGTCGAGCTGCAAAGGATAAGAATAGAACGGGACAAAACCGTTCAGGGCAAGGGTCTAAGGACCAAGGCCAAATCACTCATCAAGTCAGAATCTTGTAAATGATTCACATTCACATGTGTATTATGTATCAAACATTTCTGACGCATTTTATATGCAGGATGATGGAGTGACGTGGTGGATTGACTCGGGTGCAACTACACATGTTTTCAATGATCGTGGCTGGTTCAAGACATATGAACTAGTTCAAGATGGTTCCGTACTTCATATGGGCAACGAGTCAACCGCTCCTATCCTAGGCCGTGGAAAAGAGGTGTTAGAGTTTAGTTCCGGGAAAACTATTGATCTCAATAATGTACTTCATGTACCCGGAATTAGGAAGAACTTAGTCTCTGGTAGTGTTTTAAATAAGTGTGGTTATAAACAAGTGTATGAGTCAGATAAGTATGTATTATCTAAGGCTGGTGTCTTTGTTGGATTTGGATATTTTTGTAATGGCATGTTTATGCTTAATATTAATAAAGTTGTGAGTTCTATTTACATGGCATGTTCTAGCAAAAATGATTCTTCTTTATGGCATTTAAGATTAGGTCATGTGCACTATAAAAGAATGATTGATATGTCTAAAGAAGGATTGATTCCTAATTTTGACATGAATTTAGAGAAGTGCAGTACTTGTATGTTGACTAAGATAGTTAGAAAACCTTTTAAGAGTATTGAAAGAAATTCTAAGGTGCTAGAACTTGTACATAGTGATCTATGTGATTTGCATGCTACACCATCTTTAGGGAACAAAAAGTATGTCATCACTTTCATAGATGATCATACTCGTTTTTGTTATGTTTATCTATTACATGTTAAAGATGAAGCCCTAGATAAATTCAAGGTTTATAAAACTGAGGTTGAATTACAACATAGTGACTTGATTAAGAAGTTACGCACTGATAGAGGTGGAGAGTATTATGATCCTGTTTATTTTCAGTCTGTGGGAATTATACATGAGACTACAACTCCATATACACCACAACAAAATGGTGTATCTGAGAGGAAAAATAGAGTCCTAAAAGAAATGGTTAATTCCATGTTATCTTATTCATGATTAAGTGACGGATTTTGGGGTGAAACCATGTTAACGGCTTGCTATTTATTAAATAGGGTTCCTAACAAAAGGAACAAGATTACCCCATATGAGCTTTGGTACAAAAAGAAACCAAACTTGAATCACCTTCGAGTTTGGGGCTGTAGGGCGGTTGTTAGACTACCCCAACCAAAGATTAAAACTTTGGGAGAAAGAGGTATTGATTGCATCTTTATTGGATATGCTGAGCATTCCAAGGCTTATAGGTTCTATGTCATAGAACCTAATGATTCTATATCGGTTAACACCGTGATTGAGTCAAGAGATGCAATATTTGATGAGACACGTTTTTCATCAATACCTAGACCAAAGGACCTGGTTCCTAGTTCAAATGGAACAAAAGAAGGAGATTACACACTCATTCCTTCTACCGCGTCACCTATGCTCCGCAAGAGCAAGCGAGGAAGAATTGAAAAATCTTTTGGTCCTGATTTTCAGCTTTATTTAGTTGAGGGGTCAAGAGATGAGGTTGAATTTCAATATTCATACTGTTATCATATTGATGAGGACCCTAGAACGTTTGATGAGGCTATGAAGTCTCAAGACGTTGCGTTTTGGAAAGAAGCAGTCAACGATGAGATAGACTCCATCGTAGAGAATAATACATGGATCTTAACGGATCTCCCACCTGGTTGCAAGCCTTTAGGCTGCAAGTGGATCTTCAAAAAGAAGATGAAAGTCGATGGAACAATTGACAAGTTTAAAGCTAGATTGGTTATCCAAGGCTTTAGACAAAAGGAAGGTATCGATTATTTCGATACTTATGCTCCTGTTGCTAGAATATCTTCTATAAGATTATTAATTGCTTTGGCTGCTATTAATGATCTTGTGATCCACCAAATGGATGTTAAAACAGCGTTCTTGAACGGTGTTTTGGAAGAAGAAGTCTATATGAAGCAGCCTGAAGGGTTTGTTATGCCCGGGAATGAGCAAAAGGTGTGTAAGTTAATAAAGTCATTGTATGGGCTGAAGCAAGAACCTAAACAGTGGCATCAAAGATTTGATGAGGCTATCTTATCAAATGGATTCAAGCTGAATCAAGCGGACAAGTGCTTATATAGCAAATTTGATGATTCCGGTAATGGAGTAATCATTTGTTTATATGTTGATGACATGTTGATCTTTGGTACTGACTTAAGACAAGTAGAACTTGCAAAAGAGTTCTTGTCATCAAATTTTGCCATGAAAGACATGGGGGAGGCGGATGTGATTCTTGGAATTCGAATCAAGCATGAGAACAAAGGCCTATGTTTATCTCAATCTCATTACATTGAAAAGGTTCTAAAAAGGTTCAATTATGAGAAATGTTCTCCTGTGAGCACTCCCATGGATGCGAGTGTGAAACTTATGCCTAATGCGGGAAAAGCGATTTCACAACTCGAGTACTCACAACTTATTGGCTGTTTAATGTATGCCATGACAAGTACTAGACCAGATATAGCTTATGCGGTAGGAAAGCTGAGTAGATATACTAGTAACCCTAGTACTCACCATTGGCAAGCTATAAGACGGGTGCTTAAGTACTTGAAAGGAACCATAAATTATGGTTTGTCTTATCTCGGATTTCCTTCGGTTTTAGAAGGATATTCCGATGCAAGTTGGAACTCCAACGTAGAAAGTAACTCTTCTACAAGTGGTTGGGTGTTCTTGCTTGGAGGAGGTGCCATTTATTGGGCTTCTAGAAAACAAACTTGTATTACAAGTTCGACTATGGAATCGGAGTTCATAGCATTAGCGGCTGCTAGCAAAGAGGCGGAATGGCTAAGAAATTTAGTCTATGAGATTCCATTGTGGCCGAGACCGGTATCACCAATTTGATACATTGTGATAGTAAAGCCACTTTGGCTAGAGCTTATAGTCAAGTGTATAATGGTAAGTCACGACACCTGGGTGTTAGACATAGCATGTTACGTGAGCTGATCACTCATGGAGCTATTACCATACAGTTTGTTCGGTCTGAACAAAATCTAGCAGATCACTTGACTAAAGGGTTAGCTAGAGACTTGGTGATCAAGTCGGCTAGAGGGATGGGTTTAAAGTCCATTTGAGATTTTTTAATTGTGGGATACCCAATTTCCCTCTAATACAACGTTAGAGGCTGAATTCAATGTGGAAAGCTTACAGTTAAAGATTGAAGCACTTGTTGTATCATCCCAAAGTAAGTGCTTGAACCTGCAAGAAAGGATTAGGTTGAAGTTCTCTTCTTAATAGATCTTTTGAAAAATTGCATTTGCAGGTGCAAGATTAAAAGATCTACCTATATGAGTATGAAGTGGAGCCGCATCAAGAAGCTTGGACTTAGCTTCCTATATACTCATGAATGGATAGGGACACATGGCTTATAATAGTGTCAAGTATAAACGCTTAGAGTAGTGTGGAAATTCATGTGTGTATTATCTTCAAGTGTCCAAAATGAGTTGAAAGGATTCAATCCATAGGACATCCTAATTCTCGGACATTTGAAATGTGTAATGTCACTAAGATATAAATTCAATTGTTACGATATTTATATTGATGCATGAGTTTGGTTTATGTGTTACTAATGTCGTGAATCAAATTTTACACTTAAATGGGGGAGGAATGTTGGAAATTTAAGTGTATCAACGGTTATATTAATAAACCATTGTGACTTTTGGTTTGTGGTTATTAAACGAATGGTTGCAAACATTCGTAAACAACTGTTGGTCATATATATATACACACTCTGTTTTGTTGCACAAAAAACAGAGTAACAAACACAAAAACAGAGTATATATCACGAGAAGAAAGAGAGAGAAGTCGAGCGATTCTCTTGTGATAACACAAAACAAATACTAGAAAAATTCTATTTGTTTCTCTTGTATCTTAGCCTAGAACAAGAGTGAAACTTTGATTGTCGTATCCTGCGAGGGATTTCGTGTAACCCAAGGCTTTTGATAAGGGTCGAAATACTCTTTAAGGAAAGTGCTCTTGTGCACGATTCAATCATTATCCAAGTTCACCGTACGTTACGATCGAGAGTTACACCGCATCTACTACAAAGATGACATTGGTGGGTTTGTGGTGTATTCAATCTTCTCCATCAGATCGCTCAGCCATGAACAGAGTTGTAGAGATGATGGAAGGAAACCTTGATGCACTTGAAGTCCCTCCTAGGCCTGTTTTCCAAATTCCATCAGTGTCTTTTGAAGAATCTTCTACGCTTTCTGAGGATACATCGGGTTACACAGAATTCTGTTCCATCAATGTTGCATAAAGAAAGAAACCTCCTTGAACAATCACGAAAACAACAAAGACCTTTATCAATATAGTATACCGTCGACATATATAACTAGAGTGTTTTTGTAATCTTATTTTCATTGTAATATTCTTATAATCCGACCATGTCCTTATCTTATATATTAACTAGAGAGAGTACACTAAACTTACCAAGTTCATGCACACCATCAACAAACAAACAAAACTAAAAGTTATGCATCAAAATGATGAATTCAACAGCAGGAAATCAACAGAAAAATCAAGAGATAGAGTTTTGAGAAAAGGTCCTAAACTTTTGTAATTTTACTTCTGTTCCTCTTACATAGCAATGAACCATAAAACATAACACTGTAGAATATTTTAATGTTATCATATCATTTGTACGCAAGGAAAATGAGCACAGTTACAAAAGATAATGACAACAAGAAAATACAAAGGTTTTTTCTCAAAACACAGATGGCAAATCATGAAAGGGTAAAATGTTACTGATGAATATCAGAAGAAAAAAAAAGACGAATTTAGGAGATAATATGGTAGGGATTTAGTGAGCAACACACAATGAACAATATTTGCTCTATCACAATTTCGTTTTTCAGCGTCAACTAATAAAGACAACTAGACAAGTGTTAAAATAAAAGTCTCCTAGTTTTATTTGTGTAGACCTCAATTGCTTACTACTTTACTAGTTACTAGTGAGGTCAAGAGAGAACTAGCATTAATTTTCCTAGTGACGTCAACAGAGAATAAGCATTAATCCTTTGTTGTCATCTTTTTTCTAAGCTCACTTAGGCACATCAGAGTTAAAAAAAAAATTAAAACTCAATAGATATCTTGAGTGGAATAAGTCGGAGAAGAAGAAGAAAATACAATAAGTACTGAATTAGAGACAAATGCTAAGATAATGCTAATTCAAATTCAATAGTGAATGATGGTGTTTGCCTTTTTCCATACATTTTTTTTTCTGCAATATCTTTAGATTTTCATTAGGTTTCAGAAATAACTTTATATCGAAAACTAATAAAGACTCCAAACTCTCTCTGTATCTGTCACTATCCTTACTTGACTTTTAAGTCAACTAATAAAGCCAAAGTCACTCTGTACCTTTCACAATCCTCTCTTTTAACTTGGCCCCTCTCGACCTACACCGTTTCCACTTGCCTCTTATCAATTTATCTCTCCTGTTTTCTCTCCACACAAGATCTCAAACAAATCGTGTACCATTCCCAGTTTCTTCCTCGTCTGCTCCTTATTTTACCATCTACCTTGTGCGTCACGTAAATAAAATTTTTGGGGGTGCGAATCTTATTTTCAGTGTAGGTACATGTTCCTTTCGTTCAAGTCTTACAAAACCAAGAAATTTTCCCAATCTCTTCGTCTTCTTCAAATTTTTTTATTCACCGGCAACTGAGTCGAACCTCTTACCTTAAGGGTTTTTCAAGCAAATCTAAACCACTTTGCCACTTAAATAACTTTGTTTAGTGTAAATTTTTTTATGTATTTCAATTGTTACAGGTGGCACTTGCAAGCGCCACTGATCAATTTGTCTCTTTCCCTGAAAAACCCTATGTCCTATAGCTTCTTTATATGGATACTTTTTCTGATCCCATCTTGTGTTTTCTCAGCTTCACAAACGCTGCAGTGTCCCCTTTAGCTGTGGCAATCAGAGAGACGTGGCTAACAACTTACGACAACTGTAGCAGGTACTTATTAGACCGTGTTTCTACAAAAGAGCTTGCTTGTGAGGATGGTTTTGATGATGAAATAAGATACTATGTGAAGAAGGACCTCTCATCCCCTCTACTTGAACGGATTATTTTAAACGAGTTCAAAAGATATTTCGATAGAAACGTCAGTACTCCCACATCTGGAGATAATCTAAAGATGGCTCTTGAATACGGTTTCGAGCTTGGACTTAACGAAGAATCTCTGGTCTACATAGAGTCTTGGGGAAAAGTTTCACCTCCTATTGGTTGGTTTGTGGTGTATTCAGTCTTCTCCATCAGATCGTCCATCGATAGACAGAGTAATAGAGATGATGGAAGGGAACCTCAATGCTCTTGAAGTCCCTCCAAGGCCTGTTTTTCAAATTCCTACAGAACCTCTTCAAGAATCTTCTACAATATCAGAGGATGTCTCGGCTTATACAGAGGTATGTTCGATAAATGTCACATAAAGAAAAGAGACCCTTGGAACCTATTAAAGAAAAAAATAATGTGGCAAGAAAACTGGTTACGCCATTACACTTAAAGATGATAATAAAAATTGAGTTTCATCTGCAAACAACCTATTTTGTTAAAGGTCACCAGATTATAAAACGCTCATCACTTCTCAGTCTCAGGCCTTTTCATGGCAACAATTTCCTACTTCATTCTTAGTTCTCTTTCAATGTTCTTGTCCAAAAATGCTTCTCTAGGGAACACAGCCGATCCAACGGAACGGCAGTGCTTGAACCATTCTTTTATAAACCCAAACCGAAATATAATTTTTAAAATTATAAATTTAACCCTTAATCCTCTTTCATAAACCCAAAACGACATAATTTATTTAATAAACGATCTACATAATTTGTTTCCTTAATTTGTTTTGTTTTTTTATTTAATTTAAAAAAAAAATATGATATGACATAACATATTGTTGTATTCGGATTAGTTAATTAAGAGGGGGTGAATGAGAGTTAATCAGCTTTAAGGGTGAGCCCAACAATTTTTTAAATTATGGTGACGGAGTCATCCAGATTATTGGCGGCTGAGCCATCTATTGTTATGATGCGTTAAGCAACCATTACAATAATCACTTATAGGGGCGGAATAGCTCCCACTATAGTAACATATAATGGTGCTTTGAACAACCACTGAAATTTTAATGAGTCGACAATCGACATACCGTCCGGTCGAATAACATATAAAGTATAATAACATATATATTATAAATATATAATTATAACCCACTGTAGAGTGATCCTGCTGATAACGTGTTATAAAAAGTGTTTGATTTTGTGGTGAATAAAAATATAAATAATACTGAGAAAATTAATACCCGCAGAAGGCTCGGATACTGAATAAAAGAGAGACGGTAGAGAGAGTTGTAAAAGCATGTGCAATGGGAGTCTTTCCTCATAGTCTCTAATCTAAAAAAGAAATAATAAAATTAAAAAAATTATTGTTTAATGTGTGTGTCTCTAAAAAAAGTAGAATTAATTTCTTAAATGAGAGACTACGAGAGACTATGAGAAGCTTTGATCATTTTTTTAAGAGACTCTCCTAATTAAATATTACTCCCTCCGTTTCATAATATAGGATGTTTAAAGAAGTATTATTGTTTCATAATATAGAATGTTTCCAACTTTCAATGCAATTTTTAGATTAAATTTATATTTTATATTATGCAGACTTGTTTAGAATTGATTAAATTTTTTAAAAATAACTATTTGTTGATATGCGTGTTTTCACTAAAACATCCTATATTTTGAAACGGAGGAAGTAATATTTAATATTTTATTATTACTTTTTATATATAAGAGATTGCTCTAACTTCTTTATAATCGAAGTTTTGTAAGTTTGTATTCGTATTTTACAACGATCGTTTATATATAAAAGTAAAAAAGTAAATTATTATGTGTAGATAGTAACAGTAGGTTTCACAAAAATTATGCAATATTTTTCACATATACGCGTCCTTTCGTGACTTTGTGATCTTCTCATTTTGTTGACCTTTTGTAACAGTGTTTTATATTTCCACATCAGTCAGTTTCCGTGTTAAATGGTTTTAGTTTCCTTGTGAAATGGTTTTATGTCAATACGAAGTCTTTTTTTTATATAATTCCCTAGAAAATATATTCCTCACTTGACTTAGTCAAGTCTCCGCTTGTGTCACTATCCTCACTTGACTTAGTCCTTCACCTTGTCCACTATAGCTCTCTTTACGTCTATCCTCTCTCTATCTCACTTGCTCTGCACCTAAAGACACAAACCAAAAACCAAAGGACACACTGTTTCATAGATCTCACCAAATCATGTACTATCTCCCCACTTCTTGTCTGTTCTTGTTCTTCCTTTTCATCTTATTTCACTCGCTTCTCTGTGCTTCAAGTAAAAAGGAACTTGGGTGGTGCGAAGCTAAGTTTCAGTGTGGGAGTATAACCGCTGGTTTCCCCTTCTCCGGTTTGAGTCGTCCACAAGTTTGCGGTCATCCATTGCTGGAGCTTAACTGCTATAAAAACACTACCTCTTTAATCATCTCAAACCATCTTTACAATGTTCTCCAAATAGATCAAACATCTAAAACTCTTAGAATTTCTAGAGCAGAGCTTCAAGGTTCTTTTTGCAAAGCTACTTTCACAGCCACCACAACCTTGCCTCCGGGAATCTTTGAGCTTTCATCGTCCTACAAGAGCCTCAATGTTTTCTACCTCTGCGACCCTAAGCTATCTTACCAATCCTGTTATACTTGTCCTGGTAGAGACCTTGTCTCGGTCTCTCAAAACCTTGATTATCATAAGTCCTGTCAAGGCGTTTTCACAATTAGCGTTCCTAAGAGCTTCGTACCAGAAGAAAAAGAGTTGAATTTGACACATCTGGAAAGTACTTTAAGCAAAGGGTTTGAGGTGAAGGTGAAGATTGATGATAAAGCTTGTCAAAAATGTTCATCCTCTGGTGGAACCTGTGGCTTCGAAAATTCCACACAGATTTGCTGCAAGGAAGCCTCATCCTCAAGTTGCTATAAAATCCATCCACCTGATGGTAAGTTTCTTATACTTCATCATCGTTTTAATAGCCGTCTTAGATTTTTTTTGGTTTTTTTTTTTGCTTATGGTTAATTGAGGAGTTTATAGGCCGACACCCGTATATCTCCCATCGGGATCCCAATAGACCCCTCCCAAGAGCAACACAACCTTTAGAAAAAATCTATTTAACACCACTATCCCCAAGAACCACTCTGTTAAATGGTCCTAGAATCATTCCACTTGATCGTAAAATGTCATTTTGTCACCATACTCAAGCAAACTTCACTTGTTTGAATCTTCATCTATCTCAAACAAATCAGCATTAACTTAGCATTTAGTCACACTCTCTTACACTTTTTCTTCTTCCATTTTTAGTAAACGCTCTTTGCCTTACCCCACACTCTACTTTTTTCTTCCATTTTTTTTCTAGAAACAAGGGTTAGAACTTCCTAATATTCTTCCTAATAAGAATAAAAGTTATGTATCAAGTTTGAACTGACCGCTTGAAACTTACATGTTCTACTTTCCTAATGGTTCTTCCTCAAGAACCACCACTTTTCCCTTCTTTAAATCTCCCAACCCACCCACAAACCTTTTGACTAGATCATCTACAGAACATCCTTACAGTTTCTGATAAACTATCTATATACATAAGAAAGAATCTCAAGTTTTCTTTCCATTTATAGTTCTGTATTCAGTTCCAACTAACCTTTTTCTGGCGCCATTCCATTTTTGATGCAGGTGGCAAGAAGTCTACTAAAGCAAATACAGGTGTTCCCTTTTTTTCATGTTCTTTCGCAACAACTGATTTGATTAACATAGGCAACATCACAGACTTATTACGATTTCCTGTTTTTTTTATCCTTCTCTAGGTATTATTGCAGCTGCTGTTTCTATATCGGCACTGGCTCTCATAGTAGCATGTGTGTTCTTACTCATCAGACGGAGAAGAAAGACACAAGAAGCTCACTACACAAGCAAGGACTATGATGTGAAACCACAGAACCTAATGGACCTTATTCCACTCAAACACTATAGTTATGCGCAAGTACAGAGAATTACAAAGTCATTCGCCGAGGTGGTTGGGAAAGGCGGATTTGGAACAGTCTACAGAGGAACTCTTTCTGATGGTCGTAGTGTTGCCGTTAAGATCTTGAAAGACTCAAAGGGTAATGGGGAAGACTTCATCAATGAAGTTGCAAGCATGAGCAAAACTTCTCATGTCAACATTGTTACCCTCCTAGGGTTCTGCTCCGAAGGTTCCAAGAGAGCAATTCTTTATGAATTTGTAGAAAATGGATCACTCGATAGTTTCATCTCGAGAGAGACCACAATAAACATAGACATGATGGCACTTTATAGTATCGCTCTAGGCATTGCTCGTGGTCTGGAGTACTTACACCATGGCTGCAAAACGAGGATTGTACATTTCGACATCAAACCACAAAATATACTTTTAGATGACAACTTTTGTCCTAAAGTTTCAGACTTTGGTCTGGCTAAGCTCTGCGAGAAGAAAGAAAGCACCATGTCACTAGCAAACACAAGAGGAACAATAGGTTACATTGCACCTGAATTGTTTTCAAGAATGTATGGTCGAGTCTCCCACAAATCTGATGTGTACAGCTATGGAATGTTACTCCTCGAAATGATAGGAGCACGGAACAGAGAAAGAGCTGAACAGAGCTCGTCTTCAAACACAAGCTCAATTTACTTTCCTGGATGGATATACAAGGATCTTGAGAAAGCAAACACTAGAAGGCTTACTGAGGATGGAAACAGTACTGAAGAAGAAGAGGTAGTAAAGAAGATGACGCTGGTGGGTTTGTGGTGTATTCAACCTTCCCCATCCGATCGCCCGGCGATGAACAGAGTTATAGAGATGATGGAAGGAAACCTTGATGCTCTTGAAGTCCCTCCTAGGCCTGTTTTTCAAATTTCCGCTGCGCCACTTCAAGAATCTTCTACGCTCTCAGAGGATATTTCAATCTACACAGAAGTATATAGAAGAAACCTTTTTGGAACCTATTAAAGTATGCATGAAAGCAGCAAAATATATTTATTCAAGAAATGTGTTACATATTGTTTATATTCCAGATTGTGTCACCAGTCATCAAGTAAACTGTCAACGCTAAGGCTTATTTCATTTTTTCTGTGTAGACTATTTAGAGAAACCCGTGGAAAGTAACTCATTTTCAAACGTTCTGCGCTATTGCCCTTTAGATGCAATCCGGATAGATTTCAGGATCGCAGACTCGCAGTGACCACCATCACTTATACATCAGAACAATTAACTACGTCATCTACACCTACTTAATATGTGCACAATAGTCAATAGATATTGAGTTTCTTATCAATATAGTATTTTTTTTAATGTAATTTAATATTTTCGATATAATTTTATTTGAATATTTATTTTCTTTTGTATTTTGTTTTAAATTATATTAAAAAATTATTAATATTTTTAAACAGATTAAATCACTTCATAAATATATTTAATATATATTATTAATTAGTTATATTTTATACCATATATCATATTAGCAATATTAAAATTATAAATACTATTATAATTAGTGAAAGTTTCACAGTACTATTTTCAACTCTCATAATTTGTTTGATCATACTAATAAAATAAATTGGATTTTAAATTTATTCACTTGATCTTAATACATTATAGCTAAAATATTTTTATATCAAAAATAACATGAAAATAATTTGGTCTTTGATAACAAAATATGCACAATGTTGACTTTTCCAGTCTTATAATTCTTCCATGGTCGATAAGAAAAAGACATTTTTTTAATGTATCAAGAGAAAAAAAAATTTAGGAGAAAGTATGGTTTAAGTTGACCAACAAGTCTCTGTCACTTCCACTCAAGATTTAACTCCATGTTTTGGATATCTTCCTAAGAAAATGTTTAAGCAAATAATTAATTCACTTCTCTTTGTTATCTATCAAACAATAATTCAAAATTAATGAAATATTAAATATTACACAAAACATGATTATTAGAAGAAACAAAAAAATATAATTAGATTAGAAAATGGTATATATAATCGTTTTTCTATTTAACTAAATATGTATATTATTATATTATAATCCCACACTAATGACCAAAATCTACCATTTCGTGTATTTTAGTTTGTCACTAAATCAGTAATAGTGACTCACTAGCCTTCCTTGACTTGTCCTTCTCCTTCGTGAGCTATATTGTTTTGTTTCCACTGGCTTCTTATCTCTATCTTTCTTTCTAACAATACATAAGACCTTCACCAAGACGCTTCATTTTGTTTCTTCTTTCAGCATTTTTCTTTCTTTATTTTTTTCACTCGCAACACAATGATCAATCTGTTTTTATCCCTTAGGATCATATGGATGCTCTTTGTTATCCCATCTTGTATTTTCTCATCTAATGATCTTTATAGACACTGCAGTCAACCGATTAATTGCGGTAATCAGAACGGTCTCTTGTACCCATTCTGGATTCCTGGCAGAGAAGAGTGCGGCCACCCAGAGTTCAAGCTCGAGTGTAGCGCAAGATTTGCAGAGGTTAGCTTCTCCTCTGTAACGTTCAGAATCTTGGACGCTAATTATGTGTCTGGTACCATAGGACTAGCCAGATCCGATCTTATCAACGATCTTTGTCCCTCTGCTCCTTTAAATGTTCCCTTCGTGGAAAACATCCTTTCATTTGCTCCAAACACCGACTTGATAACAATTTTTTACGGCTGCGACGTTTCACGGGTGGTTTATACTTATGGTGGCATGCTTGGTTGTCCGATTGATAAGACTATTCTCAAAAGAAATTACAATGTGACGAGAAACCTCTCGTCTCCTCTACTTCAAGGGATCAGTTCATCTTTAAACGACTTCAGGAGATTTTGCGAAAGAAACGTTAGTGTTCCCGCATCTGGACCTTCCCTCGACACACTACAGACAAGTCCGACTACAGTTAAACTAAAAAACGCTATTGAAGATGGTTTTGAGCTTGGTCTTAACCAAGAATGTCAGATGTGCATAGGTTCTGGGGGTGCTTGTGGATATAATAAGAGCTCAAGTGGATTCATCTGCTATTGTGTAGATGAACCACGTAATGGTACTTGTGGTTCAAGAAAAAATGGTAACATTTCTTGCTTATAGTTTACTAAAGTCTCTTTTTTTTATATGAACCACCACTTAGGTAATGAGTTCATTTGGTGTCGTTCCATTGAAGCAGGAATCTCATGGAGCTGGGGAAAAAAATAATAGGTGCTTAACCTTCTCCTGTTCTTAAAATACATATACCTGATTAAATTCTGAAATTTTTTAATCTTGTAGAGATGATTTTTTTTTTTTTTTCTTACAATACGTTCAGGAGTAGATGTTATTCTGTTCATGGTCCTGGTTTTAACGTTGGTTCTACTAATTCTCCGAAAGAGAAGAACATCGCATGGTCTTAGTCAACAAAACCTCAAGACACTTCCACAACCAAGACTCAATGCACTGATTCCACTGAAGCAGTATAGTTACGCACAAGTGAAGAGAATTACAAAGTCATTCGCGGAACAGATTGGGAGCGGCGGATTTGGAGTTGTCTATAAAGGAACCCTTTGTGATGGACGTTTTGTTGCAGTGAAGGTCTTGAAAGAAATAAAGGGTGATAATGGTGAAGACTTCATCAATGAAGTTGCAAGCATGAGTCAAAGTTCTCATGTCAACATTGTTACTCTGTTAGGATTCTGCTCTGAAGGTTCCAAGAGAGCAATTATTTATGAATTTCTGGAAAATGGTGATACACGCTATGGGATTAAGTATCATAGAAGGAACAAGAAGACTTGAGAAGCTTCTTTTGCTGACTTACTTCTATTTCCTTTTTAGATTCAATTATGGTTTTGGCAATTTTACTTAATTAGCAGTTAAGAGTCGGTTGTAAGGGTCTTTATAAAAACGGGACTCAAACATGAATAAAGACAACTTCCAAGCATTAACCTTATTCTCAAGAGAGACTAGGGTTAAGGGGAGCTTAAGCTTTTACGATCCTCTGTTTTCTAGTTCTTCCTCTGTTTTCTAGCTATCTAACAACGGGTCCTATTACTAGATCTGTATCAAAGGCTGAGGCTCGTAACATCTTGGTATCAGAGCAGAGCGATTCAATAGGAGAAGGAGCTTTGTCCACATCACAGTTCGAGCAACTCAAGAAGCTAATTAGCTCGGAGATGGACAAGAAACCAGTCCGCTGCAAGCTGTGATGGAAGAACTAAAAGATGCTTCAACCTCACAACAAACTGCTATTGAGATGACAAGTGCAGACCAGCAGGAGGCAAGAGAGCAAACTAAGTCCATGTTTGAACAAATCCGTGAAGAACAGGCCAAAATCAGAGAAGAAAGGAAGGCGGAGAAGGAAGAGTTTGCTAAAACAGTCCAGTCACTGACTTTGGGTTTGAAAGACGACGACGTAGAGGAAGAAAAAGAATCAGCTTCTGTATCCAAGCTGAGATTGAAAGCAGGCAACTCTGAGAGCGGCATACTGAGCAAAGGACAACATAATACTCATTCTGGTGGTCCTTGGGCAAGACGTTCAGTTGGAAGAGAGCGTGGGCATCGTTTGATAGACGGTGGGGGTGAGTGGGCTGTGAGACAGATTAGGGATAATTATGAGGAAGAAAAAGATGGATCATTGAGGGGTGATTTTAGGGTGCATAAAAACGATCATGGGAGGAGTGGAGATGAGAAAATTGTGGTGCCTCCATCCAAGATGGAATTTCCACCCTATGATGGTTCGACCAATGCCGTTGAGTGGCTGCAGAAGTGTGAGGATTATTTCGATGATCAAGGGATATACAATGATGATGCGAAGGTGCGCCAAGCAACCTTTGTTTTAACAGGAAAGGCACATAACTGGTACAACAACGTGCGGAGACTAGATGCTCGTCGACTAGGCTGGGTAGAGTTTAAGAGGATCTGCAAGAGTAGATTTGGGCGAGCAGATACAGTTAATCCTGTTGGAGAACTATGTAACTTACGACACACCGGCACGGTAGATAAATATTGTGAACAATTTGAGGAGTGTTTGGGAAGACAAACAAAGTTGACGGGAGATCAACAACTTTGGCAGTTTTGTGCAGGCTTAACTGACTCCTTGAGGAAAGAGGTGGAATATTTGAGGCCGGAAACAATCTTTGAAGCTATGGAGTATGCAAGAGACAATGAGTATAAGATTGAAGGAGATAAAAGAACTCGGACATTTGGCGGACATTTGGCTCCCATAACACGTTATTCTGGCCCTATGGCAAGACCCACCGGGGTGGGACAGCGCGGAGTAACAAGCCGAGAGGGTAACGTCACAAAGGAGCGGCAAACCGGTTCTAAGCAAAATAATACAAAGCCTCCCTGGAAGAAGCTTACTAATTCTGAGATGGCGGAAAGGAGAGCCAAGGGACTTTGTTTTAATTGCGAGGAATTATACGCTCCAGGTCATGCATGTAAACCGGTGTTATTCCACATATGGCCAGTTGAGGCTGGAGAGGAGCCAGAGGACGGGCCGCTTGATGAAGAAGAGATGGAAATCTCTTTACGTGCAATGAAAGGAGAACAAAATGACAAAACTTTTCAGGTGAATGCAGAACTTGCCAATGGGACAGGCTAGATCTTGTTAGATACGGGAAGCACACATAATTTCATCAAAAGTAGTGTGGCTGAAAAATTGGGAATTCCAATGCAGAAAAAAACAGGACGAGTAGTTTCGTTAGCAGATGGTAGATAATGTCAAGTTGATGGGTTTTGTAAAGATCTGGCAATGACGGTCCAAGGGCATCATTTCGTGGCTGATTGTTTTGCGATTCCACTCAGTGGCTTTGATGTGGTATTGGGGATACGTTGGTTGAATGCTTTAGGACGTGTTATGTGGGATGGTCCAGCAAGAACGATAGAATTTGATCGTCAAGGAACAATGATTACGTGGAAAACTGAAACGAACAATAGAAGGGAGCAAGAGACCAGTTTAAACACCATCGGTAGCAATAAAACTCTTGACGATTGGTTTGAAGAAGAAGAGGAGATCTTTTTAACCCATGGAGATAATGAAGATGAGATCTCGAGAAAAAAGATAGCACAGGAGCCAACATCAGTTTTGGCTCCAAAAACATCAGCTGGGTTGGAAGGATTGTCAAGGGAGTTTGGAGACTTATTTACTAAGCCAATGGGGCTCCCCCCGCAGAGATCGTGTGATCATAGAATCAGTCTCCTACAAGGGACTAACCCAGTTGCAGTCCGACCTTACCGCTATCCACATTTGTAAAAGATGAGATTGAAAAGCAATGCACGGAAATGCTTAAAAGTGGAGTCATTCGGCCAAGCTCTTCTCCTTTTTCTTCCCCAGTATTGTTGGTAAAAAAATCTGATGGGACTTGGAGATTCTGCATTGATTATAGGGAATTGAACAAGGTAACGGTTAAAGACAAATTTCCAATTCCTATCGTAGATGAACTCCTCGATGAGCTGCACGGAGCACGTTTCTTCACAAAGCTGGACCTCACATCGGGCTATCACCAAGTTCGAATGTTTGAAGCGGACATTGGAAAAACGGCATTTCGAACTCATCATGGGCATTACGAATTCTTGGTGATGCCTTTTGGGCTCTGTAATGCACCATCAACCTTCCAAAGCCTCATGAATTCGGTGTTTCAAGGTGTACTCAGAAAATTTGTCCTTGTATTTTTTGATGACATTCTTATCTACAGCACTACTTTGGATGACCATTTACAACACTTCCGCACTGTTTTTGAGCTCCTACGAAGACATAGGCTGTTCTTAAAACGTTCCAAGTGTTCATTTGAACAGACCGAAGTTGGGTACTTAGGACAAATTATTTCTTATGATGGAGTCCGAGTCGACACGACTAAGGTTGCCGCCGTACGCGACTGGCCACGACCAATGTCTACAAAAGCTGTGCGAGGATTTCTTGGGTTGTCTGGCTACTATAGGAAGTTTATACAAGACTATGGAATTGTGGCTACTCCGTTGACAAACATTCTACGGAAAACAGGGTTTCTTTGGAATAAAGAGGCAGAAATAGCATTTACAACATTGAAACACGCTTTCTCCGAAGCACCGGTGTTGGCATTGCCGGATTTTACCAAGGACTTTGTGGTGGAATGTGATGCTTTGGGAAGTGGGATTGGCGCTGTACTTCATCAACATGGACACCCAATAGCATTTTTTAGTCGCAAGCTGGCCGAACGCCACAACAAGCTAGCTGCTTACGAGAGAGAGCTTATTGGTCTTGCAAAGGCAGTCATACATTGGTGACCATACTTATGGGGAAGACGATTTATTATACGAACTGATCATTACAGTCTTAAGTTCATACTTGAACAACGCTTATCAACGACACCACAAATTCACTGGATTAGTAAGTTATTGGGGTTTGACTTTACAGTTGAATTTCTTTCAGGCAAATCAAATAAGGCTGCAGATGCATTGTCACGACGCAGTGAGAATGAAGTTGAGGGAGAATGTGTGGTTTATGTGATACAAGGGTCTGGCTCAGGAATTCTTGAGCGATTAAAAGCTGAAGTTGCAACTCAACCTCACCTTGCTGACATTCGTGATAAGATAATACGAGGAGAGCTGCCTCGTGAATGGGAGGCTAGAGAAGGGCTGATTTTTTTTAAGGGCAGAGTATATATTTCGCCTGAATCAACCTTGGTCCGTGAAGTGGTATCCGGATTTCACAACTTTGGTCATGAGGGGGTTCAAAAAAGCCATGGATCGAATTCGACGAGATTTTTACTGTAAAGGGTGGAAGAAGACTGTTCAAGAATTTGTGAGGGAGTGTCAAATTTGCCAGCGAAACAAGTGGGAAACATTACAACCTGGTGGATTGCTACAACCACTTCAGGTTCCCATGCAAGTTTGGTCGGATATTTCTATGGATTTCGTGGAAGCTTTGCCTAAAGTTTTTGGGAAGACAGTGATCTTAGTAGTGGTTGATCGTTTCTCAAAATATGCTCACTTCATTGCTCTTAGTCATCCGTATACTGCTAGCTCCGTAGCACAAGTCTTTTTCCGCGACATTGTGCGCTTACATGGTAATCCTGAGACCATCGTGACTGATCGTGATTAAGTATTTCGCAGCCTATTTTGGCGAGAATTGTGGAGATTGATGGGAATGGAATTGTGTTTAAATACGGCATATCATCCTCAGTCCGATGGGCAAACAAAAATTGTTAATCGAACCTTGGAAATGTATCTTCGTTGTTTAACAGGTGATGCTCCGCGTGACTGGCTTAGTTGGCTTCCTTGGGTTGAGTATTGCTATAATACATCATTTCATACCGGGCTGAAGTCAACACCATTTCGAGTAGTATATAGGAGGGAGCCTCCACGTCTCCTGGATTATGCGGGAGGTGGTACGCGAGTGGAAGCAGTTGATGTCGCGTTGGAACAGCGAGATGAATTCCTAGCATTGGCACGAGAACGACTTCTCGAAGCTCAGCAGCGGATGAAGCTCACGTATGATAACCATCATCGGTTTGTTGAATTTCAGGTGGGAGATTGGGTGTGGCTCAAATTACAACCATATCGACAGTTGACAGTCTCTAAGAAGGCTTACACAAAACTATCTCCAAAATTTTATGGTCCATTTGAAGTTGCAGCTCGTATCGGAACAGTTTCTTACCGTTTACACCTTCCGGAGGGATCAAAAATTCATGATGTGTTCCATGTTTCTCTTCTGAAGGGTCATAAAGGGGAACGACCTGACGTCGTCACTCCTTTACCTCTGATTTTGCAGGGACGGCTGGCTCCCACCAAGCCACACAAACTGGTCAAGGCACGTCGAAGAGGTGATGTTAGGCAAGTATTGGTCAAATGGACTAAGGATGCAGAAGATGAGGCAACTTGGGAGGATGCGGCCAAACTCATTGAAGCATATCCAGAATTGGAGCTTGAGGACAAGCTCCTAGTGGAGGAGGAGAGTAATGATACACGCTATGGGATTAAGTATCATAGAAGGAACAAGAAGACTTGAGAAGCTTCTTTTGCCGACTTACTTCTATTTCCTTTTTAGATTCAATTATGGTTTTGGCAATTTTACTTAATTAGCAGTTAAGAGTCGGTTGTAAGGGTCTTTATAAAAACGGGACTCAAACATGAATAAAGACAACTTCCAAGCATTAACCTTATTCTCAAGAGAGACTAGGGTTAAGAGGAGCTTAAGCTTTTACGATCCTCTGTTTTCTAGTTCTTCCTATGTTTTCTAGCTATCTAACAACGGGTCCTATTACTAGATCTGTATCAAAGGCTGAGGCTCGTAACAAATGGGTGTCTTGATAAGTTCCTCTCAGACAAGACCAAAATGGATATAGATTGTACGACACTTTCAAGAATTGCGCTTGGAGTTGCTCGTGGTTTAGAGTACTTGCACCATGGCTGCAAAACAAGGATTATACATTTTGACATTAAACCATAGAATGTACTACTAGACGACAATCTTTGTCCCAAAGTTTCAGACTTTGGCCTTGCTAAGCTTTGTGAGAAGAAAGAGAGCATCTTGTCATTGCTAGAAACAAGAGGTACAATAGGTTACATTGCACCTGAACTGTTTTCAAAAATATACGGTAGAGTTTCCCACAAGTCAGACGTATATAGCTACGGAATGTTGGTCCTTGAGATGATAGGAGCAACAATGAATAAAGAAAGACCTGCTCAAAACTCTGCATCGAACACAAGCTCAATGTACTTTCCTGAATGTGTATACAAGGATCTTGAGAAAGGAGACATTGGATTAAGGTTTATCGACAATGGAATCAACGGCAAAGATGAGGAGATAATCAAGAAGATGACATTGGTGGGATGAACAGAGTTGTAGAGATGATGGAAGGAAATGTAGATGCTATTGAAGTCCCTCCTAGGCCTGTTTTCCAAATTCCATCAGCGCCTTTTGAAGAATCTTCTACGCTTTCGGAGGATACATCGGGATATGAAAGCAGCAAAATGCATTCATCAATTTAATATACCATCTACATAATTAGAGTGTTTTTAATATAATTTTCAATGTACTATTCTTATATTTAAACTATGTTATCCCTTATACTAGAAAGTTACCCACACATGCGTGGGTTATAAAATCAAATATTTTGTATGAAAATTTTTTATTAAATTATATATGAAATGTACATGATATTATTTATATAAGCCTTGAAAATAATTTAAATATATAATTTATAAGTTTATAATTATGAACGAAAAAAAAAATTCAGGGAATTGAGGCGGAGCCAATTGAGGTTATTAATCAGGCGGCCAATGATAAATTGTTATGGGAAGAAGCCAAAACCTTCTTCTCGGTATCCCAAGATCCCTTGCCTGTGGAGACTCGGGATCCTTCTCCCAGGTGTCAGGTTGATGGATTTTGGAAGGCTTCAGATCCTCTTGTAAGTTTGGGCTGGTGGTTTTGTAATAGTGAGGATACCACGGTGCTAATGGGAGCACAGAGTCAATGACGGAGTCCTTCCCTTCTACACTCGGAGTTTCAGGCTTTGATTTGGGCGATGGAATCTTTACTGGCGGCGGGTGTTGACTGTCAGAGTTTTAAGACAGATTGTGCAGAACTAGTGGCATTGGTGCAGTCTCCTGAAGAATGGCCCACCTTCTCCAACCTGTTGGACGACTTCAGCTTACTCCGACCATCCTTCCCATCCTTCATGCTTTCAAGGATTCCACGGACGTCAAATGTTCGGGAAGACTGTCTGGCTCGAGATCTTTATCTTCTGAGACTTCTTTTGTAAACTCTTATCCTTCGGTTTGGGCAACTAACCTTAAAGTTATTTTCTAGATTAATGTTTGGTTGAAAAAAAAAAAGTTTATAATTATGAAGTGTGCATGTTAAAAGAAGGACAATTTTCACAAATTGCATAAAAATAAGTTTTCGTTTTAAATTTAGCACATCATTTCTAAAATTCTAAAAATACTAAAATAGCATCATACTTTTAATCTTATACTTTAAATACTAAATCATATCTCTTCAAAATTATACCCTTAATGTAAAATAGAAATTCAAAAAAAAAAAATATAGATAACCATTGGAAATGGTGTAAGCTTTTTTTGGCATAATGATGGATGTAGCAATGGTTACAGGAAAATAGACATGAGGTATGATTGGTAACTTAAACAATACCAATGCGATATAAAAGTAGTCTTGCTTTTGTAAAAGTTAATCTACTTGTTAATTTATACCACTTTTAACGATTGACATATATCTATGATGAAAGTATTGAGATTACAATATGGATATATATATATATATATATTAAATATTTACAATAGGTCTCTGTAATGTTTTTCCGTGTAATGCGGAAAGATGTTGTAAAGTTTGGGAAGTGATTCCAAAGAGGCATAAAGAAGTACGTGATCTTTTGACCATGTATATATGCATTACACGGTAAAAATAGGCAAAGTAAAATATTTGTTTGTAATGGGGATAAAAAAAACTTTTAAAAACGAAAAACAAAGCAAATTTACGAAACATAAACTTAGAAATATATTGTAGTTGAAGATCAAAGGACTTAAGAGAGAAAACTAAGGGACTTACAACTATAATATTATGAGTGAATGTTCAAAGCCAAAGAGATTGTGCTTTAGGAGTCAAGCATTTGGCTCATCTTCATCACTAAAGACTTCCAACTATAGTTTGAAAGTAAAGAAAAAAAACACATTACAAAACAATGCAAGAACTTTAAATCATGACTATCATAAAACATAATCCTTTGAAAGAGGCTAATAAATATGGATAAGACTCGGATACCAAAAAAAAAAAAAAAAAACCTTGACATTGCTTTGTATATGATTTCTTCAAATAGTCATCGATTTATTAATATGTTAATCATCATACTGCAAGACATCATTTTCAAAAAAAAAACTTCATAAGAAAAAATAAAATAAAATACTATGGGAAATGATGGGAAAAGAAAGACATGTGAGCATTAGATCTTATATAATACACTAAACATTTTATGAAGTTTGTAAGTAATTCCATTGACACAGTATTCTGAGTAAACTTATTCATGACAATAAATACAGTTATAAAGCATATTAATTGTAATTAATTTTGTCATATTCATTATTGCAACATGAACAGTTTGAACAAAAGAAAACGTCCACCTATAATGTCTTAAAGGTAAATTGATTGAGCGAAGTAAATGTAACCTAAAGAAACTGAATAAATAAAATATTTCAAATTTAAAAATGTGTGTAGACAATTTAGTTGTAGATTAGCAATAATGTGTCTTTTATTTCATTAAAATTGAAAAAAAAATGACACATGATAAAAAAAATAGAGTGGTGCCAAATGACAATTTCTCATAACTCTACTTTATTATAGTTTAATATATAGTACATATTGACATGTGAAACCGATAAAAAATAGTTAATTAATAAAATTACGGTTGTGATAAAAAAATTAGTGAAAAAATTATAAATCGTAAAAACAAAATAGAATAAATATATTCTTGTAAAATAGATTACTTTTTCTTTAACAAAAGTAAACTATAGAGATTTTTGATATGAAATAATACTAAATAAAAAACCAGAAATAATTAAAGATTTGGTAGAGGAAGATAAAAGAAATAAACACTTTTGTAAGTAAATAAATTTAAAGTTAAAGGATCAAACTTGAAATTAATGTAAAGTACATGTGTCGCAAAAATAGAACGCCAAATGTCGCAAAAATAGAACGCCAAATGTCGCATCCATAGGCAAAATTAGAAAAAACCTTGTCATATAAGATATATATTAACCAGAGAGAGTGTACTAAGATCACCAACTTCATGCACAACATCAAAACAAACAAAATGAAACTTATGCATCAAAATGATAAATCTAAAGTTTTATTAAAGGCTCCTAATTATTTTTTTTTGCTTTTTTACTTTTCTTCCTTCTGCATTAACCATTGTCCTATTTGTAAGAGTAACAATAAACCACAAAATTTAGCACTGTAGAGAAATTTGTAACTAGGGCAATAACGGTTACATCTACAACATATGTTTTACAGCTTGTAGGTACGTACATTGTCTTTTAGGAAAAACGAATTAAGAAAGGCAATGGGTGCAAAAACAAAATTGGTCAATAAAATTAAGGACCCTCCGGATACGGATAGGAGCTGGATATCCGGCTCTGGCGTCTAATAAATGGTATCAGCTGACCCGATTTATCAACGAGTAGCTTTCTTATAATCTCATTCACGCTAGAGACTTAAATTCCACGAAAAGTCTTTGGGGAAAAAGAGCGACACACAATGACCAATAATAATATCTCAGTTTCGTTTCTCTGAGTCAACTAATAAATACAAGTAGTGATAATAAAAGACTCCAAAGTCTCTCTGTATCGTTGTTTCTCTGAGTCAACTTACAACCTTAATTCTTTCCAATTATTTATCTCTCTCTCTCTTTGTTTCCTCACAACACAAGGGAGACCGTTCGTAGATCAAACTGATCATGTACTATCTCCCCACTTCTTGCCTGATCTACTTGTTCCTTTTCTCCTTATTTCGACCTCTTCTTTCTACTTCAAGTAGGTGTGAGACTCTTTTTCAGTGTGGGAACATTACCGCCGGTTTCCCTTTCTGGGGAGGGGATCGTCACAAACATTGCGGTCATCCATCCCTGGAGCTTCACTGCGACAAAAATATCAGTTCTTTACTCATCTCAGACCACGTGTACCATGTTCTCCATATAAATCAAACATCCTACACTCTTAGACTTGTCAGAGCAGACCTACTGCAAGACCCTTTTTGCTCCTCTACACTCACCAATGAAACCTTGCCTCCAGTGCTTTTCAACCTTTCGCAAAACTACAAGAGCTTTACATTCCGCCGTTCACACCCTGTTTCTCCTCACCATTCGAATTATACATGTCCTGAGATAGGTAAGATCTTCGAGTCTGAAAACCCTATATATGATGAGACCTGCCTTCCCACTTTCACCGTGAAGGTTCCTATCAGTTTTCTTAAAAAAGAGGAAGAGTTGGATCTGCATAATTTGGAAAGTGTTTTAAGAAAAGGATTTGAGGTGAAGGTGAATATCGATGAGAAAGTGTGTCAAAAATGTTCATCCTCTCATGGAATCTGTAGCTACGATGAAACCTTGCCATCTGGAGTTACATGCAATCCACTCTATCCATCAACTGGTAAGAATAGATTGCTCACAACAGGATTTCCTCATTCTATATGCCTTTTGAAATATCATTTAGCTTGTGTAGTCCCTCTCTAAGTTATATCACTAGCAATCTTTTTCCGTCACTTTTCACTTGTTGCATTTTCTTCTTCTCTAATTACTTGCTGCAAACTCCATATATCATCTGAAACTGAAATGACCTTTGGTGCCTTTCCATTGATGCAGGAATACTTTCTAAAGCGAAAACAGGTGATTAATCTTCTTCTATTCTTTAAAATATTCGTACAAATCTAATGTTCTTCCATAAGAACCACCTCTGTTCCCACACACCTTTTGATTCAGAGTAGTGTATTGAGTTCCAACTAACATTTGGTCTCATTCCATTGACCTTCTCCTAATTTGGTGACTGTTTTTGATCTTCTTTAAAAAAGTTCTTAGCCAAACCATTTATGATCTGCATTTCTTCTTTCAGGTTTAGGAGTAGGTATTACTCTGTTTCTGTTCCTGGTCTTAACAACATTGTTTCTCCAAATTCTCCGAAAGAGAAAGAGAAAAACATCACAAGACCTGGGTCAACAGAACGTCAAGGCAATTATTACACTTAAGCAGTATAGCTACGCACAAGTGAAGAGAATTACAAACTCGTTCGCGGAAGAGGTAGGGAGAGGAGGATACGGAACTGTGTACCGAGGAACCCTTTCTGATGGTTGTATGGTTGCAGTGAAGGTCTTGAAAGACTCAAAGGGTAATAATGGTGAAGACTTTATAAATGAAGTTGCAAGCATGAGTCAAACTTCTCATGTCAACATTGTTACTCTACTAGGATTCTGCTCTGAAGGTTCGAAGCGAGCAATTATTTATGAGTTTTTGGAGAATGGGTCTCTTGATAATTTCATCTCAAGCAAGAAGTCATCAAATATGGACTGGAACGAACTGTACGGGATTGCGCTAGGCGTTGCTCGTGGTCTAGAGTACTTACACCATGGCTGCAGAACAAGGATTGTACATTTCGACATTAAACCACAAAATGTACTATTGGATGACAACCTTTCTCCCAAAGTGTCAGACTTTGGCCTTGCTAAGCTCTGCGAGAGGACAGAATCGATATTGTCACTGCTGGAGGCAAGAGGAACGATAGGTTACATTGCACCTGAAGTGTTTTCAAGTGTGTACGGTAGAGTCTCCCACAAATCAGATGTGTATAGCTATGGAATGTTGGTTCTTGAGATAATTGGAGCAAGGAACAGAACACCAAATGAAGACCCTTCGTCAAGCACAAGCTCAATGTACTTTCCTGAATGGATATATAAGGATCTTGAGAAGGGAGACAATGGAGGGATTATGGAGAATGGAGTCAGCAGCGATGAAGACAACGAGATAGCAAAGCAGATGACATTGGTAGGTTTGTGGTGTATTCAGCCTTGGCCATCAGATCGCCCAGCGATGAACAGGGTTGTAGAGATGATGGAAGGAAACTTGGATGCTCTTGAAGTACCTCCTAGACCTGTTTTGCAATGTTCCGTAGTGCCTCATTTCGGATCTTCCTGGATTTCAGAGGAAAACTCAATCTCCTCTTATTAGTCTTAGGTCTGATCGCAAGCTTTTAGTTTATGAGTAAATCTCTGTGGTTGAATCGTAAATGTTATTTGCATAAAAAACAATAGAACACATGTTATTACTGAACTTGAAAGACCTCTGATATTAGATCGATGACATTCGTGTGTATTTGTTTGAGTCCATTTCTAAACACTTGTTTTAGGGAGACAAGTGACAGTCCTAAATCATGACAAACAGATATAGCAGATAGTATTGTCCGGTTTTACACGCTAGTCCCTGTCAAACCCCTTTTTTTTCCAACAAAATTATGTTTTACTATTAGTACTCTTTGGGTTTAATTTTAGTTGTTGTTTTAAAGTTAAAAGTTTGTTTCATAATAACTGTCAGTTTTTTCAATACAAATGTTTGGTAAAAATTCTAATTTTATCACAGGGAAGCATATGTGTCTTAGAAAAGTTTCAATATGATTCAGTTGTTTTATTTTTAGTAAATTCCGTTAGGCATTGCTTCCTATGGTTTAGACTATCAACTTTGGAGTTATAATCTAATTAGTGTTTGGTTCACCAAAAAAAAAAAAGTTCAATTTTATCTTACATTTTTAACGTACTTTTGACCAATAAAAGTTTTCTTAATTTGTATAATAGGTTATATTTATAGACGAAATTTTTGAAAGACTCAGGGTAATAGTGAAGATTTTGTTAGCTATAAAAGCTAATTTCAGTCACTCTTCAAACCAAACAGAATTGCTCTAAACAATAACACAATTTTTTAAGATAATATTTTCTTCATGTTCGATTCTACAATGGATATGCTTAAATACAAGAAATAAACTACTAAATTAGAACATGAAAGGTGGGCAAGAAAACACATTCCCACTAATTAACTAAACTCTTGGTCACGTAATCCTGTTCCTCACGTTGTGTCTCATCAGACTTGGTCAATGAAGTTGCGAGCATGAGCAACACATTTGATATCAATATTGTTTCCCTGCTTGGATTCCGCTCTGAAGGTTTCAAAAGAGCAATTATTCGCATTGAAAAAGAAAAAACTATAACATTTGTCGTTATTGAACTCAGCCATATATGTATGCGGTATAATGTTTTCATGGGTCTAAGAAAGCCAATAAAATATCTCAATCCTTCTTCCTCAGTTTATAGAGGATCTTGGGTCTCATCTACCTCTAGTCTTGTGCGTAAAATAATTATTAGTTTTTGATAACAAAAATGCAAACAATGTTGATTTTTTTATCTAACAATTAATCTTCTATGGTTGATAAGAAAAAGAAAACTATCTAATATATTAAAAGAATAGTTGAAAGGGCTCACAGCCAATCTCACAAAAATTGACGTCGTTTTCCTTTAATGAAATTGTCCTTAAAAAAAATTTGGACAAGCTTTTTTTCTTTATTTAGGTTGGTGAAACGCACCACATTCATCCTCAGACTTAAAATTACTAATTTGCCATTAATGAGATTCAAAACTGGACCTTTATACCCTTTTGATTAATTAAAAAATTTTAAAAGATTAATTTTCTTAATTATCTAATCTATATAATCGTCAAAACGTGAATTTGAAAAATTATATAAAACCCTAAAACTTGAAATAATGGGCTTAATAGAAAACCCAAACAAAATATACCGACCTATTCGAAACCCTAAAATTATAGGTTGTTAATTACTATAAATAGGTATAACCCTAACCATTCTCCATAATTCGAAATATTCAAAAAAAAAAAAAAACCCTAAATTACTCTCATGTTCTCGATTTTATATTTGTATTATAGTCTTGATGATCTTTTATATGGTTCTTCGTATTCTTGTTCGTGTTCTAATTATTCATATCCTCTTTCTGTAGTATTTGTTTGGAACGCAAGTTCAAGCATTACCAAAACTTTGTGTATGATTTCTTTACTTTGTATATTATGTTGTATATTTTTCTTGATTTATTTAAAGTTTTCTAAAACAAATTATACTAATTCTTATGTTTCAGGTGAGTTAGTAGATGGTCGTGATATTAGTTCTATGTGCCCGCACAAGAAAATTAGGTTTTTTTTTTTTTTGAATACCTAAACTTATTTCCTTTAAACCTTGATGATTCTTAATTAAAAGACTCATGTTATAGTTGCAGGAAAATTTCTGAAGATGCTAATATTAATGAGAGATGTTTGGTAATTTTAATAGTAAACTATTCTATCATCGTCATTGAAATTTATTCATGTGTTTCTGGCTCTAATAAATAAATATAAATCAATAGGTAGAGGTGGCGAAGTCTACCGAACATTTTTCTTTGATTTATACTTCATCATCGTTGCTAAGAGGTATGTTGCTAAATTTAAAATTCTTTTGTTAATATTATAAATATTTTCTAATGATTTAAATTAAAACATTATTTAGATGAATCTATCAATGATCGTATGGTGAAAATCAGGTATCGTTTAAAATTTTATAAGAAAGATTATTAATATTATATATTTGATTCAGAAAATCATACTAATATTTGTAGTTACTGATTATTGTTGCAGAAAGGCTATGATTGGTGCTAATAATATCCCAATATCTATGGTATAATCTTAAATAAATGATTTTGTTATTGTTTAAAATTATATACTCTTATTTTCACGGATATAACATAATTTAGTTTAATTAATTAATCAACAGATGAAAGATGCAGTGTCAGCAATACAACGTCTTACGGCTATTGCTCGGTAGTGGTTTATGTTAAAAAAGCAGTCTTAACCCTAATTCTTTGATGAAATAATGTTCTAACGTTTGTTACTAATTGCTTATTTTGGTATTAACACGGTAAAAAATTTATTTTTAAAAGTCACCCTGATACTAATTCTTTGAGAAAAACATGATACTCGCGTTTATTCGTAATTCTTGAACTCTGACCCTATGTTTTTGTTATTATCTGCAGAGAAGGTATTGATAGCAAAGAATCTAATTCGTTTTTTTTTCCATTTAAGATACACGGTAATTACCTAAAATATACTTTTATTAAAATTTTATTATATCTAATATATGACATTTTATTATTTTTAAAATAGTCTGCATATGGAAGAAGAAATGATTGGTGTCGTAGCAAATATTCTGGCGTGAAGAGAGTAGATGAACATAATTTAGAGAATAGTATGATGAATGTTCTGAGATCTTATAATTGCTGTTTTTTTGGATATTGTTTTAGATGAATGAATATTTAATGAAATAAGAATATTTCAATAAAGTTTTTTTTAAAAAAATTTAAAATTAACGGTATTTATAATGTCGATCTATAAATAAATGAGATGAGACGTGTAAACAATGAGAAATGTGCGTACTGAAATACAATTATTAGCAATACAATCAACCACAAACTAAAGTTCTTGATCATAATTATGTAAATTTCAATATGTCGTGAGATTATATATTTTAAATTCCGAAATTGTATATATGAATGAGATAAGAAAACAAGATAATTACCCGTATTAAGTTTATGAAAATGCTTTTTATATATAACGTTTTCAAGCTATATTTTTAAAAATGTGATAAATATTATTTTTAATATTTTGTAGAATATTTTTAATTTAATGTAAGGTTGTTAATTTAAAATAATATTTACAATTTTTATGATGAAATATAAAAATTTATTAATTTTACATTATGTAAAGTAGGGTGGATAAACTTAAGAAGTATTCCATATTCAAAACAGTATAGAATACAGTGTAATATCACGATTAATATAAAAATAGAAAATGTAAAATACGCATTAAAAGCCGTAATGATAAACATTAAGAAGATTACTATTATCTCTAATATAAAAGGAAGTGTAAAGATATTTATGTCCGGAAATCTTTACAAATTATTTACATGATTTGTTAAACATATATTCTTAAATATCACTGATACTAGGATTTTTGTGTGATTTACTCTAGCAGGTTCAATTAACTTATGCATTGTAGTACTTAAGATGTCAATCCAAATGAGATTATGCTAATCACAAAAGATGCAATCAAGATAATACAAGTTAAACCAATTCAGATATGGGGGTAGTATCTATCAACCTAATGAAGCAGAAATGAAAATGCAGCAATCAAAACAACTTAAAGAAATACTAAGCAGAAATTAAGCTACTAAACAAGTGCAATAAATAAGACTAAGCTGAATTAACTAATAAGCAGAAGTAAACAAGAGAAAACTAGAAAAGAGCAGAGCATAAATAAGAAAATAAACTGGAGCTCGACCTAGCACTCGATCGAGCATGGTATGAACCAAGGTCGAGTGCATAGACGAGTGATGCAGAACAGAAGATTAAATTTAAAACTAAAAGCATAAGCAATAAAGCAGAAAAAGATAGCGATAACTCTTGCACCACAACTAGCCCTGGGATTAATAACCGAACCGAATAAACCGAACCGAACCGAACCAAAATTTTGGGGTTCGGTTCGGTTTTGGTTATAAGGACAGAACCGATCGGCAACATCCATAATTGGAATTCGGTTATCGGTTAATTCGGTTCGATTCGAGCGAACCGATCGGTTAACCGAAATATTGTAAACCCTAAAAATATCTTCCTTCATTTCGTGTCTTCACCCGCCGTCGGTGCTTCTTCTTCCTCTTCGTCACTTCGTGTATTCTTCTTCTTCATGTAGAGGAAACGAAATGGTCGAGATTGACGTTATGTCCTGAGTTGGAACGGCGAGATTCGTCTTTGGGAAATATTCGTTGTTGAGCGGCTTTAAGTTTATTACTTTATTTTGTTATCACACATTTATAATTAGGTTTAGTTATTGAGTTAGTGGGCTTACGGTTGATTTGGTAGCCCATTGTTTTTTAAGTTTTATATATATGGTTATGGATTTGTTTTTGGCCCATTTAATTTACTCTGAAAACAGAAATATCAAAATTTCGGTTTTTAATCTAAAAACCGAAATAACTGATAACCGAACCAAACCGATTTTTTTTTCGGTTTAGTTCGGCAACATTTTCAAAAATCAAAAAAACCGAAAAACCGAATTAACCGAACCGAATTAACTAAACAAACCGAAATCCCAGGGCTAACCACAACTCTGATCGGCCTGAAACCACCGGCATTGGAACGCTAACTCGAGTTTGTACAACTTTCATGAAGAACTCTGAAGCTGAATGCTAACGGAAGATCTTTATTCTTGTCGATCATTGAGGGGCTTGTCTTGAATCCGACCGAGTGTTCTTTGGCAAACGGTCGAGTGTGTGCTCGACTCCATGGTCGAGTGATTGCTTTCCTCCTCTATTGAGCCTTATTCCCTTGCTAGATGTCTCCTTGTGATCACAACTTCTCCTTGGTGCTTCCAAAGTACCTAATTCACCTGTTTATGCACGCAATTATGCAAATGCAATGCAAATTCTATCCTAATGCATAAACTGAGAATAAAAGACATAAATGTGCTAAAGCTAACTCTAAACAATGCGAAACAGGAGATAAATGCATGCTAAATGATGGTAAAATATAGAGTTAAAAATCACTTACAAAATAATGTAAATTAAATATATATTAAATTATATATATATACGTCTATTCGACTCTTTTGACTTTCAACCTAAATCAAAGAAGAAAAGAAAAAACAAAAAACTGTGGTTAGGTATAGCTTTTTCGATGATGTTTCGCGTTTGAATTCTTCAAAATATGAATGGAAAATTTGTGTGAAGGTCTTGTGTATGTGGGAAGAGAAAGGTCTAAGTTTGGAGATGGTTTTATCTGATATTAAGGTATTTAGTTTATTCTAATCATAAGCTCATTATATATTCCAAAAATAAAGCGTATATGCAATTATACCTGAAAGTTATAAATTACAAGCTTTGAGTATATTGTTTTTACATATAAAATCATATTATGTGACAATTATAAATTCTATGTTTTATTAGGGTGTAAAGGTCCAATGTTCCTTTCGTGGAGATGTTTATGATCGTTTTGTCTCAAAGTTCAACGTTGGTGATTGACTTGATTTAGAAGACTTTAAGGTCGTTGAGCAGTATGGTTCATGTTTAGCTACCACACATTGTTATAAAATTGTTATTTTGTATAATACCAAGATCAAAGAGAATTCAATTGTTGGAGGGGAAGATTTCTATGATTTCGTCGATTTCAAAGTCATTAATGATGGTACTCATTGTGAAGATTACTTAGTGGGTGAAGAATTATTTTCGTTATTTTAGTATTAAATTCAATTATTATTAGTAAATCTTTGTATCTGAACTAATTTAGATTTTATACAGACGTCATCAGTGAGGTTGTCAATGTTGGGGAATTCAGCTGTAATTTCAGGAAATTAAAACCAAATAAGGAAATCAAGGGGTCGAAAAATCATGAGAAACATGTGGACATAACACAAAGTGACAATATCCGTATGTTGTTTAAGTATTGTACTCGATTTGGTTCAGATAAAAAGAGAAACACTTCTTTTCATGATCACTCAGAATCAGATTGCACAGTCTTTGAAGAATCTGATGATGACAGTGATGTTGGAGATCAGGACGATGATGATTATATACAAGAAGGAAGCGATGAGGAAGATGATGTTTGTTATGATACAATGGATGAAGAAGAGGATGATACTGAAGAAGAAACTGATGATGAATGCAAATACCAATCGGATAATAGTGATAACGATGATCATAATAAGGATAAATATGTCCAAGATTTAGAGGAGGATGAAGAGGACGATGAGATGCAAAGTACTGAAGAAAATCTTGAAATAAATAATAGAGCAGAGGATTACTTAATTAACCACAAAATCTCTTTTGATCTTGGTGATTTCAGGTAAATTATAATACTCACATATATATATATATATATATATATTATACATAATTATGATTTTGAATTATATTTTTAATTCTTGCAAATTTAGTGGAACCCTAATAAGGTGTGAATTATTCGAAACATCGGCTGCAAAATTCTACGATACTTATAAATCTTTCTGGGGGTGATCGCTTAATTTGTGTTATTCGTTGGGGTGTTATTGAAGTTTTCCAAGGTATACATTCAATTTGATGATATTTATTGCTCCGTTTTATTGATCAGTTATTAAAAGAATTAATTATGTTATAACTTTGCAGGAAAAAGAAGTATATCTTCTACAGTTTGTACGCAAATAAAACTCAACATGCAAATTCCAGAGGTGGTGAAAATGATGGAATTGTAAGATTATCATCTCTGTTCATGCTATATATTAGATGAAAACATTATAGAATTTCGTTTATATACTTTTTTCATGTATTAATTAACTAATTTATAGGAGACCAAGGAAGATGACTCGTAAATAGAAGACTGACTTGCTCATTTTGTTTGGCTTATTAGGGATTTTAGGGGGTTTTAATTATTTTATATTTTAATAATAGATGGATTATAATTTTTTGTTTTAACATAAATGAAAGTTTATATTTATTTACAGATATCGATTTATTATTTCCTTTTAACAATATTTTGATACAAATATCTATTATACATATTTTGATAAAAATATCTACGTATAAAATACTTACAAAAAAACGAAAAGATCAATACTTTGAAGTTTCCAATAAAGTCTCAACAAAAATCGTAACAAAGATACGATAGCCCAATGCATGATAAAAAAAGATGTCAGCATGCAAGTTGAAAAATGCAAAAAAAAGTCCTGCAATTTGAAATTTAGAGTTTCGAACGTCCAATTAAATTTTTTTAAATAAAGTATTTTTAAAAACAAAAACATTATTCATTCTTATCAAACAGAGACTCATGCAGATTTCCCTGTGTAGACCATGGGTTTTTATACAATCCACACAAATCTAGAACTTTGATTCTTATAATCCTTATCTTCTTTGGTCTATAAATATAAAAACTACAAATAATTTATTGTAGTATTTGAAACTTCTCTCTGAAACTTCTCCTTGCTTCTAAATACACAAAAAAAAAAAAAAAAAAGAACCCAAACAGGATGGTGTTGTACTTAAAATATCTGAATCCTACGTTACGTAACCCGAAAGTTGCTGTGAAAATTCTTAGAGAATGGCCACCTCATTTTATTCAAGGACAGCCTTTTTATCAAAGTTTGATTTTGGTAGACGAGGTAATTCTTCTTCCTCTTTTCATTTAACCGTAATTATTTTAAATATCAAATGAGAAGTACAAGAAAAATAACTAATTAAAAATGATAATTTGTTCTTCTGTTATAGGGAAATATGATTGATGCCAAGATAGATGCGGATCGTTATATAGAAAGTTATTATGGAAACATCAAGGAAGGAGTCTGGTATGAGATTTCTGAATTTTTGGTGATTGAAGGTCAGCAATCATCCCGAAACTCAAACAATCCGTTTGAGATCCTGATCCAAGATAACACAAAAATGATACCAATATATCCGCGAAGCACTGTCAATTTTATCCTTCTGTTTGATGCATTGAAAATGCGTAATTCCACGCCTGAGGAGAAGAATTGTTGTGTAGGTAAGTTTCTTTATTTAAGTAATTTTAAGATGATGAATTTGTTTTGATTTTTTTTTTTTTTGGTTGGAATTATTTTTATGTTAGATGTCATAGGAATGTTGTTACATGTAAACGAGCCACGGACAATTAATTTCCTTGAACATCAAAATGGCTACATTTCAGAGAATCAAGTTGTGACTTTCACTATCCTTGAATACAAGTAAGAGAATATTCAAAACTTTCGATAATATTTTAAATACAATCTAATGTTATTTAACACAATTCTTGATTAACTAATTCAGAAATAATTTATTTTTAAAGTGGCCTAGAGATTGAATGTGTTGCTGTTGGTTCGGTTTGTAATGCATTTCTTGATAAATGGAGAAAAATAGTTTTCTCCCCTACCTATGCTAATCAACCAGTAATGTGTACTCTTTTGTTTTGGAGAATCTCTGTTTACGAAGGTACTTTTTAGTAATCATCTTATATACCACATAAAACTATCATTTTCTAACTTAAAATTTACATTGATAGGTATGCAATGTCTGATGTCTCAATTACGGTGTTCAAAGTTCAAACTTGAAGATGAAATGGCAGGAATCAATATGGGAGATATAATGTAATGCCCTTAATTTAAATAAATTTAGAGTAAACACTATTATTCGTGAAATTAAAACCTGAAACTTTTTCTTTATAGGCGCTGGCTAGACGTCGAGTCCAGTGATGAAGACTAAATAGATTAAGCTTGTGGTTGGAGGAGCTAGCTATACGTCCACAAATCGAATTTTTCTATTATGTTCACTTTACTTTTAATGTTTATGACTGTTTGAAAATAAATTGTTGTAACTTTGGACGTGGGAATTGTGTTCTGTTATGTCAGAAATAATTTAGAATTATATTCATTAAATTTTACGTAGTCTTTTAGTCTAATATTACTATTTTACTATTAATATATATCTTTTTATATATATTTAAAGTAAGAGTTTTTCTTAATTATACTTTAACTTAAAATCTCTACAAAAGACGGATAAATTTTAGTTTTGGTTTAATTTTTTGGGTCTGGCCTCATGAGACGCCAATATGAAAGCCTTCGCGATTTTTTAACAAATATTTAAGTATTTTATATCTATACGCCTCTCCAATGTTGTGACATTTTGGTTTCCCCTCTCAACAAAGTAAAAAAAAAAAAAAAAAAAAAAAAAAAAAAAAAAAAAATCGTATCTTTGAGGTAAGATCTCAATCTATGTATTTAAACTTTCGTTTATTACCTTATTGGCTTAAAAAATTACAGTTTTCAATATTATAGATTCAGGTTTTGCGATGGAAGGTGAAAGTTCGAGGAAACGCAAAGAGCTCATGTCAGATTTCGAATGGGAAGGTGGAGCAATCGAGAAGGTTAAATAAGCGTTTCAAAAAACGAGAGATGTGGTTCTGAAGGAAACGAATAAACGTTTCACTGCGATCCGTGATATGGTGAAAGATTATATGAAGAAGAAGGAAGAATCTATCGGCCTCATGTGTCAACTTGAAACGATCGATGCTCAACTCTCGCTAATGAATGATATCTTGGAGGGCCATATCGACTTGGTTGCATAGTGTAACTGGCTAGAAGAAGTTAGGGTTGTAATTGAGAAAGATGTAAAAGAATGTGTAGTTCCTAATATTGATTGGGATAAACTTCGTGTTGCTTTTAGTGGTTAACAATATTAAGTATTTCAGCATAATCGTTTCAAATCTTCGAATAGATTTTTTATTATCTGTCAAAATTATTTTATTATTCTATAATCCTAAAATTCGTAAAAACGATAACATAAATTATAGATATTGACTTGTCTGCGAAATATAGAAATTTTAAAATATTTAGGTTTTACAATAAAAATCGAAAATAAACATAAAAGGACTTAAAAATTATCCAGAAATATTCATGGTGATATAGTTTCTATATTCATTGAATGAAATATCTACAAAATATTTAACACTTTTAAAAATCATAATTTTCTAAAAAGGAATTGGAAATCTAATAATATATTTGGTGATTACTGATAAATGTACAAATACCATTTAATTTGATCCAATGATAACTTAATTGAAGTTTTGACAATATCGTAAAATGTAAATATTCCAAAAAAAATATCTGTATTATGTATATATATATATATATTCGTTTAAAACTTTTAAAGTCAAAATCGTACATTTCGTTTTCTCCTTAGATTTTTTTCTTTTGAAATCATGGCTAACCTTCTATCCACTGCTATTAAAAAAAAAATCGGGAAGAGAGACTATTTTTACGATGTGGACGATCTAAACCCCTTCGTTCATGAGTGGAAAATTAACGACAAAATTCTGAGGAAGTTTGAGTGCCGTCATCCACTTTTCAAATCAACAGACTTGATTGTAGTTGATGATAAGGTATATTTACAGTATACATCGCGTTCTGATAAAATTCTATAATTTTATGTTACTTATATATTTCTTTAATGTAGGGTAAAAAAATTCAAGTGATGATGCGTCCTCCTTATCGTGACATCTTTATAAACGATTTGGAAGAAGGTAAATGGATAATGTTATCAAGTTTCTCACTAATCATAGTTGATGGGATTTTAAAGATAACTGATCATCGTTTTATGATACATTGGGGAGACACGACATGGTTTAGAAAAATTCATCTTTCGACTTCAAAGCAGTTTTTTTCTTTTGTATCATTTAATGATATCAAAAGTGGAAATTTAGATCCTGATTGTTGTGTAGGTGAGATGAAAGAAAAAAACTAATATTATAAATTTAATTTATATATGATAATTTATCTTCTAATGGAACTTTTATGAGCAGATATTATTGGAAGATTATACACTGTTGGAAATCGTTTTGAAGAAGGTCCACCATACAAAGAATTGAATGAGTTGTTTGTTGTTTTGGAAAATATTGAGTAAGTCATTCTATCGAGTTTGTGAACATCATTCTCATTAATGTCTTTAATTCTAAAAGAAGTTTAATTGTAGGGGTGATCGATTGACATGTCGTTTACCAAAAGACTACGCGAATGACTTCATTAATAACTGGATTCATTGTGTTTGTGATATCATATGTGTGTTACGCTTTGCCAAAAATGAGAGCAATAAAGGTTCGTATTATTTATTCTAATCCTTGGTTTATAAAATATTAAATATGTTAATTAATTATATATTGTTTATGTAGATACATGGATGGCAACAACGATGCACAATTGTACAATGGTCATGATCAATCCTAAATGTCCTCAAGTCATGCATATGTTTGATTCCTTTGCCGACATGGAGAACTGATTCAAAAATTTTGAAGTGTTATTTGATATAATTTAAATCGCTATGATATTGATCTTGGATTTTAATTTGATATATTTATATTTTAATATATTATAAATTTGGTGATTATCATACAGGAATCTTATTTTGAAGTAATTCTCAGAGATAATAGTATTAATAGATTAATTGACATTAAGATTGTTTGAAATTAAAATAAACAATTTGAAACTATACTAAATGACTAATCATAAAATTTATTATAGCATGATTTAATCATCGACTTCTATTATAGTGTATAGATATACCAACTAACTAAATAGGGTAATTACAAAATTAGTTATAAAGATAATATAAAATTAAAAAATAAAATTGAATCTTTTTAAAAAAAAGGTTTCCAATCAAAATCAGAAAAAAAAAAAACGTAAACTATACTTAAATTATTCGAATATCCCAAACTGTTTATGGTGATACCATAATTTTGAATGTAAATATCTAAAAAATATTGAATACTTATATAAAACGGAATTTATTAAAAGATTGGGAAATATATAATATATTTGGTACTTAATAATAATTGTACAATTACCATTTAAGTTTTGCCGATGATAAATATTTGCATTTTGACAATATCTTAAAATGTAAATATTCCAAAAATATATTTTCTGTATTACGTATATATAAATACGTTTAAAAGTCAGAATCGTAAGATTCGTTTTAGTCTAGGTCTTTCAAACAAAAATATGGCTAACCTTTTATCCAATGCTATAAAAAATAAGATAGGGAAGAGAGACTATTTTTTCGATGTGGACGACCTAAACCCTTTCGTTCATGAATGGAAAATCAACGTAAAAATACTGAGGAAGTTTGAGTGTCGTCATCCTCTTTTCAAATCAACAGACTTGATTGTAGTTGATGAGAAGGTATAATTTTAATTATATAGTGTTTATTTAAATTTATTTTAATCTTTATGTACTTATGTATAACGTTTACGTAGGGTACGAAAGTTCATGTACTGATGGGTTCTCCTTATCGTGACATCTTTATAAACGATTTGGAAGAAGGTGAATGGATAATGTTATCAAGTTTCTCATTAAGCAATGTTGATGGCGTTTTTATGCCAATTGACCATCGATTTAGAATACATTGGAGAGACGTGACATTGTTTAAGAAAATTCCTCCTTTGTCTTCAAATCAATTTTTCTCTTTTGTATCATTCAATGATATTAAAAGTGGATATTTAGATTCTGCGTATTGTGTAGGTAATGGTAACAATTTATTATTATATTATAAGTTAAGTTTGAAGTTGTTGACTACTTTAACTATTGAAAAATATTTGCAGATCTTATCGGAAGAGTGTTTAGTGTTGGAAATAGCTTTGAACAAAGTCCACCATACAAAGAATGAAATGAGTTGTTTGTTGTTCTAGAAAATATTGAGTAAGTTATTCTAATTTTATAAGCTTTACTTTTTAATTCCCATAAATTTAAAAAAATCTCAAATAAGTAAAATTGTAGGGGTGATCGTTTCTCATGTCGTTTACCAAAGGAATACGCGAACGCCTTCTATGATCATTGGATACATCGTGACCGTAATATCATATGTGTGTTACATTTTTCCAAGCTTGAGAGTAATAAAGGTTCGAATTATTTCTTGCTAATACTATTATAATGACTTTGTTTAAAAAATATATGTTAGTTAATTATTAAAACTTTATTAATGTAGATACATGAATGGCAACCACGGTGCACAATTGTACGAGTGTCATGATCAATCCTCCATGTCCTCAAGTCACGCAGATGTTAGATGCCTTTGCTGATATGGAAATTTGATTTTTTAATTTAAAAGTATATGGTTTTTTAAAAATTTTATATTAATATATGATACTTTATGATGTTGAGTTTGGATTTTAATTTGATATAATATTATTTCATTTATTATATACTACAGAAATCAAAGTCTTTTATTATATTAGTTCCCCTTTGTATTCAAAACAGTTTTTTCGTTTGTATAATTCGATGATATCTCCATATTCATGAATATTTCAATTTTTTATCAATAGGTGTGAGTGGTAACGTCTCTTGGAGTCAAAACTTTCAATGTAACTATTAGCACCCTATAAAATTCTAATCTCGAATTGTAAATCTAAGAACTAAAACATTAACTTATTAACTTCTGCATTTAACTCTCTTCCAAAACTTTTCTCTATTCCATAATTTTTTGTTTTCTTTAAAAAGAAATGACGGTAACTAATAAATCAAACTTTTTTTGTCTAATGGTTAATTGATATGGACAATACTGATTTAAATTATTTCTTCTCCAATATACAGTGGTGCACTTGACTCCTATATTCATCTTGCTGTTGAGAAGCATCGAGATCCTTATTGAGTACTCTGTTCAGTTTCGATTTTTGAATTTAAGTAATTTAATGGTTTTATTGATAAACACATTTGGTTAATGTTTGATTTTAAAAGATATTGAGTTATATTAAATTTAAATAACGTTATTTCAAATTATTTAAAAAATGACGTTGATTGCAAATGACGACATGTAGAGATTTGCGAAATGATTATATATAAAGTCCATTATTATAATTTACAAAAAAATGTTTATTTCAAATGTCAACATATGGTAATTTACAAGTGCTTGATGATTTTCATAAAAATTATAGAAGTATAAATATGTAAAATTTACTTTTTAATATAGTAAACATATTTAGAATATTCATATATGATATGTTTACATTCCTCATCATTATCTTCTTAACAAAAAAAAGTAAATAATTATTCTAAAAAATCAAGTCGGTTGTATAACATCTCTATATATATTAATACGCTAATGTGTTAAAAAGTCATATGCACAACTCAATATGACTTCTAAAAAGATGAATGTTCGTCCCTTTGTTCAGTTAGGCGATCTCAACCCTGCGATAGACCATTACAAAATTAGAGTCCTTATCATAAGACTTTGGAAGTCATTCAAGTCTCTACAGATGGTCTTCGTTGACAGTGATGTAAGATTTAATAAAATATTTTAAACGTAATGTTTAATTGATATCTCTATCATATTTTTAGAAAATCTCGATAATAGCTTTTTAACTTCTAATCGTTATAAATAAGGTACAAGGATACATGCATCTATGAAGATGGATTGGTCAGCAGATTTAAGAACCAACTCGCTGTCGGCGAGTCTAAGATACTTGATACATTCAGCTTAGTAGATTATGATAGTAGTTATAAGACAAGTTCTTTGGGATTTAAAATCGTCTTTTATAGAACCACTATAGTGAAACCATGTGATGAATTCCCAGTTCGTGTCCCAGAAAAATATTTTCAGAATTTTTCTTCTATCTTGGCTGGAGAATTAGACAAGAATGTATTGTTTGGTGAGTTGTTAACTTCATATTTAAATTTTTATTTTAAGAAAAAAATATATTAATTCATATGTATTTTTTGTAGATGTAATCGGTCAGATCGTTGGTGTCAGAAATCTTGATAGCGTCAAAACAAAAGGGAAGGATAATGTCAAATTGAGTTTCGATTTGCAAGATTTAACGTATGATTCCTTATAAAAATTATTTTGGAATATAATATCTAAATATATATTCTTATTTCATGCATTCCTAATATAGTGGAACTCGGTTGAATTGCACGGTGTGGGGTGATCTTGCGAAGGACTTTGTGAAACGACCCGACCCGTTTTTTTTTTAATAATAAATAATAATAGTAAATAATAGTCTACAACTAGTGGTCTCATACCCACTAGCCACCTAACCACAATCACAACTAACAGCGGAATAACAAATACCAATATCCAATAAATATCCAATAAATAAATAACCAATATTAAACCATAACAATAATCCAATAATCAATGATGAGGAAACATGAAACCAGCAACCTAGCAATGTTTCTAATGACCCGACTCTCGCAACCTAGCAACGCCAGACAACATCCAATCGAGTCCCTAGAACATCCTCCTCTTCATCGCCTTGATTCCACGATCACACTTTGCCTTTACCTGCACCACAAACACATATTGAGATGCATGAGTATTCGGTAAACACTCAGTGAGGCAATCCTCCCATCTACTGGGCTATACACACAAGCAACAGTGATTCCAATGTTCCAAACAAACAACAACAAAACATACAAACCAGGAAAACAAACATCATCTTGCTGGAAAGTAGGTGTCGACCGACACCAGCCAAGTGTCGACCGACATTGGCATTAGTGTCGACCGACACTACCCCACAGTGTCGATTGATGCCACTTTGCTGGTGTCGACCTACACCAAGGGGTGTCGATCGACACTCCCTCTGCAACCACGATCCTCTCGAAACCGAGAGTCGAATCTCGCTTCCCAACCTCTTCCAAATCGTCCAATACTCAAAACCCAAGCTAAATACGTCCATAGAAACTTGTAGCAACCAATCCCAGCAAGAAAAACACACAAAACAATAGCAAACAAGCAAGAACAAGGAAATCAAAGGCTTAGATTAGCTATGGTCATGCACTCACCTCTTTGCAGGAAGTTTCTGACCAACAATGAACGAATCCACACTCCCAGCAAGCTTCCCACACGTTCCTAGTCTTGGATCTCTCAAGAAACAGCAAGGAATCTCACCAATCTCTCTCAAAAGCTCAAGAACAATGTTTTCTCCCTTTTCTCTCAAAAACAACAAAGCGGCGACAAAGACAATTCCCCAAAACCCTTCTTCTCGTCGAAACCCGCTTAAGTAACCCGATTCAATGGTTTCCCAAAACCAAACCGAACCAAATCGATCAATAAATCAATCTGGTCGAACCAGAAAACATTGGTGTCGACCGACATCCCCTTGGTGTCGATCGACACCCTCCCCCAAAACGCACAGTTTTGGTTTGCGGGTGTTACAATTCTCCCTCACCAACATAGATTCGTCCTCGAATCTCGAACAACCATCAGCCAAGGACTCCCGTGCAACCGTCTCCACGGCCTGCACTCCTCCGACCGATCTACGGAAAGTCACCTCTAGGCGATAGACTCACGCTCCAGGCATTATTTGCTATCGACTTTTGGACTTTCCTTTACTCATAGGCCTAAACCTTGAGATTTTATTGGCTCCTCATCAGACCTAAGTCTGCATGCCATAATGTTGGCTCCTCATCAGGCCTAAGCCCGCATGCCATAATATATAAGGAAGTCCAATATTCGTCTCTCGGGTTGCCACCCTTCAGCGCGCCCCCAGATCGTCATCCGAAGTCGATATACCAACAATACTCCCAAGCCACAAAGTCTCAGAATATGGCATTACTAGGAGAACCTAAGTCCCCCAAGAGTCGCGAGCAAACAATTCTGAACACGTCTGAGTCCTATCCCTATCCAGGTTTCCTTCCCGTGGCTCGCGTAAGACATCTCAATGTCCTACCAACCACATATCCCCTCACTGGGATACCTCATGACCACACATGGATCATCTCACTGCCACAAGGGCCGCCACAAAGACCAAACAAATGTCCTAAACAGGACTGCCACCAAAGCCAAACAAATGTCCTAAACAGGACCGTCACAAAGACCAAACAAATGTCCTAAACAGGACCGTCACAAAGACCATCTGTCCCGAAGGACCGTCACAAAGACCATCTGTCCCGAAGGACCGTCACAAAGACCATCTGTCCCGAAGGACCGTCACAAAGACCATCTGTCCCGAAGGACCGTCCCAAAGACAATCTGTCCCGAAGGACCGCCTAAACATGCACTCTGGCTAAACGGCCCGCCACAAAGGCCATACATCTGGCTAAACAGCCCACCACAAATGCCACACAATGTCTCAAAAGACCGCCACTAAGGCCACACAAGTCTCTCCAAGGCTCACAACCCCTAAAATGGACAAATTCTAACTCACATAAAACTTTCCATTTTTATCACTTCCACTTTTGGAAACTTTCCACTTTTGGAAACTTCTATTTCAGGAAACTTTCCTCCAAAAACCCCGCCTCACGGAAGCTTTGTACCCCAAGCACCACCTCATCTTGTTACTTAGTCGCACAACCAACCACCCCAAGCGACCAAGTAAACAAGAGAGATGGGCTGGAATACTCCATTCCCGCTCCAGGCACGGATTACAGATGGGATCAGGCTAGACAAGCTCAAGTTGCGGCTTGCTTCTCATACCACTTCTTAAACCTTGCCTTCATCCTCGCCTCAGGCTCCCAAGTCTGCTCCTCAACACCATCACAGTCCCAAAGGACTCTCATCAAAGGAATCTTCTTCTTCCGAAGTTCCTTGATCCTCCTCTCGAGAACCCTCACTGGTCTCGCCTCCAAAGTCATGTTAGGCTGAAGATCCTCAGGAATCTTAGCTAACAACTGATCATCCTCACAGAGACACTTCCGCAACATAGACACATGGAAAACCTTATGGAAAGCACGCATAACCTCAGGTAACTCCAGTCTATATGCCATTGGTCCAACCCGCTCTATCACTCTGAACGAACCCATATACCTCGGACTCAACTTAGTCTCAGTCAATGACCTGTTCGGACCCCGCAACATGGCCATCTTGAGGTACACTCTGTCTCCTACCTGAAATTCAAGATCTCTTCTCCTCCTATTGGCATAACTCCTTTGCCGATCCTGAGCTTCCTTCATGTTCAGCTTGAGAACCCGAATCTTCTCTGAGGTCTCCTGAACAAAATCTGCCCTGTAAATGCTCCTCTCCCCCACCTGAGTCCAGCATAACGGTGTACGACACGACCTCCCATACAAAGCCTCATAGGGAGCCATCTTAATACTTGCCTGATAACTGTTATTGTAAGGAAACTCTACCAAGCTCAAGTGATCTGCCCAATGGCCTCCCCAATCCAACACACACATCCTCAGCAAATCCTCCAGTGTCTGGATCGTCCTCTCTAACTGTCCATCTGTTCTAGGGATGATAAGCTGTACTCATATGCACCTTAGTGCCCATCTCTGCCTGAAACGCTCTCCAGAACACCGAAGTGAACTTAGAATCCCTATCAGACACAATGCTCGCTGGCACCCCATGCAACCTGACTATCTCCTTCACATACTTCATAGCCAAGACCGCTGCTCCATCAGTCTTCTTAATGGCCAGAAAATGTGCCGACTTAGTCAACCGGTCCACAATGACCCAAATAGCATCAAACGTCCTGGACAATGGCAAACCTACCACGAAGTCCATAGTAATCATATCCCACTTCCACTCTGGAATGGGAAGACTCTTGAGTAACCCTCCTGGAACCTGATGCTCAGCCTTCACTAGCTGGCACACATCGCACCTCGCGACCCAACTAGCTACATCCTTCTTCATCCCGATCCAATGATAGTACCTCTTGAGATCACGGTACATCTTAGTCGCTCCTGGATGAATAGAAAACTTGCTCCCATGAGCCTCTCTCAGGATCTCCTGCCTCAACTCCTCATCCTTGGGCACACAAATCCGACCTTGCACCAAGATAGTACCATTATCTGAGACCTGATACTCTGAATCTACATCCTTTGAGGCATTCACCAGCCCCAAATCCTTCTCCTGAGCCAACCGTACTCTGCTTAGAAGATCTGCTCTATCAACCGCCTCTAAACCCAACGGTTCCTGTGAAACAGCACACAAACTCAAAGCACCGATCTCTCCTACTAGAGACTCCATCTCCTGCTCCAGAGCCGAAGCTACCCTCTTACCAGGGTGGTAGGCTATCTCCAAATCATAATCCGCCACCAGCTCCATCCACCACCTCTGCCTCAAGTTCAGCTCGGGCTGAGTGAATATATACTTCAGGCTCTTATGATCTGTAAACACCTGCACCTTTGCACCATAAAGATAAGATCTCCAAATCTTCAGGGCAAAAACTACAGCACCCATCTCCAAATCATGAGTAGGATAGTTGCCTTCATGCTTCCGCAACTGCCGCGAAGGGTAGGCAATCACCTTCCCATGCTGCATCAGAACACACCCCAAACCAACTCTAGATGCATCTGTATAAACCACATAGGGTTCTCCCTGCTCAGGCAAAGCTAACACTGGCGCAGTAGTCAACATCTCCTTCAGGCTTGCAAAACCCTCCTCACACTCTTGTGACCAAACAAAAGGAACATCCTTCCCTGTCAACTTAGTCATAGGACATGCTCTGCTCGCAAACCCCTGCACAAACCTCCTGTAGTAACCCGCCAATCCATGAAAACTCCTGATCTCTGTGGTATTCTGCGGTCTAGGCCAATCCCTGATAGCCTGTATCTTCTCCGAATCTACAGAAACTCCATCTGCAGACACAATATGACCCAGAAAACCCATCTCATGCTGCCAAAAACTGCACTTGCTCAACTTAGCAAACAACTTCTGCTCTCGCAGCTTCTCAAGAACTGCCCTCAAATGCACTGCATGCTCTTTAGGACTCTTAGAATAAACCAGGATGACGTCAATGAAAATGATGACATACACGTCCAGAAACTCCTGAAACACGCTGTTCATCAATCTCATAAACGCTGCTGGTGCGTTAGTCAACCCAAACGGCAACACCACAAACTCATAAACCCATACCTCGTCCTTCTACTTGACGAACACCACCGACCCCCCCCCCACGGTGAAGTGATAAGACGAAAGAATTCTCTATTTACTTCCTCAGCTCTACTAGACTAATAATCAAGTATGCTGACATCAACTCACCACCATCTGAAAATCAACCCCTCTTGCCAGTCCAAGAACCTCTAATAACTTGCCTCTAAGGGAAACTTCCTCAAGATGGCTTAATCCAAAATTAACTTTCCGCTTAGCAATTCTCCACAGCAAATCATCAATACGAGCGTAATAAAACAAACAAGTACCATACGTTTGCATATTCTGATTCACCGCATCAAATGCTTTGCAGGTCGCTAACTCAAACCACTTGACTTATTCCCTCCAATAAAGCTTACCAAAAACTTGAATCTAGCAACCCTGTCCATCTCCAATGAACTTCATCCATCACCGTTGCAACGATTAGTTTATTCTGCCATGAAGGCTTCTCGTGAACTTATGTATCTGGCAAACAGGCCTTTCCCGGCTCATACCTGCTGCAACTCCCCTTCCCGGGACTCCAGCACCACCGGCCGCACAATCCTGGCGACCCAGCCACACATTCATGACCGCTCCAGTCATAAAACCCTGACCCACTAGGCAACACATCCAAAACCCGAGATTAAACCACCAGCACTCTCTCGAGGTCTACATTCAGTCGTTATGTTTATACTCACATCCTAGGCATTGCTTGCTCCCAACTCTCCCACCTTTAGGTCGCAACCTTCAAGCCATACCGATCTCACTCTCAGACCTCAGTCTTCGAGTTATACCGTCTCACTCTTGGACCATAATCCTCAAGTTCTCGGTATCAGATGACTAATCATCCCCTCAGTAGAACATCATCCCCTCTGCCACTCTCGGAGCCCACAGCCCCTCGAGCTATCGGTATTCTGGGAAAACCACCATCCCTTCAGGAGCAACAATCCTTAAAGACTATAAACATCTTTCGACAAAAGGTACTTCCCGTGGTATGAGTATAACATTACAATGTTACACCTACCCACACAACTTCTAATATCCAACTGGATTACCCACCAAATAGAGAAATATCTGCTCCAACTACATATGTCCATCTATCCGCCTCTCTAGGCTCCATACCTCTCGCGAAGAATCTCACACCGGTCATCTACCACTGCTCTATCCTCCTAACATAAGATGGAAAGTCCTCAACATCTGCAGCCCTCGGCTGCATCCCGCCACATGTGGCACAACTGGAGCCTGCACTGGTACCCCTCTCGGTAACAGCTCTGACAGTACGCCAACAGATCCGCCAAGCGATCATCTCGACCCTGGGCTCCACCTGCTGTAATCCCACACCTGGGTTCTCAGCACCCCCGACACGCTCACTGGCTAACCCCCTCTGGTCCCTCCTGATACGCTTGCGACCCTCTGACGTACCTCCTCGTGGAAATCTGGACCACACACTCGCTGGCCTCGGGACCCGCCAGACCATGACCACGACCACGTCCCCGTCCACGACCAACAACTCAAACACCTTTAGCCACTGCAATTCCAAGAACAGAGGCTAACAAGCAATCTTAACATAATACAAAAACACAAAAAACCAAAACTCACCGTGGAATCACACTGTAGGCTCGAAGAGGATGTTCTAGGACTTCATGCCACACACAATTGACTAACTCACATAATCAATCAAGACATGCAATCCCAAACATCTACAACACAAAGCCTAGTGAACCCAAACCTAGAACCGTAAGGGCTTTGATAACAAAACTGAAACGACCCGACCTATTTTTTTTTAATAATTAATAGTAAATAATAAATAATAATAGTAAATAATAGTCTACAACTAGTGGTCTCATACTCACTAGCCACCTAACCACAATCACAACCAACAGCGGAATAACAAATACCAATATCCAATAAATAAATAACCAATATTAAACCATAACAATAATCCAATAATCAATCATCAGGAAACATGAAACCAGCAACCTAGCAATGTTTCTAATGACCCGACTCTAGAAACCTAGCAACGCCAGACAACATCCAATCGAGTCCCTAGAACATCCTTCTCTTCATCGCCTTGATTCCACGATCACACTTTGCCTTTACTTGCACCACAAACACATATTGAGATGCATGAGTATTTGATAAACACTCAGTGAGGCAATCCTCCCATCTACTGGACTATACACACAAGCAACAGTGATTCCAATGTTCCAAACAAACAACAACAAAACATACAAACCAGGAAAACAAACATCATCTTGCTGGAAGGGAGGTGTCGACCGACACCAGCCAAGTGTCGACCGACACTGGCATTGGTGTCGACCGACACTACCCCATAGTGTCGATCGATGCCGTTTTGCTGGTGTCGACCGACACCAAGGGGTGTCGATCGACACTCCCTCTGCAACCACGATCCGCTCGAAACCGACAGTCGAATATCGCTCTTAGTGAATATTCAATACGAAATTTGAGGAAATATAATTTTCAAATGAGAAAACTTATCTTCTACATGTTATATATATATAAGTCTTATTATTGTACCATGTCAACTGAAAAAAAATAAAATAAAAAATAAACTAATTCTTGAGTTCTTGCTGCTTGACGTAAGAGGTAACGCAAAACTCAAGCTTTTTACAATATTTTGTATCATTGTTATTTCACACTCACATGTTTTAAATGTATATGTAAAGAATCATAATGAATCGTTCATCTGAACTTCGTTGATCTACCAAGAAAGGTTCAAGTGCTGATGAATATGCAGTTCGTTCGCAACTTCAACCAGAACAATTAATTTTCTATTGTGAGGATAGCATTCCGGAACCAGTAAACAAAAAATCTAGAAAAACCAGGAAAGAATCAAGATCTTCTGAAGAGAACTCATTGGCGCATCTTAACGGTCAAAGTTCCATTGTTGACAGTGAAGATAGTATATTGAAACCAACAATCAAGAAATCTAAATTTGATACTTGGATAGAATATATGATGTCTATCAACGAGTCAATTACACATATGATAAGGGTGCTTCTGGATCTATCTGGTGTGAGAAGAACAAAATATGGATGCAAAGATCTAATACGACAAAGGACTGACTTTCGAAGATCGTTTTCGAATTTAAATTTTAATATTTAATAATAATATCTATTTTAATTTTATAATTATGATCATGATGTTCTTATAATTCGTTTTGTTTTTTTAAGGGATATTATCACTTTCATTAGTTTCTCGAGCGTTCGTTTTGATAACACAATGAAATTACTTTTTTAATAATGATTATGATATGATGATCCAACCAAAAGTACATTAATAATATAATGCTACTAATAAATAGTTAAATTATAAGTTGATATAATTTATTTGTAACAATAATTATGATATATTAATTAGACCAATACTATATAAATAAAGTAATGGTTAAATTATAATCCAATATTGATATGAAAGATTATGGAAATATAACAAAATAAGATATTGATGAAGTTCAAGAAAGTAAATCTCAAACAGTTGTATTAGAGATCCGCATACGTAATTAAAAAGATAAATAACATATGTTTAAAAAATATTTTTAAAAAGTTAAGAGGATATATGGAAACATATGTTAATATTCGTATATATCAATAATTAGTATATTTTAAGTCTAGAGAATATATACGTACCGTCTTCTTATACAAACAGACCTAACAACGATATTCACAAAATGACTAAGAAAATAAATGTATAAACTAAAAGGATCATAATTACTCGATTATATGAATTTTTTATCATAGTTTGGATTATATTTTGCAGATCACTATACTTGACGTCTTATAATGAGACCTTCGAAGATTCCATATCGGAGGAAGAATGTATCGACACATGCCGTCTCTAGAAAACATAACGACATTTTTAATTCTTTACATTAAGAGATATGTTATATTCAAAGCTAAGAGATACTACTTAACGACATTGAAATACAGGTGTTAGTTCTACGATAAATCTACCTGCTTTTATGAATGCATTGAATATTCAGCATCCTGAATCACATAAGACGGCAAGGTTGGTAAGAATGCTAATATTGAAGTCTAAAAGGGCAAAAAAAAAAGAAAAAAGGTTATATGTTTGGAAAGGAATTTTTAATAAATATATAAATGCTAAGTAACTAATTCAATCATTACCTATGCAGAAAATTTGCTTCTTCCCGGACTACATGAAGATTTCGCATGTTACGTCGCAACTGATTCGGATACGAACTATGAAAGTGATTCTGATAGCTCTACTGATGGGATTTCATTCGAGATTAATGATAACGATGCAACATCTGACATGTTTCTTGGGTTTCCTCCCATAAAAGCTAAATTACTAAATTATGGTATTACTCGGTACATATATGATTGGTTATATGATAGATTTGTAAATGTTTATTTAACTAATACATATTTAAAATATTAACAAAAATTTTATATAGGTTATTATGATGATGGAGATCCTTATTTTTTATGTGATAATTGTGGAGCATATATGTGGTATGGAGAACGGGTGAATAAACAGACTAAAAAGGCAAAACCGGATTTTTCATTGTGTTGCCATTGTGGCAAAGTAATACTTCCTACGTTGAAGACTGCACCTAAAATGTTATTATCGTTGTTTTATAATCACGACGGCAGGGGTAAAAACTTCCGTGATAACATACGAGCATACAACATGATGTTTTCGTTCACATCGTTAGGTGAGAAAATTAACCATTCCATAAATAATGGTAGAGGTCCGTATCTATTTCAGATGTGCGGAGAAAACTATCATCGTATTGGTGATATTTTACCAGAACCTAGCAAGGAACCAATGTTTTTGCAATTATATATACATGACGTATATAACGAAGTAGCTAATAGAATTTCTGCATTTAGGTAATTATTAAAATTGTTAAATATGTATATAAATATTTGTCATATCTTAAATATATGTTAAATATCTTTAATATTTGTTATATTCTACTAATCATGATTATTATAAATTTATGTTTTTTGGTGTTGATATAGAACATCTGGATCTTCGGGAGATTTAAGACATGAGATTGTTGAGCTCTTAAAAAAGATGCTTGATAGTCATAACCCGCATGTTAAGGCGTTAAGATCGGCACGTGAAAGATTTAATATGGAGGACGGTAGCGAAGGTTTGCGATTAATGTTATCTTCAGAAAGAACGACTGATGCAAGAACTCATAATCTTCCTACCAGCAAAGAGGTAGCTGCTCTAATACCCGGAGATTTTACGGCTGGTGTGAATAAACGTGACATTGTTATAGAAAGTTGTTCGGGTAATTTACAGAGGATAAGTGAGCTTCATCCCGCGTACTTGCCTTTACAATACCCATTATTGTTCTCTTATGGTGAAGATGGTTACAGATTAGGCATCGATATAGGGTTCGTGGATACCCGTGGACGTAAAAGGAAAACGGTCACCATGAGAGAATTTTATGCATATAGAGTATTTGAAAGATTTGAAGAATCTTCGATTATTGTTATGGCAGGCAAATTATTCCAGCAGTTTTTAGTCGATGCATTCACTACTATAGAATCAAACAGGTTGAACTACATTTGGATGAACCAAAGCAAACTCCGAACTGAAAGAGTTGATAAGATAATTGAAGCTGCTGAAAAAGGACATGGAGATCATTCACAATACGGAAAGAGGATATTTATTCCGTCATCGTTTACAGGTGGAAAAAGATATATGATGCAACATTATCTGGACGCCATGGCTAATTGCAAGTATTATGGATTTCCTGATCTTTTCATAACCTTTACGTGCAACCCAAAGTGGCCTGAAATAGATCGTTATCTAGAAAGGCATCGTCTTAGTAAAGAAGATAGACCTGATATATGCAGCCGAGTTTTCAAGATGAAACTTGATAGATTATTGGACCAAGTGACAAAGGAAAAAACTTTTGGTATTGTAAATTCTGGTATGTTTCTTAATATTTTTAATTATTTATATTAGTCTTCTGAAAAATGTCAATATATTAATGTTTATTTGTTTTAATATTTTTCAGCCATGTATACAATAGAATTTCAGAAGAGGGGCCTGCCTCATGCGCACATGATTCTGTTTTTACATCCAGACAATAAGATGCGTACAACAGACGACATTGATAAATTCATAAGCGCTGAAATTCCTGATAAAGAGGTGGATAGGTATTTATACGAAGTTGTTTCTGATGTGATGATCCATGGTCCTTGTGGTCCTATGAACAGAGATAGTGTCTGCATGAATAATGGACAATGCACTAAATTCTTCCCAAAGCCATACATGGATAATACTATTGTCGACGATGCTGGTTATCCAATATATAGATGACGAATCGATGGGAGAGTTGTGGAAAAAAGGGGTTCAATACGATAATAGTTACGTTATTCCCTATAATCTTCAGTTGTCTCTCCGTTTTCGTGCTCATATTAATGTTGAGTGGTGCAATCAGACACGTTCAGTCAAGTATTTGTTCAAGTACATCACTAAAGGTCCGGATTATATTAGAGCCACAGTAGGAGAAGAATATCAGGAAAATGAAATTAAAAAGTTTTTCAATTGCAGGTAACCTTTTATACAAATTGTCAAACATTCTCATATTTTTATTTATTTATTTTCTTTAAAAAAAAATGTATCTAACTAATTCAAACTTTCTTTTAGATACGTATCTACATGTGAGGCTTCTTGGCGAATATTTGCTTTCCCGATTTGTTATCGTACTACACCCGTAGAAAAACTCCTGTTTCATCTTCCACGACAAGAATTGGCTATTTACAACGAGGATGATCCAATAGAAGATGTTTTGCACCGTACAACGAATAGAACTTCTAAATTTTTGGGCTGGATGGAATGCAACAAGATTTATCCCCAAGCCAGAGAACTCACATATGCTGAATTTCCATCAAAATTTGTGTGGAATAGGAGAGAAAGACTTTGGAAGCCAAGATCAGAGAAACAGAAAAGTTTTGCAATAAGCAGGATTACGTATGTACCGCCTTCTGTAGGACAAGCCTATTACTTGCGAGTTTTGCTTAATAAAATTCCAGGACCAACAAGCTTTGACTATTTAAAAACAGTCAACGGTGTTCTTTATAAGGATTTTCAAGAAGCTTGCTATGCATTGGGATTACTGGATGACGATAAAGAATACATTGCAGCTATAAATGAAGCAGGTGAATGGTGTTTTGGGGAATTTTTAAGGAAGTTATTTGCAATCCTACTGCATACAAAGAGTTTAACTGTTCCTCTTGAAGTATGGAATAAAACAAAGGACATCTTGTGTGAGGATATTTTATTTAAAGAAAGGAGAAGCAGGAACGATCCAGGTACATCAAAATGTTATTTTGTTAATTAAATATATTTCACTTTCCGCAAGACAAAATTATAAATAAGTGATTAACTTTACTGTGATAGGTCTAATCTTGACACGGGCTCAGATAGAAAATATATGTTTAACTGAAATTGAACTTCTATTGCGATCGAATGGGACGCCCTTATGGCCTTCGAGAAAATGCCTAAACCAGATGATAGTATCATGAACACAGGTGTAAATAGGCTCATCGCAGATGAGAGAATATGTAAGCCTCATAAACAACATGAATTGTACGATAAGTTGTTACCTATGCTAACTGATGAGCAGAGACGTGTTTATGAAGAAATCATTAACTCTGTGAATCACGACAAAGGTAGTATGTTTTTTGTCCATGGTTTTGGTGGAACTGGGAAAACTTTCATGTGGACTATTCTTGGTGCTGATATAAGGTCTAAAGGTAATATTGTTCTGAATGTTGCTTCAAGTGGTATAGATGCTTTGCTTTTGGAAGGTGGTAGAACGACTCATTCAAGATTTGGTATTCCAATTGATAAGCTCAAATTAATCCCTGGAACTACTCTCTCAAATAAGAGATCACTGTAGTACTTAGGGGTCGAATCCACAGAGACTCAAGATCAAACACAATGGATTATAGAGTTTTGTTGTTACGCTAAACAAGTTAATTTAAATTAAGAAAAGCAATGCAAATATTAAAATAAAAGTGTTGTGAAATCAGAAAATGAAAAGGTTAAGCCTAGGGAATTTCTCAGGAAATTATGAAATATTAAATCAGTAAATTAATTAAGATTCAAGCAATTAAAATCAGATCTAGAACTCTAAACTTTCGGTAAAATAAACCAGTTCTCACTGCAATTATTATCCAAATTTAAAACCAGAAAATCCAAATCTCTTTGTAAAATTCTAAGTTAAAAATCAGCTTTAAGAACAGGTTTAGATAAGTTCACAAAATTATTAATTCAAATCTCTTTGTAAGAAATAATTTTGTTCATCAATGGTTTTATCAGAAAAACAATTATATTCTCATATCAAATTATTTCCCTAAGATAATAATTCTAGGTGATCAATCAAGAATTATTGTGAAGAACAACCAAGATGAAGATCATAAAAGATTAAGAACCCTAAAAATAACAGATCTAATAAATCATAAAAACCCTATGAAAAACCCTAAACCTAACAAGCAAATTACTCAGACATGTTTAATGAAGAACAAATCATAATTCTGAATAACATGCAATAGATTATTGAATAGTAAAAGAGGGAGTTTAGAATTCTTCTCTCTACAAAGAATTCAGATCCGTCTCTCCCAAAAGCTCTCAATAATCTATCTCTCAAAAACTGCTAGAAAATAACTTAGAGGTTTCTAAAACCCAAAAATAAAATATATACATCCTAAAACACGTCCAGGGGCTTATGATGCAATTGTGGAAAACTTCGGGCAAAATTGTAAAACTTTCAATTCTTGTTCTCTCGTCAGATAAAACAGAGTGTCGACCGACACCAAGGTGGTGTCGATCGACACCATCACTCTGTTTCGACTCCAAGTTCGTTTCCTCCGGATTAAATGCTCCAAAATGTCCAAATTGCTCCATTTCGCTCCATCCGTGCCAAAATCATAGAAAACCTGTAATGACACAAAAACAACCTAGAAAACAAATCAAAAGACTCAAAAAGCACACTTATATCATGGTTAAAAACCGTAAAAACCATGATATATCACTAATCAATCTTAATGAATATTCTGTGTGTACGATCGATGCCAAATCCTATCTTGCTGACTTAATTACAGAAGCAAAGCTCATAATATGGGACGAGGCTCCAATGATGAACAAGCTTTGTTACGAAACTTTGGATAGGAGTTTGCGAGATATCATGAGGTGTGACCAGATTTTTGGAGGTAAAGTTGTTGTGTTAGGAGGTGATTTTAGACAGATACTACCTGTTATTACGGAAGGAGGAAGAGTAGCGACAGTTTTAGCATCTATCAACTCATATGTTCTTTGGAATAGTTGTAAAGTTCTTAAACTTACTGAAAATTTGAGACTTCGCAAAGCACGTAATAGTATGGATGCGGGTGCTCTCGCTACTTTCTCAAAGTGGCTTCTTGATATCGGGGATGGCAAAATCAACGAGTCAAATAGTGGGGATGTGGAGATAGAAATTCTGGATGATTTATTAATTAATACAAGTGGAAATCCTATTGAAGCAATAGTTAGAGAAATCTACAGGGAACATTTTGCAAGCAGGAGTGATCCAAATTTCTTTAGTGAAAGAGCTTTTCTAAGTCCAAGGAATGACGATGTTGATAAGATAAATCAGTTTATGCTTACCAAGCTTCCAGGTATGCAAATTAAATAGAATATGGAATATGGATATGGAAAAAAAAGTTTTTTTAAAAAAAACATACTAATATTAAAAACATATCTAAAATTCCAATATTTTTTTATTTACAGGTGAGGAGAGATGATATCTTAGCTCTGATAGTATTGAAACGTCGGATACAAGCGGACATGATAATATGATCTACACTCAGGAATTCCTAAACAGTATACAAGTTTCTGGATTGCCAAGCCATGTTTTGACGTTGAGAATAGGAGCATATGTCATGTTACTAAGGAATATAGATCCTAAGGGAGGTTTGTGTAACGGTACGAGGCTAATTATTACTCAGATGGCCAATCATGTAATCGAAGCAAGAATCGTGACAGGAAAAAAGGTTGGTGCTAGAGTACTTATCCCTAGGATGTATGTTAGTCCACCTGGTGCAAAGTTTCCTTTTCGTATGAGACGATGACAGTTTCCTGTTACCGTGGCATTTACAATTACTATAAACAAGAGCCAAGGTCAAACGCTAGAATATGTTGGATTGTTTCTATCGAAACCGGTTTTCACACATGGACAGCTTTATGTTGCCTTTTCTCGAGTCACAAGCAGAAAAGGATTGAAAAGTGTTAATTACAGATAAAGATGGAAAATGCCAGAATAAAACACTTAATGTTGTTTTCAAAGAGGTATTTAAGACTGTTTAATTATGGTTTATAATTGGATAATTGTTTTGGATATTTAAGAAATTTTTAAGATCTTGATAATTCAATATTTGTCATAATTCTCATTATATTTTGCTGTAACATATTTCAAATGATAAGATTGCTATGTAATTAAGATGTAGATTTTCATATTCAAGACAACCATTTTTGTTATTAGTATCAACAATGTTGTTTGAAAATATACAATTGTTAGATGTATCATAAAGTGTATATATTAACTATCAATTATCAAACACATTTAAATTCTAATAGTGCATATTATATGTTAACTACTAACTTTGTCTTTGATCTATTATTATATTTATATTAATAATATATAATAGTCAAATTAAAGGTGAGACAATAAAACGTTTAAGACGCAATGTTTAATCGTGACTGTTTGTATTCTTACAAATCCCGAATATCGTTTTTGTCTTCGATAACAGAGAAGAAACAGGAGAAAAACCCTAATTTGATAAAATCATGAGATTCGATTATATTTCTGAACTTCATCTGGGAAGAACGAGTTGGTGTATCAACGCCAAGATCTTAAATTCTTGGCATGTCAGCGAATTCCTCACAAAACGTGTTCTTCTTCTTGTGGACGAACAAGTTAGAACAGTTAATGGAATGTCAATTCTACTTATATTTGTTATTTTAATAGTGTTTATATACTAGATTACTTACACAATGATTATCAAACTTTGAAGGGTGACACAATTGAGGTCGCCTTTGTGCCAACTACACTTAAAAAGCTCAGGAAGTATATTTACGAGGGTGAATGGTATAGAATTAGGACTTTCAAAATCATCAATCCAACCCTTAGGGAGAGGAATACTCATCATCCTTTTCAGATAAAGTTTACGGATGATTCAACCATGACCCTGCTCGAATCAATAAATTCCAAAAATTACTTCCGATTCGAAGATTTGGATGATATATATCGTGGAAGAATCCATCATCCCATCTCTTTCGGTACGTTTTTCTTAAAATATTTGTAATTAATTTAAATTAAACACCATGAATATGGTTATTTTCTATTTTTGTGTTGTGAAATCTTGAGACTTTTTAGAAATTTTGGAACTTTGTGTATTGGTCCATCCCATTGAAAAATACAAATTGAACTTTTTATCAAAATAGATATATGTGAATGTTAAAAAGATTTGGAAACATTCATTGTAAAGACAATTTCTGTCTTTTTGCCAAAAATAGATGTTTGCGGATGTGTAGTAGCTGTGGAGGACAAAAGAAATCATGAAAGTGGAAATGGTGATAGTGAAGTTGTTTTGACGCTATTAAATGGCAGGTAAAAGACATTTATTCCATCTTTACTGATTCTAAGATTTATAAGTTTGGCTTTATTATAGAATGTAACAAGTATCTTCATCTGTAGGAATGAAACTCTAAAGTGTCGTGCAATAAACAACTATGCTAGCCTTTTCATGTCTTCATGGGAGTCATCTGGATGCCATCTTAGATATCAAACTGAACCGGTGTTTTGTGTACTGCGTTTCTGGAGGGTTGGAGAGTATGAAGGTATGTACTATTAATAACACTTGCTAGATTGAACAAATGCTAAACACTAGGTTGTATTCTCATTTACCAAACTTTTATAACACTTTAAACATCCCTAGATAAACAGTGTATTGTAAACACATTGGCCTCCTCCAACATCTTTATAAATCCGGAGTTTGAAGGACTTGAGCATCACAAGGCTATGTAAGTTTTGAATGTTCATGAATATCAAGTAGTGTATCATGCTAGGGTTTAACTTATGTATGTGTTTTCTATATTTTTAGCTCGGAATTTGCTGGACGTTATTGCATAAAACATATAATGAAGCATCAAGGAGAAACTTCAAGGGCTTAAACTGAAGGCACATTAGTTTAAGAATTTTTTTTTGTATATGCAAACTTTATAATTATTTTGAATGTTTGTATGAACAAGTACTAGAAACCCTTTTATTGGTTGCTTTCCTAAATAATCTCAATCGCCTAAACGAAATTACAAATTCTTTTGACCCAAATCATTATTCAACCTAATTAAAATTAACCATAACAAATGTATTGGGCTCATTAAATACTTGAAATTTGCAAATGGGCTTTAAAATTTTACATATGTAGAAAACTATAAGAAACATCTTATTGACTACTCTTATTCATTGTCTATTTTAAAGAGTGAAATTAAAAAGTTTAAATACAAAAAAAAATTAAAAAAAAAATTAGAACATTTTTAAAAAAATAATAAAATTCTAATTTAAAAATTTAGGAAATTGATTTCGATTTTTTTTTTCTATTCAGTTCCTGCCCGCACAAGCGTGCGGGTAACTCTCCTACTTTTCTGTATGAAGAAAAAACAAAATTTAGGAGAATAGGGTATATTAAGGGTTACCAACAAGTCCCACTCAAGATTTAATTGTATGTTTTGGATCCTTTTGCCAGAAAATTGTTATGAAAAGACTTGTCTGTGCTAAATACTAATATAAATAAATAAAATTTATATTATATAAAAACTAAACATACAAAATATGACATAAAATGTGATTATTAAATAAATATATAATCAGATAAATTCTAATAGGCCTTTTTAGCATTATCTCTCATAAAATAAATTAAGAAAATATTTGAAGGTGAAAATGTTTTCTTAACTTTAACAAGATTCCGTTTGGAAGTTTGCCTGTAGCCCAGTTAGACGGGTTTAAAATGTTTAAAACGATTTCATGAAAAAAATTCAAATCATGTCTCACATATACATGGTCATATCACTTTCTCATTCCCTCTAAATGAAAAATATAAAATGATAAAAATGTCTCTTCGAATACTGACTAAAAAAATTGTATTTCCAATGCATAATAATAAAAATGCATGTGATATTTTCGAAAATTGTCGAACGTGTTTTGTAGGATTTCTCGAAACACCAATGACAAATATCTCTCCATCTCAATTTCGTGTTTGTATGTAATAGTAGAGACTTCAAGAGTCCTTCATGGGCATTACCGTTTCCACTTGATTATTATCCTTACAAGACATGCATACGCCAAGAAAGACAAAAAATAACGTGAGATTTGGTTAGAAAGACCAAACATAGGTTCCTTTAGTCCAACTCTTACATTATATACAAAAGCCATTCACCAATCTCATCATCTCTTTTCTTCTTCTTCACGTACCATTTTTTCTTATGTTCACTTACAATAAGATAATCAGTCTTTCCCCGATAAAATCTATGTCCATTAAAGTCATATGGTTGCTCTTTGTGATCCCATCTTGTGTTTTCTCAGCCAACGATCTTTGCGCCCGAGGTACAATAGGGTACATTGCGCCCGAGTTATTTTCAAGAATGTACGGTAGAGTTTCCCACAAGTCATATGTGTATAGCTACGGAATGTTGGTTCTTGAGATGATAGGAGCAAGAAATCAAGAAACGGTTGCTCAAAGCTCTGTATCGAACACAAGCTCAATGTACTTTCTTGAATGGATATACAAGGATCTTGACAAGGGACATTCAGGAAGGCTTATCGAGAATGGAATCAGCATCAAAGAAGAGGAGCTAGTAAAGAAGATGACACTGGTGGGTTTGTGGTGTATTCAATCTTCCCCATCAGATCGCCCAGCGATGAACAGAGTTGTAGAGATATTGGAAGGAAACGTCGATGCTATTGAAGTCCCTCCTAAGCCTTTTTTTCAAATTCCATCAGCGCCTTTTGAAGAATCTTCTTTGCTTTTAGAGGATATATCGGGTTCCACTTCCACAGATAAATATGTTCTATAAATGTCGCATAAAGAAAGAAACCTCATTGAACAATCACAAAAGCAGAAATTGCATTGATCAAAGTAGTACACACCATCAACATAATTATCAATGTAATATTCTTATATTCAAACCATGTCATTATCCTTTATATATTAACTACAGAGACTGCACTAAGAGCATCCCTATTCCTAAGAGCAAGGCCAATGGGGGTTCATATTTTGAGGATCTTATATACTGTTTGAATTTTTTATGAATTAATTGTGTATTATTTTGAATATAAGAACCCATGATCTCTTAGTTAAATTTTTCTCCTTCAATGGTATGTTCTAATTTTGGGTCTCTTATTTTTGAAAATATTGTTTTTTGAAATTTAAAAATTTTAAATAGAATAGAAATATTATAAATGTTTAAACATTTAAGATTTTATAAAAATAGGAAAATATTGCATTTAATTAATTTTTAAACATACAAAACAGAATAAAAACATTAATACATATTACATAGAAGTGCAATTTATAAATGGAGAAAATGATTAATTGTAATACTGATTTGCTCCAAATTTTGCCCAAATATTCTCAACCAAATCATCTTGCAAGCGTTTATGTTTTTCTCGATCACGAACATCCACTCGAATGTTGAGCATAGTAGCGACACATGAAGGCCTGGTTATTGGAAGCGTGAAGTCAACTTCTAAAGCTCTATTTGACTCCAATTGTGCGAATTCAGTTTCATCAAACTGAGTGTACCCATCTCGTTCGGCCTCTACTATCATATTGTGCAATATGATACACGTTCTCATTATTTTCCCAATTTTTACCTTATCCTAAATAAGAGCCGGGTTGACTATGGCAAATCGAGCCTTCAAAACTCCAAAAGCACGCTCTACCTCTTTACGCACAGCTTCTTGTTGTCTCGCAAATAAAGAGGCTTTTGGAGTTTATGGAAGCGGAATAGATTGGATAAAAGTAACCCATTTTGGATAAATACCATCTGTCAGATAGTAAGCCAATTTATACTCATGTCTGTTGACACTGTATTTAACTTTAGGAGCTCGACCGTGCAAAATATCATCAAAAACTGGAGATCGCTCAAGAATATTGATATCGTTTAATGTACCTGGTGGTCCAAAGAAAGCATGCCAGATCCAGAGATCTTGCGAAGCTACCGCCTCTAAAACGATTGTGGGCTTGCCAGATCCGCGGGTGTATTGACCTTTCTATGTGGTGAGACAATTCTTCCACTCCCAATGCATACAATGGATGCTTCCTATCATGTCGGGAAATCCGTGAAACTCACCAATGTCGAGTAGTCGTTGAAGATCTGCTGGTGTGGGTCTTCTCAAGTACTCATCTCCAAATAAATTTATGACTAATTCAACGAAATTTTCCAAGCATGATAGCGTGGTGGTTTCAGAAAGTCGGAGGTATTGGTAAACCGCATCAGCTGCAGAACCATATGCCATCATACGAATTGCTGCTGTACACTTTTGCAATGTAGACAAACCCAACCTTCCGGTAGCATCTCTTCTTTGTTGAAAGAATGAAACTTCATTTGCGAGTTTATCCACAATACAAATGAATAATGGTTTGTTTATTCTAAAACGACGTCGGAAAATGTTGGGAGGGTATGTTGCATCCTCACTGAAATAATCGTTCCACAAGTGGGCATGACCGACTTCTCAATTTCTTTCAATGTAAACTCGCCTTTTTCTTGGTTTGGGTGGTTGTTGATGTTGAACCGGTGGAGTGAGAAGATTTTGCCATACTTGATTGGTGATTTGATCGCATGTTTGATTAAAATATTCATCAATTATGTCATCAACATCATTTTGGGAAGAAGAAGCCATTTTTTGAGAGTTTGGAAATAAAGAAAAGGAGGACGGGGCATTGGTTTAGTGTTAGAGCTTTTTATGGACTTCCCCTTTGCAGCCTTAACACCAGGAGGACGGGGCATTGGTTCATCGACATCAATCACCGGGTGTGCATCCTGTTCAGACCCATCAACACACACCCTTCCCCTTTTCACTCCATTCCCTTTAGTAGATGTGGAAGCACACCATTTTTGATCGTATCTTAAGTCTCGCCAAGCATGCTCCAAGGTAAGCCTCTGTCCATGATCATTGAAGTATATTTGGTGTGCTAACTTCATCACATCATCTTCATTCTGTCCACTAGACTTATCTCTTGTCGCAGCCTCGTAACAACCAACGAACTTGCACACCAAGTCGTTTATCCTCCCCCACTTCTGCTTACAATGACTCGCCTCCCTCTTTGGCCGACCTGCAACATTCAGACAGTATGCAAAGTAATCGCAATCCTTCCCCAAAAGGCACCACATCTTTGCTCATTCGAAGTAACCGGATCCTTGCTCGCGTTGAGCCAAGCGGAGACAAGCATGATATCATATGTTAGTAACCATGAATGCCTTGACTTGCAGTTTTCTTGAGGGGATGCAGGTTCAGATGGAGCTTCAGAACATGGACTCTTAGAAGGAGTGTATTCGAGGTTTTGGGTATCTAGTGGACTTTGTAATAGATTGAAAAAGCCAGAGGAGGGACGATATGGATTCATGTAGTCGTCTGAATCAATATCCTACTTTGTTTGTTTGTGTTAAAGGAGAATGAAGAGACTGCTAAAGGGTGAAGGAGTTTTGTTTTGTTTTTTTACTATGAAGAGGAAGTCTTTCAATTTATAAGGTTTAGGTTTAATTTACTTTTACAACTAGTTGGTTTAAATTTTGAAATTAAGTGTTTACCTAAACTACAACAACCACACATTAAACATCTTCACAACCAACTAACACAAAGCTTTAACATCAATGACTGACTCGACTAATACCTACACTAACAAGTACTAAACGTATTTATCACAACCAACAAACAAAAGCTTTAACATCAATGAATGACTCGACTCATACCTAAACTAACACCAAATAAATGAAGAAAGAAGAGGATGATAATTACCTTCCATCATGGCCGAACAGGTAGTACACTCTATACTCATCAATCCATCAATCCATGTTTGTCCATTTAACCTCAAAACAAAAGAGAGACATAGATCATAATCAAGCCCAATTTCGAAGTACAATTAATCATTCATGGCCAAGTAAATTCGAATTTGTCAAGCATACCAAAGGATATTACTACAAGCTAAATCGAACAAGAACAATGTACTCTTAAATTATACAATCATGTGTCATGAACACAAATAGACCCACATCTGTTTAAAGCATCACTTATCAATCAAAGGCATCACTTTAAATTGGAAGACCAGACACAGACCCAAATCTTTTCTGCTTCATCATAATCGAACATTAAGTAGACAACTTCTACTAAAAATATGGATCATATCGGAACACATGAACACTAAGACCCTAATTTTCTAACAAACATCAAATAACCATAAATTGCGATCCAAAATCAAAGAACCCTAATCATAAAACACTAATCGGGATTACAGTCTATTGTATTGAGAAACTTACCTTCTGATTCCAATTGATTCAATCTCTTCCGATTGAGTGGACTCCAAATTCAAATCGCCTGTAATACAATCTCGGTGACGATTTAATCTATCGCGATGGGACGCGGCCGAGTCATTCATTCGCCTCTGTTACGCATCTCCTCCGACCGCAATCTCCTCTTCCTCCAGACCCTTCGATTCCAAATTCAAACCTTTGTCGTTTAGTAACTTCGATCGCGAGAGAAAGAGAGAGAGACGAAAACAAATGAAATTCTCTCGCAAATAATTTTTTTTTCTCTTTTCTATTATTTTGTTTGGCCAACGTTGACACATTTCGTCTCTTAGATCAAAATTGAGTATACTATATAAGAGACTCCCTTATATTTTTTCTTTTCTTTTAATTAATTTTTTTCCAACAAAACACTAAGATTCCTTCTATGAACCCCCGTTGGAGAAGGTCTAAGATACCTTTCGAGTCTTTTAGTCTTAGATGTATCATTTTAACAAAATTTTATTATTTATTAAAATTTTAAATTATCTTAGAAAATAAACTTATTATGTGAAGACACGTGTGGAATGGGTTTCTAAACTAGATACTAAATTAATCAAACTATTTATGTCTCTAAATTATCTATATTCTGATCTTTCGTTTGTTAACGTTGATTTTTACACTAATTTTCTTCTTCGACATCATGAGTCACTGTGAATAGTAAATGCCTTTTTCCATACTCTAATTTTTTCTGCCATTTCTTTTGAACGAGCAACTAAAAAATAAGGAAGGCACTTTCTCATATAATGTAATGTCCATTAGATTTCAGAAATGACTTTGAAGTCGTCGTACAAGAATATAAAAAAAGTAGTAGAATCGTAAGTTCATTTTTTTTTTTTTTGTCAAACTCGTAAATTCATTTAGTTTCAATTACAAAACAACGACTTAGACCAAAACCAAGACATTTTCCCAATTGCTTCATCTCTTCATCTTCACCATTTTTTTTTAATTCACCTGCAAGTCTGCAACACAATGATCAATTTGTCTCTTTCCCTTACAAAATCTATACCTTATACCTTCATATGGATGCTCTTTGTCATCCCATCTTATGTTTTCTCAGCTGAGCAGCATCACGTACTCTGCAGTCCCTCTTTTAGTTGTGGCAATCAGAGCGGTCTCTTGTACCCTTTCTGGATTCCTAAGAGAAAAGATTGCGGTCACCCCGACTTCGAGCTCGACTGTAGTGGAGGATTTCCAGAGCTTATCATTTCCTCTGTGAAATTTCGAATTATAGCAGCCAACTATACCTCTGGTATCATAAGACTCGCCAGATCCAATTATAGCGGTGATCCATGTTCCCAAGATTCTTTAAAGATGTCTTTCAACGAAACGGTCCTTCCACTCGCTAATACCACCGACTGGCTGACCGTTTATTACGACTGCAACCAAGATTTTTCAGCATTTGTTTCTACCTATGTGAAAGAGCTTGATTGTCCGGATGATAATAGCAAAAATTACTACGTGACGAGAAACCTAGTGTCCTCTCTACTTGAAGGGTATAGTCCGGTTTTCATAGACTTTAGGAGATCTTGCAGTATAAACGTCAATATTCCCGCATCTAGAACCGCACTGAACACACTCGAGCACACTCCAAGTACAGCTAATCTAAATAAGGCTATCGAAGAGAGTTTCGAGGTTGGAGTTAACTTAGATTGTAAGAAGTGCAGAGACTCTGGGGGTGCTTGTGGATATAATCACACACTTACCACTAGACTCTGGGGGTTTGTCTGCTATTGTATAGATGATCAGCCAGGTAACGGTAGTTGCGGTTCTACAGAAAAGGGTAAGATTATCTTGCCTACTTATCCTAATTTCCTAATGGTTCTTCCCTCAAGAACCACCACTTGTCCCTTCTTTAAATCTCCCAACCCACCCACAAACCTTTTGACTAGATCATCTACAAAACATCCATACAGTTTCTGATTAAAGTATATACAGAAGAAAGAAACTCAAGTTTTTTTTTTCATTCATAGTTCTGTATTCAGTTCCAACTAACCTTTTTCTGGCGCCATTCCATTTTTGATGCAGGTGGCAAGAAGTCTACTAAAGCAAATACAGGTGTTCCCTTTTTTTCATGTTCTTTCGCAACAACTGATTTGATTAACATAGGCAACATCACAGACTTATTACGATTTCTTTCGTTTTTTTATCCTTCTCTAGGTATTATTGCAGCTGCTGTTTCTATAGCGGGGCTGGTTCTTATAGCCGCATGTGTGTTCTTACTCATCAGACGGAGAAGAAAGACACAAGAAGCTCAATACACAAGCAAGGACTATGATGTAAAAAAACAGAACCTAATGGACCTTATTCCACTCAAACACTATAGTTATGCGCAAGTACAGAGAATTACAAAGTCATTCGCCGAGGTGGTTGGGAAAGGCGGATTTGGAACAGTCTACAGAGGAACTCTTTCTGATGGTCGTAGTGTTGCCGTGAAGATCTTGAAAGACTCAAAGGGTAATGGGGAAGACTTCATCAATGAAGTTGCAAGCATGAGCAAAACTTCCCATGTCAACATTGTTACCCTCCTAGGGTTCTGCTCCGAAAGTTCCAAGAGAGCAATTCTCTATGAATTTGTAGAAAATGGATCACTCGATAGGTTCATCCCACACTGAACATAGACTGGATGGCACTTTATAGTATCGCTCTAGGCATTGCTCGTGGTCTGGAGTACTTACATCATGGCTGCAAAACGAGGATTGTACATTTCGACATCAAACCACAAAATATACTTTTAGATGACAACTTTTGTCCTAAAGTTTCAGACTTTGGTCTGGCTAAGCTCTGCGAGAAGAAAGAAAGCACCATGTCACTAGCAAACACAAGAGGAACAATAGGTTACATTGCACCTGAATTGTTTTCAAGAATGTATGGTCGAGTCTCCCACAAATCGGATGTGTACAGCTACGGAATGTTACTCCTCGAAATGATAGGAGCACGGAACAGAGAAAGAGCTGAACAGAGCTCTGCTTCAAACACAAGCTCTATGTACTTTCCTGAATGGATATACAAGGATCTTGAGAAAGCAAATACTAGAAGGCTTACTGAGGATGGAAACAGTACCGAAGAAGAAGTGGTAGTAAAGAAGATGACGCTGGTGGGTTTGTGGTGTATTCAACCTTCCCCATCCGATCGCCCGGCGATGAACAGAGTTATAGAGATGATGGAAGGAAACCTTGATGCTCTTGAAGTCCCTCCTAGGCCTGTTTTTCAAATTCCCGCTGCGCCACTTCAAGAATCTTCTACGCTCTCAGAGGATATTTCAATTTACACAGAAGTATGTTCCACAAATGTCGCATAAAGAAGAAACCTTTTTGGAACCTATTAGAGCATGAAAGCAGGAAAATATATTTATTCAAGAAATGTTACATATTGTTTATATTCCAGATTGTGTCACCAGTCATCAGGTAAACTGTCAACGCTAAGGCTTATTTCATTTTTTCTGTGGAGATTATTTAGAGAAACCCGTGGAAAGTAACTCATTTTCAAACGTTCTGCGATCTTGCCCTTTAGCAGCTTGCTTTGCTAGTGTGCTGCTAACAAATTCCGTTAGATGTTTGATGGAATCCGGATAGATTTCAGGGTCGCAGACTCGCAGTGACCACCTCCACTTATCCATCAGAACAATTAACTTAGTCATCTACACCTACTTAATACGTGCACGAGAGATATTGAGTTTCTCATCCATATAATATTATTATTTTAATGTAACTAAATATTTTGATATAATTTTATTTGAATACTTATTTTGTTTTGTATTTTATTTTAAATTATATTAAAAAAATTATTAATATTTTTAAACATATTAAATTACTTAATAAATATATTTAATATTATTAATTAGTTATATCTTATACCATATATCATATTATCAATAATAAAATTATAAATACTAATATAATTAGTGAAAGTTTCACAATACTATTTTCAACTCTCATCATTTGTTTGATCATACTAATAAAATAAATTGGATTTTAAATTTATTCACCTGATCTTAATACATTATAGATAAAATATTTTTATATCAAAAATAACAGGGAAATAATTTAGTTTTTGATAATAAAATATCCACAATGTTGACTTTTCCAGTCTTATAATTCTTCCATTGTCGAGATACGAAAAGACATATTTTTAATGTATCAAGAGAAAACAAAAAATTAGGAGAAAGTATGGTATAAGTTGACCAGCAAGTCTTTGTCACTTCCACTCACAATTTAAATTTTGTTTGAAGTGCCGTTTTTATAATTAAAGTCATCAGAAATGCCACTTTCATTCTTTTTAATGTCATTAACTTTGCCACTTTCATTTCGAGAATGACAAAAATAGTGATGATGTGACTGTTTTTTTTCGTAATTATCATTGTTTAGCATTAAACCTAAATACATCTCGATATAAATGAGATTAAAATTGGTGGAGTTCTCCATATCAGTAATATGGTTGTTCTCGGGGAATTCATCAATTTCAAGTCTGCGCGATAGACAACAAACATGTTAGTTTGATAGACTTAATAATTTTTTTTTTTTTTAAATTGGTCCATCTAGAAGTTAATAGACAATATGGTTGGAAAGACAAAAGTAAGCCTATTGTGGTCCACCAACAGAGAAATACCTTCTTTATGTATCATTGTTGTCCTCCAAGAGTTCACTAATGTTAGGCTGAACGTCTTCGGACCTGTGTGATAGACAACACACATGTGAGTTTGATGGACTTAAGGTTTTAAGATAAAAAAATTGGTCCATCAGAAACTTAATAGACAACATGGTTGGATAGACAAAAAAGTAAGTGGTCCATAAATGAAAATATAGTGGACTAAACAAAGATAAATCTGGTCCATAGAGGCATACCTTCAATGTGTAGTTACATTGTTGTCCTCCGGGAGTTCACCAATGTCAATATGAACGTCTTCAGACTTGTGAGATAGACAACAAATATGTTATTGTGATAAGACTTAATTTTCTAAACTAAACAGTGGTCCACCTGGAACTTAACACACAACATGGTTGGATAGACAAAAAGTAAGCGTATTGTGGTCCAAAAATGAAAATACAGTGGACTAAACCAAATATAAGACTGGTCCACAGATACATACCTTCTTTTTGCAGTAATATTGTTTTTCTCCAGGAGTTCACCAATGTCATCCTAAACGTTTTTAGACCTGTGTGATAGAAAACAAACATGTTAGTGTGCTGGACTTAATGTTATATATATAAAAAATTGGTCTATGAGGAACTTAATAGACAAAATTGTTGGATAGACAAAAAGTAAGCATACTCTAGATCAAAAAGATAAAAACTAGTCCATAAAGATACCTTCTTTTGTCAATCATATTGTTATTCTTCGTGAGTTCTCCATTGTGAAACTTCCAATTGCAATAAATTTCATCTGTTAGTAAAAGCGGATATGGTCTAATATAAGGACAAGTTTCGTCCATCAGCAAAAGCGGATCTGGTCCACTAAATAGGTTGAAGGACAAGTTTGTGGTGGACAAACCTGGCTAGGCGTTAGATCTGGTCCTTCGAAGATCCAACCTAGCAGCATGTGTTCAATGCCGCATCAGATCTCGTGTGATATCGATCTGAGTTCTAGGAGTTTGTCAACATATCTTTTGATGACCTTTTGTCGCAGAAACCAATTGTCGGAAGTTTCTCTTGATTTCTCTGGTGCTTCCGTCAAATCTTCAGCTCCATCATTATAAGGTTTCAGCTTTAGCAACTCTTATCGGTATGTTTGATAGAATTAGTGAAAGTTTCACAATAAAATAAATTGGATTTTAAATTTATTCACTTGATCTTAATACATTATAAAATTTATATCAAAAATAACATGGAAATAATTTAGTCTTTGATAATAAAATATCCACAATGTTGACTTTTCCAGTCTTATAATTCTTCCATTGTCGATAAGAAAAAGACATACTTTTAATGTATCAAGAGAAAAAAATTTTAGGAGAAAGTATGGTTTAAGTTGACCAACAAGTCTCTGTCACTTCCACTCAAGATTTAACTCCATGTTTTGGATATCTTCCTAAGAAAATTCGTAAGCAAATAATTAATTCACTTCTCTTTGCTATTTATTCAAACAATAATTCGAAATTTATAAAATACTAAATATTACACAAAACATGATTATTAGAAGAAACAAAAAAATATATATAATTCGATTAGAAAATGGTATATATAATCGTTTTTCAAATTAACTAAATATGTATATTACTGTATATTGTTAACGAATTTAATATATTATATTATAATCCCACACTAATGACCAAAATATACTAAATCACTAATAGTGACTCACTAGCCTTCTTTGACTTGTCCTTCTCCTTCGTGAGCTATATTGTTTCGTTTCCACTTGCTTCTTATCTTTTTCTTTCTAACAGTACATAAGACCTTCACCAAGACGCTTCATTTTCTTTCTTTCTTTTTTTCTTTCACTTGCAGCACAATGATCAATCTGTTTTTATCCCCGACAAAATCTATGTCCCTCAGAATCATATGGATGCTCTTTGTTATCCCATCTTGTATTTTCTCATCTAATGATCTTTATAGACACTGCAGTCAACCGATTAAATGCGGTAATCAGAACGGTCTCTTGTACCCATTCTGGATTCCTGGCAGAGAAGAGTGCGGCCACCCAGAGTTCAAGCTCGAGTGTAGCGCAAGATTTGCAGAGGTTAGCTTCTCCTCTGTAACGTTCAGAATCTTGGACGCTAATTATGTGTCTGGTACCATAGGACTAGCCAGATCCGATCTTATCAACGATCTTTGTCCCTCTGCTCCTTTAAATGTTCCCTTCGTGGAAAACATCCTTTCATTTGCTCCAAACACCGACTTGATAACAATTTTTTACGGCTGCGACGTTTCACGGGTGGTTTATACTTATGGTGGCATGCTTGGTTGTCCGATTGATAAGACTACTCTCAAAAGAAATTACTATGTGACGAGAAACCTCTCGTCTCCTCTACTTCAAGGGATCAGTTCATCTTTAAACGACTTCAGGAGATTTTGCGAAAGAAACGTTAGTGTTCCCGCATCTGGACCTTCCCTCGACACACTACAGACAAGTCCGACTACAGTTAAACTAAAAAACGCTCTTGAAGATGGTTTTGAGCTTGGTCTTAACCAAGAATGTCAGATGTGCATAGGTTCTGGGGGTGCTTGTGGCTATAATAATACCTCAAGTGGATTCATCTGCTATTGTGTAGATGAACCACGTAATGGTACTTGTGGTTCAAGAAAAAATGGTAACATTTATTGCTTATAGTTTACTAAGGTCATCTCCAGCGGTAGAAATGGGAAGGGTTACTCGGAAACATAAAAATAATAATATTTTAATTGTATAGTTATATTTTTAATTTTTTAATAAAGATGGACCAATAACAAATGGTGGTGTGTTTGCAACAGTAAAAGAAACGATTCTTGCGGAAGTACTTGAAGAAGCGTTGCTCTATCTTTTACCTTTTTTTATTATTATTTTATTATTTCTTTTTAATTTTTAATTAAGAGTACTCCTAACAGAACTACCAGTAATCATGCTCTAATGTCTCTTTTTTTTATATGAACCACCACTTAGGTAATGAGTTCATTTGCTGTCGTTCCATTGATGCAGGAATCTCTCATGGAGCTGGGGAAAAAATAATAGGTGCTTAACCTGACCCTATTGCTAAAGTATACCTGATTAAATTCTGAAATGTTTAAATCTTGTAGAGATGATTTTTTTTTTTTTTTTTCTTACAATAGGTTCAGAAGTAGGTGTTATTCTGTTCATGGTCCTGGTTTTAACGTTGGTTCTACTAATTCTCCGAAAGAGAAGAACATCGCATGGTCTTAGTCAACAAAACCTCAAGACATTTCCACAACCAAGACTCAATGCACTGATTCCACTGAAGCAGTATAGTTACGCACAAGTGAAGAGAATTACAAAATCATTCGCGGAACAGATTGGGAGAGGCGGATTTGGAGTTGTCTATAAAGGAACCCTTTGTGATGGACGTTTTGTTGCAGTGAAGGTCTTGAAAGAACTAAAGGGTGATAATGGTGAAGACTTCATCAATGAAGTTGCAAGCATGAGTCAAACTTCTCATGTCAACATTGTTACTCTACTAGGATTCTGCTCTGAAGGTTCCAAGAGAGCAATTATTTATGAATTTCTGGAAAATGGGTGTCTTGATAAGTTCCTCTCAGACAAGACCTCAATGGATATAGATTGTACAACACTTTCAAGAATTGCGCTTGGAGTTGCTCGTGGTTTAGAGTACTTGCACCATGGCTGCAAAACAAGGATTGTACATTTTGATATTAAACCACAGAATGTACTACTAGACGACAATCTTTGTCCCAAAGTTTCAGACTTTGGCCTTGCTAAGCTTTGTGAGAAGAAAGAGAGCATCTTGTCATTAAGACACAAGAGGTACAATAGGTTACATTGCGCCTGAACTGTTTTCAAAAATGTATGGTAGAGTTTCCCACAAGTCAGACGTGTATAGCTATGGAATGTTAGTCCTTGAGATGATAGGAGCAACAAGGAATAAAGAAAGACCTACTCAAAACTCTGCATCGAACACAAGCTCAATGTACTTTCCTGGATGGGTATACAAGGATCTTGAGAAGGGAGACATTGAAAGGTCTATCGAAAATGGATTTAACTGCAAAGATGAGGAGATAATCAAGAAGATGACATTGGTGGGTTTGTGGTGTATTCAATGTTCTCCATCAGATCGCCCAGCTATGAACAGAGTTGTAGAGATGATGGAAGGAAACGTAGATGCTATTGAAGTCCCTCCTAGGCCTGTTTTTCAAATTCCATCAGCGCCTTTTGAAGAATCTTTTACGTTTTCGGAGGATACATCGGGATATGAAAGCAGCAAAATGCATTCATCAATTTAATATACCATCTACATAATTAGAGTGTTTTTAATATGATTTTCAATGTGATATTCTTATATTCAAACCATGTCATTATCCTTTATATATATTAACTAGAGAGAGTGTACTATAAAGTTTTACAGCTTATGAAACTTATGCATCAAAATGATAAATCTATAAAGTTTTAGTTAAGGCTCCTAATTATTATTTTTTGCTTTTTTATTTTTCTTCCTTCTGCATCTCCTCTTACTTATTTGTAAGAGTAACAATAAACCACAAAATTTAGCACTGTAGAGAAATTTATATTCTCCTGACACAGAATACTAATTTTGAATGAGAAAAATTGAGCTAGTAAGTTGTAACTACGGCAATAACTGTTACATCTACAACATATGTTTTACAGCTTGTAGGTACATTATTGTCTTTTAGGAAAAACGAATTAAGAAAGGAAATGGGTGCAAAAACAAAATTGGTCAATAAAAACTAAGGATCCTCCGGATAGGGATACGAATCCGAATATCTTAACCGCCTAGCTGGATAACCGGTTCCGGCGCGTAATAAATGGTATCAACGAGTAGCTTTCTTATAATCTCATTCACGCTAGAGACTTAATTCCAAGAAAAGTCTTTGGAAAAAAAGAGCGACACACAATGACTAATATCTCTAATATCGATCACAAAAAATAACAAAAGGTGACACGTCAGCATAGGTGCGATCCAAAAGACGATTAGGGTTTTGTCGTCCGCCACAAGTTAGAAGTACCTTGGTGGTTCGCCGCCAGTGGTTACCATGACGGAGGAGGGCTCCGATGATGGTTCTGTTCCGGTTTCAGGATCTCAGAATGGGATCTCTAGTCCTAAGTCTTACGCGAATGTTGTTGGTAGTAAGCCAAGTCTCTCTAAGTTTGATTTTGAAGTTTCTGTGGTTGATGGCAAATCCCTGGTGGCTGTGCCAGAAGCTATTCTGAATGATTCAACACCTCTGTGGGAGGATTTTTTCATTGGGCTGTTTCTTTCGGACGCGTCCCATGTGGCCAAGATCCATGTCATTGTGAACAAGATATGGAACTTGGGTGACAAGAACATTAAGATTGATGTCTATAAAGTGAATGAGTCCACTGTCAAATTCCGGATTCGCGATGCCTCTGCTAGGCTGCTTGTGCTGCGACGAGGTATGTGGAACATCTGTGCTTTGCCAATGATCGTTTCTAAGTGGACCCCAATAATGGAGGATGCTCAACCAGAGATCAGAACGATGTCGTTGTGGGTTACTATTAAACATTTTCCTCACTCTCTGTTCTCGTGGGGTGGCCTAAGCTTTCTAGCGAGTCCGGTGGGGGAGCCTAAGAGGTTGCATCCGGATACAGAGCTTGTTACTAGCTTTGGGGATGCAAAATTTTTTGTGGAGGTAGATTTGATGCAGGAACTTCCAAAAACTTATTTCTTTAAGATTCGTGATGAAAAAGTTTGTGTAGAGTATGAGTACCCTTGGCTGCCTCAAAGCTGTGGATTTTGTCGCAAGTGGGGTAATTCTGATGATGGTTGTTTGGCAAAGTTAGCAAATCCTGCTACTTCTCCGGCTAGGTTGAAGGCTGTTGAGGCTACTAGCCAATCTCCTCCTTTAGGTTCGGAGCTAGGACAGCGGAACTCGATGAACACTGATTCGCATCCGGTAGTAGTTGAGCCTTCTAATGGGGCTGTTGTCGGGTCGGGGGATGCTGCTCTGGTAAAGTCCTCTAGTTTTTCGGATGAGAATCAAAAGGTCGCTCCATCGGAAGGGGATTGGACTCAAGTTACCACCTCTGGGGGTAAGAGTTCGCAAAATCTGAAGAAGCAATTGTTGTTTGGTCAGGTTCGCATCGCTTCTCCAACACGTTTTGATGCTTTGCGGGATGCAGAGGATGGTGAGATTATCCCAGATACAAGCAGAGTCGAGGTTGAGAAGTTTGCTCTTCCTCCGGTTTCTGATTCTGCGAAAGAGACGGTTCTTTCAACAGTCCGCAAACCGCCGGCTTCTAAGGACCCACCAGCTTCTAAGGACCCTGTTGTTGTGCGTGTGCAACAGCCTCAGAATTCCAAGAATGCGCATAAGTTTTTGGCAGACTCTTCTTAAAAAGCTAAAGACGTCGTCTCTAGCAACCTCAACAAGCGGAACTCTCATAAAAACCATTAATGTCGGGTTTCTTCTTTAACACTAGAGGATTAAACAAATCAAATAAGCATGATGTTGTCCGTCAATGGATTTGGAAGAATGATTTTCAGTTTGGTTGTCTTTTAGAAACAAAGGTAAAGGAGCAAAATGTGGGTACAGTGCTGCGGAATACTTTTGGAAATTGGAATTTGGCTTCTAACTATGAGTATAGTCGCCTTGGGAGAGTTTGGGTTCTTTGGAATCAAAACACAAAGCTGCAAGTTGTGTTCAAGAGTGGGCAGCTCATTACTTGTTCTGTTAAACTCGGAGACACTTCTGAGGAGTTCTGGTGTTCTTTTATTTATGCACGTAACACTGCTGAAGAAAGGAAAGAGTTATGGTCTGATCTTAAGCGTCAACATGATCTTGCTTCGTTTCGGGGTAAGCCATGGATGTTATTCGGGGATTTTAACGAAACAATTGATATTGAGGAGCACTCTAATTCTGCTATTGCTCCTTTTGTTACATTAGGAATGCGTGACTGCCAAGAAACTTTACGGCATTGTGCTCTTTCGGATATGAGGGCCACAGGTCCGCTGTTCACTTGGTCCAACAATCAAGATAATGGTCCACTCTGCAAAAAACTGGATCGCGTCCTGTTCAATGTGGACTGGCCGCAGGTTTTCCCTAATTCTTACTATGTGATGGAGGCGGGGGGCTGTTCTGATCATCTTCGTGGCAGGATTTGTCTTGGCTCGGAAATGCAGCGGAATAAAGGTCCCTTTAAATTCACAAATGTCATGGCTTCTCAGCCTGATTTTATGTCGACTATAGAAGATTACTGGAGAGATTCTCCTGCTTTATACCACTCCACCTCCTCGCTCTTTCTGTTGAGTAAGAAACTGAAGCACTTAAAGCCTCTATTAAGGAATCTCAGCCGTAACAAATTAGCTGATATCTCTTGTCGAGTTCCAGTCGCCTATGAGGATCTATGTGCTAAATAACTGGCTGCTTTATTGAGTTCTTCGTCTCAAGATATTGCAGATGAAGTTCTTGCACATGATAGATAGGAGAGAGTTGCAGGTTTGGAGGAGAGTTATTTGAAGCAGAGATCCAAGTTGCATTGGTTAAATGTTGGGGATCAAAATAGCAGAGCATTTTATTCTGCAATCAAGGAGCGTCACACTCTCAACTATATCCATGAGATCACTGATCCTAGTGGTTGGTGTCTTACGAATCTTGCTGATATTAAGGCTGAAGGTGTGCGTTTCTTCTCGCATTTACTCACCTCTACGCCTCCTGAGTTCACGGGCATCTCTGTTGCTGATTTGCAGTCTTTATTGTCTTTTCGGTGTTCTCTGCACCAACAAGATTTCCTCATTAGGGATGTCTCGACTGCGGAGGTCAAGCAGGTGCTCTTTTCAATGCTTTTGAATAAATCGCTGGGTCCTGATGGCTATACGGTGGAATTTTTCAAGGGTGCTTGGCCTGTTCTAGGCTCTGATCTAACTATGGCTGTCCAATCTTTCTTTAAGTTTGGCTTTCTCCCGAAGGATGTAAATGCAACGATCCTGGCTCTTATCCCAAAAACGTGTTCTGCTTGTGAAATGAAGGACTATCGTCCGATCTCCTGTTGTAATGTATTGTATAAGATCATCTCGAAGCTTTTAGCAACTCTTCTCAAAACCATCTTGCCAGATTTCATTGCACCAAATCAGTCAGCTTTTGTCGAAGGCCGACTTCTGATGGAGAATCTGCTTCTCGCCACTGAGCTTGTGAAAGACTATCATAAGGAGGATGTGTCTTCAAGATGTGCTATGAAAATTGATATTTCTAAAGCATTTGATTCAGTGCAGTGGTCTTTCTTACTGAATGTGCTCACGGCGCTTAATCTCCCTCCCACATTTATTCATTGGATCAATTTGTGTGTGTCTACTGCCTCCTTCTTGGTTCAGATCAATGGGGAGTTAGTGGGGTTTTTTCAAAGCGAGCGGCGTCAAGGCTGCTCTCTCTCTCCATAAATTTTGGTGATCTGTATGAATGTTTTATCCTCCATGCTTGACCGAGCAGCTACGGTTCGAAAGTTTGGCTATCACCCTCGTTGTCGTGGTATGAGTCTCACCCATCTCTGTTTTGCGGATGACATAATGGTTTTCACAGATGGCAAGGTTTCTTCTTTGGAAGGGGTTTTGGAGGTATTTAAGGACTTTGCTGCATACTCAGGTTTAAGTTTCAGCTTGGAGAAATCAACTTTGTTCTTAGCAGGGGTTTCTGGTCGTGACCGTGAAGTGATTTCAGGCCAGTTCCCTTTTGCGTCAGGTTCCTTACCTGTTCACTATTTGGGGTTGCCGCTGCTCACTAAGCGAATGATGCTACATGACTGCCTTCCGCTTATTGAGAAGATCTGATCTCGCTTTGCCTCTTGGAAGCACTGTGCTCTTTCTTTTGCAGGGAGGTTGTAGCTTCTCAGCTCTGTTATTGCTAGTCTCACTAATTATTGGGTCTCTGCATTTCGTCTCCCCAGTGCGTGTGTCAAGGAGATTAAACGTATTTGTGCAGCTTTCCTCTGGTTTGGACCAGAGGTTAATGCAAAGAAGAACAAGCTTGCTTGGGCTGATGTGTGTATGCCTAAACAGGAAGGAGGACTTGGCTTGAAGTCGCTAGCGGCGTTGAACAAAGTAAGCTGTTTTAAACTAATATGGCGTATCACTTCGGCAACTAATTCTCTATGGGTTAACTGGATCAAACGTGAGTTACTGCGTTCGGCGTCCTTTTGGTCAGTTAAGGACTCCACCACCAAGGGATCCTGGATGTGGAAAAAGCTCCTTAAATATAGATTGCAGGCTCGGGAATTTCATAGAATGGAGGTTGGGAATGGTATTTCGGTATCCTTTTGGTATGATCACTGGTCATTGCTTGGGCGGTTACATGACCTTCTTGGGGAGCGTGGGTTCATTGCTATGGGTATTCCGGCTACTGCATCTGTTTTTACGGTTTTGCAAACGCATACAGCACGCCACCATCGTTCGGTTCTGCTGAATCAGCTGGAAACAGAGATCACTCATTTGCGTGTCCGACGAGATAGTGCAGTTGAGGACAAGATCCTTTCGCGACGTTCGGATACCACGTTCTTGCCTTGTTTCTCTACTTCCGAAAACTTGGCAGCAGCTTCGAGTTGCAGGCCTATGAGTCAGTTGGTATAAGGGGGTCTGGTTTTCTAACTCGATCCCAAAACATGCTTTTATACTCTGGCTTGCTGTTCGGATTCGACTTACCACGGGAGATCAAATGTTAGCTTGGAACAGGGGAGTGAACCCTGGTTGTGTGTTCTGCATGGCTCCTTTGGAAACACTATCCCACCTGTTTTTTGGCTGCCCTTACACTGCTCGGATCTGGCAGGCTCTTTCCCGTCAGCTTCTATCTCGGCATTATACCGGTTGCTTTACTCATATTCTGATTTTGCTCTCTGGTCTCACATTTAAAGGCATTGCCAGCTTCCTCCTGCGTCTTCTCTTCCAGGCTGCGGTTCACACAATTTAGATGGCGTGGAATTGGCGGCGGCACGGTGATATGTCCAGCACGCCTGAGCATCTAATCCGGCATCTCGACTGTTTGATTCGTAATAAACTCCTCACCCTACAGAAACGGACATCTAAATTTGGAGATGGCTTCCAGCTTTGGTTGTCAACACGCATTTAACGTTTTATGTATCTCATTTTAATCTTTCAGTTGTGTTTGGTATAAGGATGCATTTCATGTAAAAAGGAATTTTTTTTTGGTTTGAATATATTTTCACATTCATTCAAAATATATATATATATATCTCTAATATCTCAGTTTCGTTTCTCTAAGTCAACTAATAAATACAAGTAGTGATAATAAAAGACTCCAAAGTCTCTCTGTATCTTTTCTTGGTCCTTCACAACCTTGATTCTTTCCAATTATTTATCTCTCTCTCTCTCTCTTTGTTTCCTCACAACACAAGGGACACGGTTCCTAGATCAAACTGATCATGTACTATCTCCCCACTTCTTGCTTGATTTACTTGTTCATTTTCTCCTTATTTCGCCCTTTTCTTTCTACTTCAAGTAGGTGTGAGATCACAAAAAAAAACATGTACCATCTCCCCACTTCTTCTCTAGTCTTGTTCATCCTCTTCTCCTTATTTTACCCTTTTCCTTGTGATTCAAGTAACCATGAACATGGGTCATGCGAAACTGATAAGTTTCAGTGTGGGAACATTACCGCCGATTTCCCTTTCTGGGGAGGTGAAATCGTCACAAACATTGCGGTCATCCATGGCTGGAGCTTCACTGCTATAACAACATCACTTCGTCTTTACTCATCTCAGACCGTCTGTACCATGTTCTCCATATAAATCAAACATCGTACACTCTTAAACTTGTCAGTCCAGAGCAGCTGCAAGAGCCTTTTTGCTCCTCTATTAACCAACGGAACCTTGCCTCCAGATCTTTTCAACCTTTCGGAAAACTACAAAAGCGTTACGTTCTACCGTTCCCAACCTGTTTCTCCTCACCATTCGAGTTATACATGTCCTAAGATACGTAAGACCTTCGTGTCTGAAAGTCCTATCTATGATGAGACATGCCTTTCCACTTTCACCGTGAAGGTTCCTATCAGTTTTCTTAAAAAAGAGGAAGAGTTGGATCTGCATAATTTGGAAAGTGTTTTTAGGAAAGGATTTGAGGTGAAGGTGAATATCGATGAGAAAGCGTGTCAAAAATGTTCATCCTCTCATGAAATCTGTAGCTACGATGAAACCTTGCCATCTGGAGTTACATGCAACCCACTCTATCCATCAACCGGTAAGAATAGATTGCTTACAACATGATTTCCTCATTCTATAAGCCTTCTGAAATATCATTAGCTAGTATAGTCCCTCTCTAAGTGATATCACTAGCAATCTTTTTCCGTCACTTTTCACTTGTTGCATTTTCTTCTTCTCTAATTACTTGCTGCAAACTCCATATATCATCTAAAACTGAAATGACCTTTGGTGTCGTTCCATTGATGCAGGAATCTCTTCTAAAGCGAAAATAGGTGATTAATCTTCTCCTATTCTATAAATATACGTACAAGTCTAATGTTCTTCCATAAGAACCACCTCTGTTCCCACACACCTTTTGATTCAGAGTAGTGCATTGAGTTCCAACTAACATTTGGTCTTGTTGGTGCGGGATTTAGCACCCACGACATACCGACCTAAACCGAAAGTAAACCGAGTAATCTTGCACATCAACTAAACCAGGGGACCCCCTTCTTTGGGCCAGCTAAACGGGCCTATAAGCAGAAGCCCGGCGACGTCACTCAACCGACCTCCGAGACCGCCTCCTAAACCCGATCTGATCATCAGAAGAGGAAATTTACCTTATCTTCAATCTGAGGTTTAAGGAAAATAGTCTTATCTTGTAATCAATGCATTCATATAAATAGAGGGGTACCCTCTCCTTGTAATCCATCCAGCAATTAATACAATAACTCCACTTTTTACTTGTTCTTGAGCGAAACCCTAACTTCTTTCTCAAGAGATCTCGATTGTTCTTTGTTTTTAGCTTAGATCCGATTTCTTAGAGAGAAAGCTTTATTGAATTTGTTTCCCCCTTCAAACAAATTCATTGTGTGAAACCCAGTTTCTACAGGTCTCCTTCCATTGATGCATGAATCTCTTCTAAAGTGAAAATAGGTGATTAAATAACCTCCTCCTATTCTTTATATATTCTTTAAAAAAAATTCTTAGCCAAACGATTTATGTTATGCATTTAATATTGTTTCTCCAAATTCTTGATACTAGGATTTTTGTATGTCTATCCTAGCAGGTTCAATTAACCTTGTGTAGTTGTAGTACTTAAGGTGTCAATCCAAATGGGATGTTGCTAGCAATCAAGATGCAATCAAAGTATCACAAGTCAAGCCAATTTAAAAAGAGTGTTTGTCTAACGATCCTAGAATGGTTGAAACAAAAAACGGAAATGAACTACAGAACTAGAAACGAAAATGCATGACAAGAAGCGAACATGAATAAGTAAAAGCAAAAACGATTCTAGGCATGAACTAGACAGCAAGATCAGAAACGGTCTCAGGAATGCAAATAACAATCATAAAGATAGAAGTCCTAAGGATGGGAATAATTGATGTCAGCGGAGTCTCCTAGTCTACAGAGTGTTTAACATGCCACAAACAAACTATCCCTAGACAATGAACATCACGACTTAGCTAATCCAATCTCTTGACAGAAGCTACTCAGACTCAACCACTTCTAAACCTAGCTCTCGCTAGATAAACATGATCAAGCAGTCATGATAAACAAGTTCATTCACGTCAACAAACATCCTAGACAACTAATCTCTTAGGCTAGGAATGTAAGTCTCTGGCACTAGTTGGTCAGACATTTCATCAAACACCTTTTGGGTGTGGAAATGTCTAAGACTTAGTTCCAATTGATCAGAGAGAAACTAGTATTTCTAACTCTAGTCCAGAAGGGAATCATACAAATCTAAACTTAAACACCCTACATACTAAGATCCTCCACCTAATCTATCCCATCCTCAAGAACTCTAACACTACTCAGATCCGGAAATCATCATCAAGGATGCAAACCCAGAAAACATTGAATCAAGCATCATGAGATAGACAAAAATGAGATGAACAACTTTGTATAAGAAATCCAATGCAAAAACTCAATAAAATCAAAGCTATCTGATTACAAAGTCTCAAAAAGTTTTAGGTCCTAGATAAACCTTAAGGAAAAACGAGATAAATGATGTCTTGGTCGAAGACTTAACAAAATGTATTTATAGTCAAAACATGGAAAGCCCTAAAACATAAAACGATAAGGTAAAGAGTCGGTTTGAGAATCTCCTGAAGCGTGTGAGACAGAGCGTCTTCTTGACATGTGCAACCGAGTCGGTGCAGCAAGGCGGATTGAGCGAGGTCGAGTGATACGCGTGATGAGTGGCTCAAGATGTGGCTCGAACGGTGGCTCGACCGGATGGCTCGAGACGTGGCTCAAATGGTGGCTCGATCGTGGCTCAAATGATGGCTCGATCGGTGCTCGACTGGATGGCTCGACCGGATGGTTCGACCGATGCGTTTCCGACGTCTCCTAGATACTTAAAATACTCCGAAATGCACAATGTTTGCCAAGATGATGCAAGAACTACCTTAACATGCAAAATATATAAAAGAGGCTAGAAATTGATGCAAAACAACTAGTTATCCTATCAAAATGCATGACAAATACATGCTAATAAGAGGCAAAATATAGACATATCAACTCTCCCAAACTTATTATTTGCTTGCCCTCAAGCAAACAATCAAGAACAAAGTATGCAAGAGAGGTGTGAAGATGGGGTCTAAGAACCTAAAACATGCTAAATAAAATAGTTAGAATCAAAGTCCTTGTTCTTAATTCTATGATACATGGTGAAGGAACTTTATTTTTTTAATCTACACATGCAATCTTATCAATCACTCCCTTTAACATTCATTAACAGAGATCCGTGAATCAAGCGATTTAATGTCGTCAAACTCATTTGGCTAAGATAAAAGGTTAGAGACAAGTGAGGTCTCCTTCTCAAGTGGTTCCATCAATACATAACAAGGTTCTCTTATGAAAAGGAGTTGAGCTTAAGAGAAGGCTAAAGGTTGAAACCAACTGATATATACAAGAGTAGTACCATGTCTACCCAAAGGTCCCAAGGAAACTTAGCTCTAACATTCTAACCCCAGAGTTGGTCCTATCTCTACCCTTCATCAATATCTCTTCTCAAACCCATCCTCTTATTCTTTGCACTTAGTCTTAGGAAGAGGTCATTTCTTATCATTCTAGCGGATTGGGAAATCTTTATTATCACTATGGTTCCTTTTCTTTTCTTCTAAGGACTCTAGACATATTAAGCATTTTTACTTTCTTTTCTTTGTCTAATCTTTTTATTTTATGCCTAGAACCAATAACTCTTTTTACTTTGCTCAACCCAAATCTTTTACTAGACTTGTAAACTTTGAAAACACATCCCCTTCCTAAAGACTTTCTACCATTTACTTTTCTACATAAATCCATAACCAATACCCAAAATTGAGTTCTCACTTAGTCCTACTAGTCTGGATAACGCGAACTAGAACTACACAGGATCCTATTCTTGTCAGTTAGAACCTAAAACTTTCTAACAAGCTCAACTCGGAAAAGGCCTGACACTCAAGAATACAATTGGCTTGAAAGAACAGTTGGCTAAGGGTGCGGGGAACTGTTCCAAAGATGGGAATCAGCTACTTGGATTGACAAGGGTGGTAAAAATGTAAAAGACAATCCAAATATGTATATGGTATCCATGAGTTCGACTTCAATGCATAACAAGATAATTGCAAGTCAGGATTATGTTTAGATAGATAGGAAATGACGTCAATTCAGAACATGCTTCAATCTTACATTTCAAGTTCAATCAACAAGCATCAAAGAACTAATAACAAGGGCCTTGATCCTATCCTATTGAATCCAGCATGCTAACAAGGTTACAATAATCATCAACCCCTATGCTAAGTGCAACAACCCTATATGAATAACACTAGACTCAATCCTAATATGCAAGTGCAAACTACATGAACACTCTGTTTTTGTGGAAATTTTCGATTTTTTTTTCAAATTTTTTTTTGTTTTTCTATGCAGATAAATGGATGCAGACTCAAACATGATATGATACAAAAATATGAAATAAGAATTAAAAAAAAAAAAACAACATCAGATACATCATCTCAAACCCTCCCCCAAACTTAAATTACACAGTCTCGTGTGTAAGAAAAATATGCAGGAGGATTTAAGAATCACAACACAAACAATGCAAGAATGAAATGGTATATACAAAGGGAAGGTAGGAGTACCATATTAGTAGAAGAAAGAGTCGGTGCTCGCTCAAGGCGCAACAGGATACTGACTTTGTCCCTCACCTTGTGCTGGATCTGCAGGAGTGACCTCAGCTGGTTGGTCGACTTGCTGCTCAACCGCTTGCGTGTTCTGATAAGTGTTTGGCTGTTCGTCGCACTGCATGTCATCGACTCTGGACTCACCATGGTCAGATACCAACACAACAACCTCTGTAGGCTGATAATCACCCTGATGCTCGATTTGCTGCTTAACTTCCTGCATGCCCTCATAATCACCTGAGCTTCCCGCTGGTCAACCTCTTGCTCACCTTCAGCTGCAGAACGATGCGCTGATCGATGACTGGAGGAGGCTCTGGAACCTCGGGAGCGTCGGCTCCTTCTCTCCCTAGACTCATGAGACGAGTGTCGTGACGAGGCAGGCGTAGGCTGACGCTCCCTTGACACATAGGAATATTGATGTGCTGGAGAGGGGACCAGAGAGGATGTTCGTTGGCGAGTTCGCTCGAGGCTCGCAGAGGTACGACCCTGCGTGGGTCTGGTGTTCTCGGGATAGACATTGGGACGGCGGTAGTGGATGTCGAGCAGCTGAACTTACGCATGAAGTTCGTAAATATCTTCGTGAAACTGCTGAACGCTCTGTCTCTTGCCTTCCCCCATCTCTATAGCTTGTTGAGACGTTCATGAGCTGCTCTGAGCCCTTTGGCCATTCTTGGTTCTGAGTACTACTCGAAATGAAACTGCTCTGGGCGATACTTAACGACGTATTACTCCATCGGATCAGCTCCTGCTTCTGCAACTTCTACATGTTGCTCCTCAGCCTCAGAATTGTACTGGGTATCTGTGGGAGGGATGAACTCGATATGCTCACCCCCCAAGATTGTTGTCAACTCGACGCAAGGGAGGAGTAATTTCGAGGGACCGACCTCAGGATACACAAACTTGTAGAGAAAACGTCCATGCCTCAAACCCCAGTCCAAAATGCGTAGCTGCCGCAAGTTGTTTATGTCTATCCAGCGTGGTGGGTGTGACTCGGATGGTAGGGGAACACCAGATGCCTCAAGAAACCAAGTCACCACGCCGCCCATGCACATCATTCCTGGAGTGTTTTTGCTGTTGAGTCTCGAGACCCAAGACTTGTACGACATTATGTAGTTGAGAAGGGAGGGCGAGACGGAAGTGTTGGACGTGTCACCTTGCAATGCGGTGCAATCCATGGCAGTGAACGAGAGTCCCTTAAGCGCTAGATCAATCATCTCAAGCTTGTCGTTCGTGATGTATCCCTTAATCTCCTTGACGTAAAATGCATTTGCAACCGCCTTATGGAAGTAACGCAACACTGGACTCCTCAGGTTCATCGCCTTTGTTTTCGATGAAGTGAATGTGGGCGCGCTTCCAATCGTTGCCCAGAGTGCGGATACCTCGTTCCTATCAAACTGCAGCGTAGTCCCTGTTCTGCTGTGTAATCCAAATATCTCTTCGACGGTCCGGAAGGTAAGAGTGTAGAACTGGCCGTGAATGCAGAATGTAATGTAGCCCAGACCTCCATCAGACATCGTGCCCGGCTCATCCGCATACAAGTGTATCTCTAGAGTAGAGAGGAACTGGATTGTCTCCTCCCTGTATCCATGCTTTGGGGTGTTCATGATTCTTTCCAGATGGCACCGCCTAAATATATACTGAACATCCTCCGCAATCCCGAGTTTCTCCATTGTCTCAACATGGCGATATCTTGTTCCATTGAACTCCAACTGCTGGAGCATCTGGAGTCAATTTCGTCTCAGATGCTCTCCTTCTTACAAATTTCCTGGGCGCTTGTCCAGAACGCAACTCAGGTTCCTCCTGTTCGTAATCACTGTCCTCCTCTCTTGAGTTAGAAGCTGGTACCGGTCTCTTCCCGCGAATTTTGCTATTGGTAAGCGGTTTAGCTGGTCTGCTTGATCATGCTGCTTGTCTGGAACCGTCAACAGCTTCTCCGACTATTTTCTTCATTTCTAAGAAACGCTTCACCATGGACTCGGGTGATGAGTGTTCTCCACCTACACAACCATACGCCTCTCTTATCTCATATATGAGCTCAATACTTTTTCTGTTTCTCTGAGACATGTTGAACTCAAAGCTAAACGTCAATATGTTAGTGAGCAACTTATAAGATCAATTATCAAACCGGATACTTAGAACGCTAAGAGATGAGTGTATCAAACCGCAAAGACAAGTATGGGTCACGCTAGTCTAATAGAACTACGGCGATGGAATGGCGAGCAGTGTCGTTGTCGGGTCGAGGAGGATGAAACGGCGATCGAGTGGTACAAGTTCGATTCTTGCTCGAGCAGGAGCTTCACTATCAGTCGAGTCAACGCGCGGTGACTCTAGTAGGGTGAATCCGGTCGTGTCGTGCAGATCGAGTCGTGTGTTGCAGTGAAGAGAGGGCGGCTCGAGCGGTATTTCGACGGTGGCTCAAGCGGGGTAAGGAGGTGGCTTGATCGAGTCGGCGAGATGTCGGTGAGAACGGCGACGATCGAGTAAGGAGAGAGTGGTGTCGAGTGTGAATGGCTCAAGCGTGACAGTTGGGTTGGCTTGATGGTCACGTACGAAGACGACGGCTCGATCGAGAACTATGGAGTTGGCTCGAGCGAGTGCTGAGTGAGAGGGCTCGAGGGAGCACGGACTGGTCGAGCCGCAGGAGATTGTGTGGAATCAAGTCGACTTGAAAGAGGAGTCTCGAGTGGGGAGTGTGTCGGCTCGAGCAGCGTGGATCGAGCGGCAGAGTGGAGTGAAGAGCACTGTAGAGAGGGCGGCTCGAGCGGGGTGGTTTGAGTGGCGTTTCGTGAACCAGATCAAGTGGGACAGTGTCGTGGATCGAGGGGAACGTTGTGTCGTGCTGGAATCGTGTTCGTAGATGCAGATCGAGTCGGATGGTGGTGACTGTAACGACGCTGTACTTCTTCAGTCGAGGGGGCATTGTTGACTTGAGTGAAACAGGTGACAACGAGAACACGTTGGTCGAGCGGGCATGTAGCAACTTGAGGGAGGCAGCAGGGCGGCTCGAACGAGAAATACGGAACTAGTCGACTCGAAAGGTACAAACACAACATCGGTCGAGTGGACAACAGCTCGAGTTGAGCAGGGTCGAGCGGGATCGGCGGGACTTCGATGGTGGCTCGATGGAAGCGGCTCGATGGTCGGGAGTGAGCGAGCGGATGAACGACGCGACGGGTTGAACTAGAACAGGTCGAAAATGAAGAGCGAGCGATGGTGATGCAGCTGAAACGGCTGTCAGGTGAGACGGCGGTGGTTCAACTGAGATGGATCGAGTGAGTAAATGTGATGAGGAGATAAAATTGTGTTTGGTTGGTGGGAGTAAAGAGGGAGAGAGTGTTCAATAAATAAAGGGAGGGTGTTGTCGAGTAAGGGGAGGAAAGAAAGGGGGTAGTAGGGTGATGGGGAGGATGGGACACAAAACTAAAATGTTTGGTGAGAGGGAACAAAAGAGATGGGAGGTGAAATGATATGAGAGTTGAAAATTCACGTGGGTGAGTGAGAAAAAGAAAGGAATGGGCTGTAATAAAGATTCCCTCTTTTTTTCTTTTTTTTCTGTTTTTTTTTCTTCTGTTCCCCATGAATCCGACACCCTATTTTTGACTCTGCTTTTCCCTTACATTTTTTTTATCCTCAGTCTCTTCTGTAAATCTTATCATACTCGGCTTTAGTCTAAACTCGCTCTTTTGACTGGTACTTCCGCTTTACCTTTTCTGTTGCCCATACTCCCTTCTGTAGATTCCTGAACACTAGAAAACTAAAAACAAAAATTAAAAACACAAAGATCCTAAAGAATATTTACAGTGATACCTTTGGGACTTAATCCCAAGTGAGCTTGTTTAAAGTCCCTAACTTGACTTTCAGCTTTTTATCCTTTTTGGGGTTCATAGAGGAGCACAGAAAACCCCTATGGTCGGACTTGATCAGCTAAATATATCTTGACTCTCTGATCATTTATAGTGAATTTGCTACCATTCTTATTCAGAAGAGTGATGGCTCCGAATGGCAGAACTTCCTTGACTTCAAAATGTCTAGACCACCTAGACTTAAGCTTTCCAGGAAATAACTTAAGTTTGGAGTTGAAAAGCAAAACCTGATCTCCAGCCTTGAGGTCCTTGACAATAATCTTCTTGTCATGAAAATTCTTTGTCCTTTCCTTGTAAATCTTGGAACTTTCATAAGCATCAAGTCTTCTTTCTTCCAACTCGTGGATGTCAAGAGTCCTCTTAGCCTGAGCTGTGTCAATATCCAAATTCAGCAACTTAATAGCCCAAAGCGTCTTGTACTCAACCTCCACAGGGAGGTGACATGCCCTACCATAGACCAACTGAAATAGTGTTCTTCCTATTGGCGTCTTGAATGCTGTTCTGTACGCCCAGAGAGTCTCGTCCAACTTGACAGACCAATCTTTCTACGAAACCCCAACAATCTTTGACAAGATACCCTTGATCTGCTTGTTCGAAACTTCAACCTGTCCGCTGGTCTGAGGGTGATACGCTGTAGACACCTTGTACTTAACGCCATACTTTCTCAACATACTTTCAAACACCTTGTTGACGAAGTGAGTTCCACCATCACTGATCACTGCTCTGGGTATCCAATACCTTGGAAAGATTATGCTCTTGAACAACTTCAGAACAACCTTGTGATCGTTGGTAGGACTGGCAATGGCTTCAACCCACTTAGAAACGTAATCAACTGCCACCAGAATATAGACATTACCATTTGATGGAGGGTTGAAAGGTCCCATGAAGTCTATACCCCAAACATCGAATATCTCTACTTCCAAGATCGGATTCTGGGGCATCTCATTCCTCATTGTGATGTTGCCCATCCTTTGACAAGCATCACACTTGATGATGAAACTGTGAGCGTCTTTGAACAAAGTTGGCCACCAGAGACCTGCTTGAAGAACCTTCTGAGCTGTCTTGAATGTGGCGAAGTGACCTCAATAGGTGGAGTCGTGATAGTGCTCAAGCACTCATTGCACTTCCCCTTCTGCTATGCATCTTCTGAACAGACCGTCAGAACCTCTTTTGTACATATAGGATTCATCCTAGAAGTAGTGGTTGACCTCTCTGAAAAACTTTTTCCTCCTGTAGGGATCCATGTCATCAGGAACTCCCCCACAAACCTTGTAGTTCACGAAATCTGCAAACCATGGTGCAGTCTCGGAAGTGATCACCATACATTGGAGACTCAGGTTGTCAACCTCTGTATCATGCATATGCTCACAAACCTGGGAAACTAGATGTTGTTCCTCAGGCATTGAATCATCTGTTGGAACAGCATCTTCAATCCTCATTCTTGACAAGTGGTCAGCAACTCCGTTTTCAATGTCCTTCTTGTCAACAATCTCCATGTCAAACTCCTGAAGAAGCAGGATCCATCTCAATAGTCTTGGCTTGGTATACTTCTTCGAGTAGATGTGTCTCAGAGCAGCATGGTCGGTATACACTATGACCTTCGAACCCACAAGGTAGCTCCTGAATTTTTCGAATGCAAACACAACTGCTAGGAGTTCCTTCTTTTTGGTTGCATACCCTTCCTTGGGTCTCGTCCATGGTGCGACTTGCATAGTATATGACATGAAGCTTCTTGTCAATTCGCTGTCCCAGAACTGCTCCAATTGCAAAGTCTGAAGCATCACACATAATCTCAAACGAATGATCCCAATTCAGAGCTTGTACTATGGGTGCCGAAACCAAGGCCTCCTTGATCTTGCTGAAAGCTTCCAGACATGCTGCATCAAATTCGAACTCAACCTCCTTGCACAACAACCTTGTTAATGGTCTTGCAATTTTTGAGAAGTCTTTGATGAATCTTCTGTAAAATCAAGCATGCCCTAGAAAACTTCTGATGTCCTTCACTGTCTTAGGCGGTTGAAGCTGAACCATGACCTCAATCTTAGCTTTGTCAACCTCAATTCCTTTATCAAAGATCTTGTGTCCTAGAACGATCCCTTCTTCAACCATGAAGTGGCACTTCTCCCAGTTCAGGACCAGGTTCATCTCCTCACATCTTGATAGTACCCTGCACAGATTTAACAAACAGGAGGAGAAAGTGGAACCGTATACATAGAAGTCGTCCATAAACACTTCCACTGACTCCTCAATCAAATCCGAAAAAATTGATGTCATGCACCTTTGAAAGGTGGCAGGAGCATTGCACAAACCAAATGGCATGCGTCTGTAGGCAAAAGTGCCATAAGGACAAGTAAAAGTTGTCTTTTCCTGATCATTTGGGTGGATAGGGATTTGGAAGAATCCACTATACCCATCAAGGAAACAGTAGTAGGGATGACTAGCTAATCTCTCCAACATTTGATCAATGAAAGGCAGAGGAAAATGATCCTTCCTAGATACATCATTCAACTTCCTATAATCAATGCACATCCTATGTCCTGTGATGGTCCTAGTTGGGATTAACTCATTTTTTTCGTTTTTGATTACAGTTATTCCTCCTTTCTTAGGTACACAGTGCACTGGAGATACCTAAGTACTATCAGAGATAGGATAGATAACTCCAGCATCAAGTAGTTTAAGAATCTCTTTATTTACCACTTCTTTTAGATTAGGATTCAATTTTCTTTGAGGTTCAATATTAGCATAAGATTCCTTTTCAAGATTGATTCTATGCATGCAAAGGCTAGGCTAAATACCTTTGATATCATCTAATCAATAACCTATAGCCTTTTTATACTTCTTAAGCTCAGTTACTAGCAACCCCAATTCATCATCACTCAACCTAGCATTCACTATGACAGGATAAGTAGAATTGGTTCCCAGAAAAACGTATCTGAGTCCGGAAGGGAGAGTTTTGAGTTCTACCTTTGGAGCCTTCAGTTCTGACCATTCATCAGAGAAGGAGTCCGATGAAGCGACGGTCGAGTGGTGGGAGTGTGACTCGATCGGTGTCTCGATCGAGTGGGATGTTGGTGACTCGAGTCGGGCCTTTACGTCTTGCGAGTGGGAGATCTCACGTTATGAAGTCTCTACCTCAACTGCACATACGTCCTCTGCGCCAGATAGCTGCTCGAACTCCTCTGTTCCATCTGTTTTTTTATGGGAGTCTAGCAGATTCTTGTAACAAGTGGTCTCCTCATGCAGGAACCCTTCTTCTCCATCCTTGGTCAAAGCAGTCTTGAGATGGTCCTCCTCAGCTAATTCCTCCAACAACTCATCTGCCAACTGATCCATCTCTTCAATATAGAAGACTTGTCCTCCTATTGTTGGTTTATTCAGAGTATCAATGATGGCTCCAGTAGTCGCCAGGAATGGTCTTCCTAATATCAGAAGATCTTCTGGTTCTTCATCCATCTCCAGAACCACTAAGTCGGTTGGCACTTCCACGTCTCTGATCTTGACAGGTAAGTCTTCTAAAATACCACGTGGAAGTCTCACTGTTCTATCTGCAAGGATGAGGGAGATGTCGCAACCCTTAAACCTTGTAAAACCCAACCTCTTGGCCACAGAGAGTGACATGAGATTAACTGAAACGCCAAGATCACATAGACACCTATCAAAAGACGTAGGTCCAATAGAGCAGGTAGAGTGAATGATCCAGGATCTTTGAGCTTCTTGGGTACAATCTTCTTCTGAATGATTGCGCTGCACTCAAGACTTAGTACCACCATGCCTTGAACTTCTTTTGATCTCTCCATCACTAAGTCCTTGAGGAATTTATGGTACTGAGGAACAAGTGCGAATGCATCCATCAATGACATCCTCAACTCAATCTCTTTGACTTGTTTTTCGAACAAAGCTTTATACTTCTCAGTAAGCTGCTTCTTGAACGTCACAGGGAATGGTAGGAGGCTTGTATGGTGGAAGGATGAACCTCGCAGGTTTGTCATCAGAAACAACAGGTTCCTTAACAGCTTCAAGTTCGAACTGCTTCAATGGTTCAATTGGGTCCTTGACTGCTTCGACTGGATCCTTCATCTGAGCCTCATCTTGAACAAAATCCTTCCCATCTAATCCCTCACTGTCCTCAGTGACGTCAAGATCTCTTTCCCTGGGAGGCAATGTTTTCTCACTTCTCAGCGTAATTGCATTGGCAAACTCCTTGGAATTCTGAACAGCCTTCCCTGGGAATTGGCCAGGCTTTAGTGCAGAAGTAGAAGCAGATTGGCCTTCCATATAACTCATCTTCGAGTTCAGAGCATCAAATTTGACGTTCAGGTCATTGTAAGAACATTCCATCCTCTAACTAAGTTCAGCAAACTTCTTGGTAGTATCCAGAGAACCGCTAGCTTGACCCTGAAAAAGTTGTTGCATCATTTGCTTCATTTCTTGATCAGGAGCTGGAGTAGGCTGAACTGGTTGAGGGCGGAATCCGGACGGTGGTCCTGAGGGAGCCTAATAACCTTGCTGGAATTTCTGTTTAGGCATGAATCCTTGATTGTAGGGCACAAAAGGTTTTTGTTAACCTTTTTGTTGCTGCTGAGGAGGGTACACTTGATCCTGTGGATTTGCAACGTTGGTGCTCCGGTAAGCCAAATTGGGGTTCCTCTTATAGGGGTTGTAACCCTTGTTGTATCTACCTTGATTTTGGACGTAGCTGATCTCCTCAGACTGCTCACCCTCCCCATCTTGAACTTGGAAAGGGTCATCCTCAGATATGAAGTAGACGCTTTTCTGCTGACTTAGCAAGATGCGATCGAGCTTTTCATTGACATTCTTGAGGTCTCTCTTGTACTTCTCCTCAGAGCCAGTATCTCCTCTAACTGTGCGATCATAGTCGTCATGGTAGTTGCCATTAGACTGGGCGAGGTTTTCAACTAGCTGCCATCCTTCATCAACGTCTTTGTTCAGGATGTTACCGTTAGAAGCAGTGTCAAGCAGCATGCGGATTTTCAGAAGTACACCATGGTAGAGAGTGCTCAGCAGTGACTCGTTGCTGAATCCATGGTGTGGGCATTGGCTATGATAACTCTTGAAACTCTCCCAGGCTTTGCAGAATGATTCTGACTGTTTCTGAGTGAAGCTGGAGATTTCATTCCTGAGACGTGTTGTTCTAGAGTTTGAGAAGAATTTGGCCAAGAAAGCTTTCTTGCAGTCGTCCCAAGTGGTGATGGTTCCCTTGGGAATGTTTTTCTCCCATTGATGAGATTTGTCTCCTAGGGAGAATGGGAAGAGTCGCAACTTGTAACCATCCTCACTTACTCCATTGATCTTGGTGAGACTGCAAAGACGGTCGAACTCGTCCAGGTTATTGAGTGAATCCTCCATAGGAAACCTGTGAAACTTGTTCCCTTGGATCATGGAGATCAGACCACTTTTGATCTCAAAGTTGTTGTTATGCACAGCAGGAGGGACGATTCCAGCACATTGAGTATGAGTGTTCAGTGCATCTCCAGCACCAATGTGTCGCGATCTCGGATCAGGTCCGTTAGGTTGTTCCATAGTGACTGGTGCGAGATGATCGACGAGAAGACGAGCTGGTCGTTGTTTTTGTAACTGATTTATGTCGTCAATGGCAGGAAGGAGATTCTGAGTTCCTCTTGATATGGTGTGCATGCAAGGTTGCAATCAACAGGTTCCTGAGACGCAAAACAAACAAGCGGACAACCAAAACAAGTCAGTATTTAGAATGATAATAGTAACATAACTTAATCTTGCAAAACTTGAAATCTTAAATGTAGCAAAACAAATCCCAAATGGCAACGGCGCCAAATTGATACTAGGATTTTTGTATGTATATCCTAGCAGGTTCAATTAACCTTGTGTAGTTGTAGTACTTAAGGTGTCAATCCAAATGGGATGTTGCTAGCCATCAAGATGCAATCAAAGTATCACAAGTCAAGCCAATTTAAAAAGAGTGTTTGTCTAACAATCCTAGAATGGTTGAAACACAAAACGGAAATGAACTACAGAACTAGAAAAGAAAATGCATGACAAGAAGTGAACATGAATAAGTAAAAGCAAAAACGATTCTAGGCATGAACTAAACAACAAAATCAGAAACGGTCTCAGGAATGCAAATAATAATTAGAAAGATAGAAGTCCTAAGGATGGGAGTAATTGATGTCAGCGGAGTCTCCTAGTTTACAGAGTGTTTAACATGCCAGAAGCAAACTATCCCTAGACAATGAACATCACGAATAATCCAATCTCTTGACAGAAGCTACTCAGACTCAACCACTTCCAAACCTAGCTCTCGCTAGAGGAACATGATCAAGCAGGCATGACAAATAAGTTCATTCACGTCAACAAACATTCTAGACAACTAATCTCTTAGGCTAGGAATGTAAGTCTCTGGCACTAGTTGGTCAGACATTTCATCAAACACCTTTTGGGTGTGGAAATATCTAAGACTTAGTTCCAATTGATCAGAGAGAAACTAGTATTTCTAACTCTAGTCCAGAAGGGAATCATACAAATCTAAACTTAAACACCCTACATACTAAGATCCTCCACCTAATCTATCCCATCCTCAAGAACTCTAACACTACTCAGATCCGGAAATCATCATCAAGGATGCAAACCCAAAAAACATTGAATCAAGCATCATGAGATAGACAAAAATGAGATGAACAACTTTGTATAAGAACTCCAATGAAAAAACTCAATTAAATCAAACCTATCTGATTACAAAGTCTCAAAATGTTTTAGGTGCTAGATAAACCTTCAGAAAAAACGAGATAAAAGATGTCTTGGCCGAAGACTTAACAAAATGTATTTACAGTCAAAACATGGAAAGCCCTAAAACATAAAACGACAAGGTAAAGAGTCGGTTTGGGAATCTTCTGAAGCGTGTGAGACTGAGCGTCTTCCTGGCATGTGCGACCGAGTCGGTGCAGCAAGGCGGATCGAGCGAGGTCGAGTGATGCGCGTGATGAGTGGCTCGAGACGTGGCTCGAACGGTGGCTCGACCGGATGGCTCGACCGATGCGTTTCCGACGTCTCCTAGATACTTGAAATACTCCGAAATGCACAATGTATGCCAAGATGATGCAAGAACTACCTAAAATGCAAAATGTATAAAAGACGCTAGAAAATGATGCAAAACAACTAGTTATCCTATCTAAATGCATGACAAATACATGTTAAGAAGAGGCAAAATATAGACATATCAATTCTCTTTCGGAGAAAGAGAAAAACATCACAAGACCTTGGTCAACAGAATATCAAGGCACTTATTACACTTAAGCAGTATAGCTACGCACAAGTGAAGAGAATCACAAAATCATTCGCGGAAGAGGTAGGGAGAGGAGGATTCGGATCTGTGTACCGAGGAACCCTTTCTGATGGTCGTATGGTTGCAGTGAAGGTCTTGAAAGACTCAAAGGGTAACAATGGTGAAGAATTTATAAATGAAGTTGCAAGCATGAGTCTGCTCTACTAGTATTATGCTCTGAAGGTTCGAAGCGAGCAATTATTTATGAGTTTTTGGAGAATGGGTCTCTTGATAATTTCATCTCAAGCAAGAAGTCATCAAATATGGACTGGAACGAACTGTATGGGATTGCGGATGCATATGTGGTCTAGAGTACTTACACCATGGCTGCAGAACAAGGATTGTACATTTCGACATTAAACCACAAAATGTATTATTGGATGACAACCCTTTTTTCCAATGAAATAATGTTTTACTATTAGTACTCTTTGGGTTTAGTTTTAGTTGTCGTTTTTAAAATTTTGTTTCATAATAACTGTCGTTTTAGATTTTCAATACAATGTTTGGTAAAACTTCTAATTTTATTACATTTGGGATGCATATGTATCGGAGAAAAGTTTCAGTGTGATTCGGTTGTTCTATTTTTAATAAATTCCCAGAGGCATTGCTTCCTCTGGTTTGGTCTACCAATCTTGGATTTTTTTTCTAATTAGTTGACAAAAAAACAAATCAATTTTATTTTAATTAATTTAATGTACTTTAGACAAGTAAAAAAATTAAAAATATATATTAAAGATTAATAAAATAGAAAAATAATAATTTTTTTAATTTGTATAATGGGGTTATACTTATAGACAAAAAATTTGAAAGAGTCAGGGTAATGGTGAAGACTTTGTTAGCCAAAGAGAATCAATACAATAAAACTAGAATGTGTTGCTCTTCTCTTCTGACACATCAGCCTCAACATTGAAGCTAGTGTTGACACCTCAGAAAAAATTTACAGTCTATCAAATTAAAACAATTAAATACATGTCAACTTTCTTTTCGTTATGTGTACTAAACAAAAGAGAAACAAGTCTCCTTAGTGTTTTATCTTCTCCTCGATTTCTTCTCCGCGTTTTATCTATTCCTCAATTTCTTCTTCTTCTTTGTCGTCGTTTTGGTTCTTTCTTCTTTGACATGGTGTTTTTTTCTTCTTCGATCTACCAGAATCTATGTGTTTGTTTGTACCGGGGATTGCACAATACTAAGTAAATAAAGGTTTTGGGGGAAGAGTGGAGCTAGTCCTTTTATTAACGAGGTAATTTGAGGTCGTCACTTACAAAGAGCCAAGATAAAGTTCGTCAGTTCACAGGAGAACTAACAACATAATAATGACGAGCTCGGAAGTGGAAACGAATTACACAGAAGGCAATAACAATAATCGATGCAATGTATTGCTCTCTGGGTAATGTCTGGGGGTCTGGATCCGGTTCCCAATAAATGTTTTGAGTTATTTATAGGTGAAGTGTGGAGTTAGAGCACTTTAGGGTTTCCACGCAAATTCCCGAAATTGTCCTCTGCGGAACTTAATGGACTTTCTCCCAAATTTGTCGGGCCGAAGTCACAATTTATGCTCTTGTTGGGCCGAGCGGCATATTAGGGCAAAGCCCATATCCAACAGTGTTTATGCTCAATTTCTTCTTAGACGATTCACCGTAATCTGTTTCGTGTCTTCATAATTATATTGGGGATTATTCTTCTTACAATAGATCCTTCATTTCGTTTGTCAAATCCCAGCTAGATCTTTGCTTCAAAAATCTGTCATTAGCACCGGGTGCTTCACTGGATTTCATATTCGTCTAAACATGATGCTTCTCCCCTTCCCTGATTCTCTTTCTACAGGTTTGCCTATAAATCAATCCGTTGAAATCAGGTTTGTTAGCTATAATCATATTTGTAACGCCTTCAAATTTTTATAAAATTTAATTCTATTATTTTTGTGTAGATTTGTTCATAACCTTTGATGGTTTAGGGTTGTATTTTGCGATTTTCTTAGTGTAAAATTCATTAGTAATCTGAATGCTTAAACGTTTAAGTTGTCTATTCGATTGATATAGACAAAGTGTTGGAATTGAGTCCTCCATTTAAACCTGCGAGGAGAAAGCTTCATTGGGATGAAACAAAGCAGAACATAGAAGAAAAAGAAGATGTATTGTCGACGAAGAAAGTCAACAACAAAAGAAGAAAGGAACAAGTCAACTAAGGAAGTTGGACTTAAAGTGTTTTGGTAACGAGAAGTGTTAATAGGCCACATGATTAGTCAAAGCCCAAATAAAAAAATGTGTTGTGGTAGTCACACTATCTACTATTTTGCTGTTTAGCACATATGCAAATTTTGGAATGAGATTTACGGCTCATCAAGTAAAGTTATAGCTATGAGAAAAGTTTTATAAAGATATGGTAATTAAAAGAGTTGTTGGGCATAATTTGGATCCTGTCAAGGTAATTTGCTGAATCACCATTAATTTCTTTAATATTGAAAAAGTAAATTTTTCTTGAGAGGTAGGATGTTTTCTTTGGACAATATAATCTTTTTGGTATAACATATTTTTTCTTTAAACTTATTTCGTTGCTTATATAATCATTTTTCCAGTTATCACGTTATCAATATGATTTTTACGGAAAGAAATTTTTTTTTTTCTTTTCAAAAATCTCTATACAAAACAAATAACTCAAACCAACATAATATATATATATATATATATATATATTATAAGGGAAAATTAAGCTAAGAAATTATTTATATCTTTATAGTGATAAATATATATTAATTCAGTTATTTACAATATTAACTATTAACTAAAATAAAAGTAAAAATAAGTAATTTGTGACGGAACTTAGTGGACTGATATTTTGGTTTCTTTATGGATCAGACTTAAAACATTTTTTAGAATAATAAATAAGATTTTTGTTGGTTTCTTAAAGTAAAATAAATTTTCACTAAAAGAAAATACAAGAAAGAAAATTCATAATTTTGTGTTTTTGCTAAGAGGATGTCATTTAAGTGGTTACCTTATAAATATTAAAATACATAAAGTATAGAATAAAATTTGAGCAAAATCAGAATACTAAATTCATATTTTTACAAAACTTTTAAATGCTCAATTTTTCTTTTATCTTAAACTACAATTACTTATTAAAATTAGTTCGTATACCAACAAGTTCAAAAACAAATCAAGAAAAAATTACAAACAACATACGAAAAAATACAACAAAATAGTAATAAAAAAAAAAATCGAGCCCGCGACGTAATGCAAGTTCTATCCTAGTTGCTCTTAACAGCAACACAATAACACAATTTTTTAAGACAATGTTTTCTTCATGTTCGATTGATGCTTAAATACAAGAAATAAACTACTAAATTAGAACATGAAAGGTGGGCAAGAAAACACATTCCCACTAATTAACTAAACTCTTGGTCACGTCATCCTGTTCCTCACGTTGTGTCTCATCAGACTTGGTCAATGAAGTTGCGAGCATGAGCAACACATTTGATATCAATATTGTTTCCCTGCTTGGATTCCGCTCTGAAGGTTTCAAAAGAGCAATTATTCGCATTGAAAAAGAAAAAACTATAACATTTGTCGTTATTGAACTCAGCCATATTATGTATAATGTTGTCATGGGTCTAAGAAAGCCAATAAAATATCTCAATCCTTCTTCCTCAGTTTATAGAGGATCTTGGGTCTCACATACCTCTAGTCTTGTGCGTAGAATAATTATTAGTCTTTGATAGCAAAAATGCACACAATGTTGATTTTTTGGTCAAACAATTAATCTTCTATGGCTGATAAGGAAAAGAAAACAATTTACTGTATGAAGAAAAACAAAATTTAGGAGAATAGGGTATATTAAGGGTTACCAACAAGTCCCACTCAAGATTTAATTGTATGTTTTGGTTCCTTTTGCGAGAAAATTGTTATGAAAAGACTTATCTGTGCTAAATTCTAATATAAATAAATATAATTTATATTATATAAAAACTAAACATACAAAATATGACATAAAATGTGATTATTAAATAAAAAGATAATCAGATAAATTGTAATAGGCCTTTTTAACATTATCTCTCATAAAATAAATTAAGAAAATATTTGAAGGTGAAAATGTTTTCTTAACTTTAACAAGATTCCGTTTGGAAGTTTGCCTGTAAGCCCGGTTAGACGGGTTTAAAATGTTTAAAACGATTTCATGAAAAAAATTCAAATCATGTCTCACATATCACTTTCTCATTCCCTCTAAATGAAAAAGATAAAATGATAAAAATGTCTCTTCGAATACTAGCTAAAAAAAATGGTATTTCCAATGCATAATAATAAAAATGTGATATTTTCGAAAATTGTCCAACGTCTTTTGTAGGATTTCTCGAAACACCAATGACAAATATCTCTCTATCTCAATTTCGTGTTTGTGTGTAATAATAGAGACTTCAAGAGTCCTTCATGGGCATTACCGTTTCCACTTGCTTCTTATCCTTACAAGACATGCATACGCCAAGAAAGAAAAAAAAAAATAACGTGAGATTTGGTTAGAAAGACCAAACATAGGTTCCTTTAGTCCAACTCTTACATTATATACAAAAGCCATTCACTAATCTCATCATCTCTTTTCTTCTTCTTCACGTACCATTTTTTCTTATGTTCACTTACAATAAGATAATCAGTCTTTCCCCGAAAAACTCTATGTCAATTAAAGTCATATGGTTGCTCTTTGTGATCCCATCTTGTGTTATCTCAGCCAACGATCTTTATAGACACTGCAGTGAACCGTTTAACTGCGGCGATCAGAGCGGTCTTTTGTACCCTTTCTGGATTCCTGGCAGAGAGGAATGTGGCCACCCGAAGTTCAATCTCGAATGCAACACAAATTTCGCAGAGGTTAGTTTCTCCTCTGTGAAGTTCAGAATCCTAGAAGCTGATTATATATCATGTAGGATAAGACTCGCCAGATCGGATTTTATCAACAATGTTTGTCCCCATGATCCTTTAAATGTGTCCTTCATGGATAACGTCCTTCCGTTTGCTCCTAACACCGAGTTGCTAACAATTTATTACGGCTGCAACTTTTCACTTGAAGTTTATACTTTTGGTGGCATGATTGGTTGTCGGAGTGATGAAATTGCTCACAAAAGAAATTATTATGTGACAAGAAACCTCTCCTCTCCTTTACTTAAAGGAGTTGGTCTATCTTTCAATGAATTCGGGATGTTTTGCGAAAGAAACGTTAGTATTCCTGCATCTGGACATTCCCTCAACGCACTGCAAACAAGTCCGAGTGTAGAAAATCTAGGGAAGGCTCTTGAAGACGGTTTTGAGCTTGCACTTGACCAAGAATGTGTGACGTGCATAGGTTCTGGGGGTGCTTGTGGATATAATAAGAACTCAAGTGGATTCATCTGTTATTGTGTAGATGAACCACATAATGGTACTTGCGGTTCAAGAAAAAATGGTATTCCCTCCGTCCCATTAAATAAGAGTTTTAGGTTTATTTTTTTATTTGTTCCGTTTATAAGATTTTCTCAAATTTTTATGGATAATATAAACTATTTAATTATGACGGTTGCCCAAAAAAAAAAAAAAACTATTTAATTATGACTATCGGAATTCTGCAGTACTCCCTCTGTTCCATTCTATAATTTGTTTTAGCAAAAAACACAATGTTTAAGAAAACATTTTAAATGTTTTTTTATTTTTACATAAAATTTATTATTAAACATTTATCCAAAAGAAAATTAACCAATAGAAAAAAAAACTGAAAAATACAAATGGTCATAACATACTAAATAAACATAAATGATGCATAGAAATCTGGAAAAAAAATTATAAGATGGAACAAAAAGAAGGGCCTGAGAAAATATTAAAAAAAAATTATAAGATTGGAACAGAGGTAATATATTTTTCTATTGGTTGAAATTAAATAAACAATAAAATAAATATTGTTTTTAATAAAATGAGAGAGGAAGTAACATTTCTTGCCTACATATTCTAGCTTCCTAATTTTTTTTTAATAAGAACCACCATTTGGGTATTGAGTGCCAAATGAACTTTGGTGTCGTTCCATTGATGCAGGAATCTCTTATGGAGCTGAAGCAAAAACAGGTGCGTAACCTTTTCCTATTCTTAAAGTATACCTGATGTGATTTTGAATTGTTTATCTTTTCTTAGACACATGATTTAATTTTCTTCTTACATTAGGTTCAGGAGTAGGTGGCACTCTGTTCCTGGTCCTGGTTTTAACGTTGTTTCTCCTAATTCTACGAAAGAGAAGAACATCGCATGATCTTGGTCAACAAAACCTCAAGACACTTATTCCACAACCAAGACTCAAAGCACTTATTACACTGAAGCAGTATAGTTACGCACAAGTGAAGAGAATTACAAATTCATTCACGGAACAGATTGGGAGAGGCGGATTTGGAATTGTGTATAGAGGAACCCTTTGTGATGGAAGTTTGGTTGCAGTGAAGGTTTTGAAAAATCTAATGGGTGATAATGGCGAAGACTTCATCAATGAAGTTGCAAGCATGAGTCAAACTTCTCATGTCAACATTGTTACCCTTCTAGGATTCTGCTCTGAAGGTTCTAAGAGAGCAATTATTTACGAATATCTCGAAAATGGGTCTCTTGATAAGTTCATCACAGAGAAGACCTCCATGGATATAGATTGGGCGACACTATCTAGAATTGCGCTTGGAGTTGGTCGTGGTTTAGAATACTTGCACCATGGCTGCAAAACAAGGATTGTACATTTTGACATAAAACCTCAAAATGTACTGTTAGATGAAAAGTTTATCCCCAAAGTTTCAGATTTTGGCCTTGCTAAGCTTTGCGAGAAGAAAGAGAGCATCTTGTCATTGCTAGACACAAGAGGTACAATAGAGTACATTGCGCCCGAGTTATTTTCAAGAATGTACGGTAGAGTTTCCCACAAGTCAGATGTGTATAGCTACGGAATGTTGGTTCTTGAGATGATAGGAGCAAGAAATCAAGAAACGGTTGCTCAAAGCTCTGTATCGAACACAAGCTCAATGTACTTTCCTGAATGGATATACAAGGATCTTGACAAGGGACACTCAGGAAGGCTTAGGAGAGACTTCAATAGCATCAAAGAAGAGGAGCTAGTAAAGAAGATGACACTGGTGGGTTTGTGGTGTATTCAATCTTCCCCATCAGATCGCCCAGCGATGAACAGAGTTGTAGAGATGTTGGAAGGAAACGTTGATGCTATTGAAGTCCCTCCTAAGCCTTTTTTTCAAATTCCATCAGCGCCTTTTGAAGAATCTTCTTTGCTTTTAGATGATATTTCGGGTTCCACTTCCTCAGATAAATATGTTCCATAAATGTCGCATAAAGAAAGAAACCTCATTGGACAATCACAAAAGCAGAAAACGCATTTATCAAAGTAGTACACACCATCAACATAATTATCAATGTAATATTCTTAGAATCAATTATGAGAAAACCATTTTTTGGAATGGTTTTTGTTGATTTTACCACTTTTTAAATAGTTTATAAATTTTACCACTTTGTAAGTTACAAAAATTTGATTTAACATGCGTTTTATTTGTTATGTTTGAGTTTAGTCGGTTCGATTTGTTCTTAGGATTTAGTATTTGGTATTAAGTACGTATTGTATTACAAAAAAAAAACTGAAAATACGTATTTTTTTTCTTTTTAAAAATGGTAAAATCCACAAATTATTCAAAAAATTGTATATCCAAAAAATTTTTATAAAAAGTGACATTTTTAACAAGAATCACAATATTCTTATATTCAAACCATGTTATTATCCTTTATATATTAACTACAGAGAGTGCACTAAGAGCATCTCCATTGCTAAGGTACCTTTGGAGTCTTTTAGTCTTAGATGTATCATTTTAACAAAATTTTATTATTTATAAAAATTTTAAATTATCTTAGAAAATAGACTTATTATATGAAGACACGTGTGGAATGGGTTTCTAAACTAGATACTAAATTAATCAAACTATTTATGTCTCTAAATTATCTATGTTCTGATCTTTCGTTTGTTAACGTTGATTTTTACACTAATTGAATTTTCTTCTTCGACATCATGACTCATGAGTCAATGTCAATAATAGTAAATGCCTTTTTCCATACTTTAATTTTTTCTGCCATTTCTTTTGAACGAGCAACTGAAAAACAAGGAAGGCACCTTCACATATTATGTCCATTAGATTCAGAAATGACTTTGAAGTCGTCGTACAAGAATATATATAAAAAAAGTAGTAGAATCGTAAGTTCATTTTTTTTATTTTTATCAAACTCGTAAGTTCATTTAGTTTTAAACTTTTAATTATTACAAAACAACGACTTAGAGTCTTAGACCAAACCATTTTCCCAATTGCTTCATCTCTTCATCTTCACCATTTTTTTAATTCACCTGCAAGTCTGCAACACAATGATCAATTTGTCTCTTTCGCTGACAAAATCTATACCTTATAGCTTCATATGGATGCTCTTTGTCATCCCATCTTATGTTTTCTCAGCTGAGCAGCATCAAATACTCTGCAGTCCCTCGTTTACCTGTGGCAATCGGAGCGGCCTCTTGTACCCTTTCTGGATTCCTGGCAGAAAAGATTGCGGTCACCCCGACTTCGAGCTCGACTGTAGCGGAGGATTTCCAGAGCTTATCATTTCCTCTGTGAAATTTCGAATTATAGCAGCCAACTATACCTCTGGTATCATAAGACTCGCCAGATCCGATTATAGCGGTGATCCATGTTCCCAAGATTCTTTAAAGATTTCTTTCAACGAAATGGTCCTTCCACTCGCTAATACCACCGACTGGCTGACCGTTTATTACGACTGCAACCAAGATTTTTCAGCATTTGTTTCTACCTATGTGAAAGAGCTTGATTGTCCGGATGATGATAGAAGAAATTACTACGTGACGAGAAACCTAGTGTCCTCTCTACTTGAAGGGTATAGTCCGGTTTTCATAGACTTTAGGACATCTTGCAGTATAAACGTCAATATCCCCGCATCAAGAACCGCACTGAACACACTCGAGAGCATTCCAAGTACAGCTAATCTAAATAAGGCTATTGAAGAGAGTTTCGAGGTTGGAGTTAACTTAGATTGTAAGAAGTGCAGAGACTCTGGGGGTGCTTGTGGATATAATCACACACTTACCACAAGTGGGTTTGTCTGCTATTGTATAGATGATCAGCCAGGTAACGGTGTTTGCGGTTCTACAGACAAGGGTAAGATTATCTTGCCTACTTATTCTAATTTCCTAATGGTTCTTCCTTAAGAATATCTTGCCCGCTTGTCCCTTCCACAAACCTTTTGACTAAATCACAGAAACTCGGTTGAGTTTCAAGTTTCTCACTAGCCACCTAACCACAATCACAACCAACAGCGGAAATAACCAATACCAATATCCAATTAATATCCAATAATTATAACATAAACAATATCCAAAAAATCAACCAACAGGAATCATAAAACCAGCTGCCTAGCAAATGTTTCTTCTAGTGACCCAACTCTAGCAACCTAGCAATGCCAGACAACAACCAATCGAGTCTCTAGAACATCCTCCTCTTCATTGCCTTGATTCCACGATCACACTTTGCCTTTACCTGCACCACAAACACAAATTGCAATGCATGAGTATTTTATAAACACTCAGTAAGGCAATCCTCCCATCTATTGGGCTATACACACAAGCAACATAGACATCTCTAACCATCAACAAACAATCAACAATCAACAATAACAAACCAGGACTCTACATCGACCGACACCAGTTGGGGTTGCGTCGACCGACACATGATATGCATCGACCGATGCAAGGTTCACTTGCATCGACCGATACTCCTTTTGCATCGACCGACGCATGCTCGACATAGCACGAAAACCCTAAGGTTTTACGCGCTGTCCTCGCACTTGCATCGACCGATGCGCCAAAATTTGATATGCTCAAATTTAACCCTGAGCTACTCTCTCAAATTAAGAGATCAATTGTAATACTTAGGGATCGAATCCACAAAGACTCTAGATTCACACAATAAATTTAATAATCTTTTAATTATGCTAAACCAAAATATTAAATTAAAAGCAATGCAAAAACAGAATTAAAAAGTGTTGTAAATTCAGGAATTAAAAACGCTAGGTCTAGAAAAATTCTCAGGAAATCATGGAAAATCATATCAATTAATTAAACAAGCAGTATTCAATAATTAAGCACCGTTATCGAACTCTAAACACAATTATAAAATAAATCAGTTCTCACTGCAAATATTATCTAAGTTTTAAAATCTGAAAATCCAAATCTCTTTGCAAAATTCAAGTTAAAAATCAGCAATAAAATCAAGTTTAGATAAGTTCACAAAATTACTAAATCAAATCTCTTTGCAAGAAGTAATTTTGCTCACCAAAGATTTTTGTCAGGAAAATCAATTATATTCTCATATCAATTAATAATCCTAAGATCTAAATCCAGATGACTAATCAAAGATCTAGCATTAAGAACAACCTATGGTGAAGAACAAGAAAGATAATGAATCCAAACCATTAATCAATCTAACAATCCATGAAATCCCTAATGAGAAATCCTAAACCTAACAAGCAGATCTACTCAGACATAATTGCAAGAACACAAATCATGAATAAAATAGATAGCATTAAGAGATTAAAGGAAGTAGAAAAGGAGTTCTGAATCTTCTCTGGAAGAAGTCTTGATTCTTCTCTCCAAAAACTCTCTAAATCTCTCAGGGTTTTTCTCTCAAAAAGTTGCAGGAAAATAAAAGCTTAGAAAATAACTTAGGTCTAAAAAATGACCCAAAAATCCTATTTACATTCCTAAAAACGTCCAGGGACTAATGATGCAAATATGGAAGACTTTGGTGAAACTTTGTAAATCTTCAAAACTTGTGAGAAAACTTCCAATTCTTCTGTTGGATGATGCATCGATCGACACCATCACTTGCATCGACCGATGCAAGTCTCTGAACTTGTCTCCCAACTTCACAGCCTAGCTTCAATGCTTGAATGTGCTCCAAATCCTCCTATTTAGCTCCATTATGCTCCCATCCACGCTAAATCCTGTAAAGACTCAAAAGACTCTAAAAATACCAAAAAGACTCTATAAATAAGACTTATATCATGGCTAAAAACACCTAAAAACCATGATATATCACACAACCACTAAAAATGGACAATTCTAACTCCTATAAAACTTCCATTTCTAGAACTTTCCACTTTTGGAAACTTCCTTTTTTAGAAACTTCTATTTCATGAAAATTTTCTTCAACACCATCACAGTCCCAAAGGACTCTCATCAAAGGAATCTTCTTCCTCCGAAGTTCCTTGATCCTCCTCTCGAGAACCCTCACTGGTCTCGCCTCCAAAGTCATGTTAGGTTGAAGATCCTCAGGTATCTTAGCCAACAACTGATCATCCTCACGGAGACAATTTCGCAACATCGACACATGGAAAACCTTGTGGAACACACGCATAACCTCAGGCAACTCCAGCCTATATGCTACCGGTCCCACCCGCTCAATCACTCTGAACGGACCCATATACCTCAGATTCAACTTAGTCTCTGTCAATGACCTGTTCCGACCCCGCAACATGGCCATCTTGAGGTACACTCTGTCTCCTACCTGAAACTCAAGATCTCTCCTCCTCTTGTCGGCATAACTCTTCTGCCTATCCTGAGCTTCGTTCATGTTCAGCTTGAGAATCTGAATCTTCTCTAAGGTCTCCTGAACAAAACTAGCAACAAACATGCTCCTCTCCCCCACCTGAGTCCAGCATAACGGTGTACGACATGGCCTCCCATACAAAGCCTCATAAAGAGCCATCTTAATACTCGCCTGATAGCTGTTGTTGTAAGAAAACTCTACCAGGTTCAGGTGATCTGCCCAATGGCCATCCCAATCAAACACACACATCCTCAACAAATGCTCCAACGTCTGGATCGTCCTCTCTGACTGTCCATCTGTCTGGGGGTGATAAGTTGTACTCATATGCACCATAGTGCCCATCTCTGCCTGAAATTCTCTCCAGAACACCAAGTTGAACTTAGAATCCCTAGCAGACACAATACTCGCTGGCACCCCATGCAACCTGACTATCTCCCTCACATACTTCTTAGCCAAGACCGCTGCTCCATCTTTCTTCTTAATGGCCAGAAAATGTGCCGACTTAGTCAATCGGTCCACAATGACCCAAATAGCATCAAACGTCCTGGACACTGGCAAACCTACCACGAAGTCCATAGTAATCATATCCCACTTCACTCTGGAATGGGAAGACTCTTCAGTAACCCTCCTGGAACCTGATGCTCAGCCTTCACTAGCTGAAACACATCGCACCTCGCGACCCAACTAGCTACATCCTTCTTCATCTCGATCCAGTGATAATACCTCTTGAAAACACGGTACATCTTAGTCGCTCCTGGATGAATAGAAAACTTGCTCGCATGAGCCTCTCACAGGATCTCCTGCCTCAACTCCTCATCCTTGGGCACACAAATCCGACCGTGCACCAAGATAGTTCCATTATCTGAGACATGATACTCTGAATCCACATCCTTTGAGGCATTCAACAGCCCTAAATCCTTCTCCTGTGCCAACCGCACTCTACTCAGAAGATCTGCCCTATCAACTGCCTCCAAACCCGACGGCTCCTGAGACACTGTACACAACCTCAACGCACTGATCTCTCCTATCAGAGACTCCATATCCTGCTCCTGAGCCGAAGCTACCCTCTTCTGACTCAGAGCATCAGCAACCAAGTTAGCCTTACCAGGATGATAGGCTATCTCCAAATCATCCGCCACTAGCTCCATCCACCGCCTCTGCCTCAAGTTCAGCTCGGCTGAGTGAATATGTACTTCAGGCTCTTATGATCTGTAAACACCTGTACTTTTGCACCATCAAGATAAGATCTCCAAATCTTCAGGGCAAAAAATACAGCAGCCATCTCCAAATCATGAGTAGGATAGTTGCCCTCATGCTTCCGCAACTGCCGCGAAGCAAAGGCAATCACCTTCCCATGCTGCATTAACACACACCCCAAACCAATTCTGGATGCATCAGTATAAACCACATAAGGTTCTCCCTGCTCAGGCAAAGCCAACACTGGCGTAGTAGTCAACATCTCTTTCAGGCTTGCAAAGGCTTCCTCACACTCCTCTGACCAAACAAAAGGAACATCCTTCCCTGTCAACTTAGTCATAGGACGTGCTCTGCTCGCAAACCCTGCACAAACCTCCTGTAGTAACCTGCCAAACCCAGGAAACTTCTGATCTCTGTGGCATTCTGCGGTCTAGGCCAATCTCTGATCACCTGAATCTTCTCCGGATCTACAGAAACCCCCTCTGCCGAAACAATATGACCCAGAAAACCCATCTCACGCTGCCAAAAGCTACACTTGCTCAACTTGGCAAACAATCTCTGCTCCCGCAGCTTCCCCAAAACTGCTCTCAAATGCATTGCATGCTCCTCAGGATTCTTAGAAATTCCTGAAACATGCTAACATTGGATGACAGACACATCCATAAATTCCTGAAACATGCTGTTCATCAATCTCATAAATACTGCTGGCGCGTTAGTCCACCCAAAAGGCATTACCACGAACTCGTAAACCCCCTACCTCGTCCTTCTACTTTACGAACAACACCAACGCTCCCCACGGTGAAATGATAAGACGAATGAATTCGCTGCTCAACAAATCCTCTGGTCACTTCCTCAGCTCTACTAGACTAATAATCAAGTATGCCGACATCAACTCACCACCACCCGAATATCAACCCCTCTTGCCTGTCCAAGAGCCTCTAGTAACTTGTCTCTTAAGGAAACTTCCACAAGATAGCTTATTCCAAAAATAGCTTTTCCGCTTGGCAATTTTCCACAGCAAATCATCAATACGAGCGTAATAAAACAAACTAGTACCATACATTCGCATATTCTGATTCACCGCATCAAATGCTTTGCAGGCCGCTAACTCAAACCATTTGACTTATTCCCTCCAACAAGCTTACCAAAACCTTGAATCTAGCAACCCTTTCCATCTCCAATGAACTTCATCCAACATCGTCGCAACTATTAGTTTATCCTACCATGAAGGCTTCTCGTGAACTTATGTATCTGGCAAACATGCCTTTCCTGGCTCATACCTGCTACAACTCCCCTTCCCGGGACTCCAACACCACCAGCAGCACAATCCTGGCGCAACAGCCACACATTCATGACCACTCCGGTCATAAAACCATGACCCACTGGACAACACATCGAAAACCCGAGATTAAACCACCAACACTCTCTCGAGGTCTACATTCAGTCGTTATGTTTATACTCACGTCCTAGGCATTGCTTGCTCCCAACTCTTCCACCCTTAGGTCGCAACCTTAGGGCCATACCGATCTCACTCTCAGACCAGCGTCTTCGAGTTATACCGTCTCAATCTTGGACCACCATCCTCAAGATCTCGGTATCAGGAGAACTACTCATCCCCTCAGGGAAACATCATCCCTCTGCCACTCTCAGAATTCCTATTCCCTCGAGCTATCAGTATTCTGGGAAAACCACCATCCCCTGAGGAGCAACAATCATTAACGACTATAAACATCTTTCGACCAAAGGTACTTCCCGTGGTACGAGTATAACATTACAATGTTACACCTGCCCACTCAACTTCTAATATCCAACTGGATTACCCACCAAACAGAGAAATATCTGCTCCAACTACATATGTCCATCTATCCGCCTCTCTAGGCCCGATACCTCTCGTGAAGAATCTCGCACCGGTCATCTACCACTGCTCCATCCTCCTAACATAAGATGGAAAGTCCTCAACATCCGCACCCCTCGGCTGCACCCCGCCACATGCGGTACAACTGGAGCCTGCACTGGTACCCCTCTCGGTAACCGCTCCAACAGTACGCCAACAGATCCGCCAAGCGATCATCTCGACCCTGGGTTCCCAGCACCCCCGGCACGCTCACCGGCTAACCCGCTCTGGTCCCTCCTGATACGCTTGCGACCCTCTGACGTACCTCCCCGTGGAACTCTGGACTACACACTCGCTGGCCTTGGGACCCGCCCGACCATTACCACGAACACGTCCCCGTCCACGACCAACAACTCAAACACCTTTAGCCACTACACTTCCAAGAACAGAGGCTAACAAGCAATCTTAACATAATACAAAAACACAAAAACCAAAACTCACCGTGGAATCACATTGTAGGCTCGAAGAAGATGTTCTAGGACTCCATGCCACACACAATTGACTAACTCACATAATCAATCAAGACATGCAATCCCAAACATCTACAGCAAAAAGCCTAGTGAACCCAAACATAGAACCGTAAGGGCGATGATACCAAACTGAAATGATCCGACCCGTTTTTTTTAAATAAATAAATACTAAATAATAAATAATAATAATAATAATAATAATAGATAAACTACAACAAGTGGTCCCATACCCACTACCCACCTAACCATAATCACAACCAACAACGGAAATAACCAATACCAATATCCAATTAATATCCAATAATAATCCAATAATTATAACATAAACAATATCCAAAAAATCAACCAAAAGGAATCATAGAACCAGCAACCTAACAAATGTTTCTTCTAATGACCCAACTCTAGCAACCTATCAATGCCAGACAGCAACCAATCGAGTCCCTAGAACATCCTCCTCTTCATTGCCTTGATTCCACGATCACACTTTGCCTTTACCTGCACCATAAACACAAATTGCAATGCATGAGTATTTTATAAACACTCAGTAAGGCAATCCTCCCATCTACTGGGCTATACACACAAGCAATAGAGACATCTCTAACCATCAACCAACAATCAACAATCAACAATAACAAACCAGGACTCTGCATCAACCGACACCAAGCATGCAACGACTGACACCAGTTGGGGTTGCGTCGACCGACGCATGATATACATCGACCGATGCAAGGTTCACTTGCATCGACCGATACTCCCTTTGCATCGACCGACGCATGCTCGACATAGCACGAAAACCCTAAGGTTTTACGTGCCGTCCTCGCACTTGCATCGACCGACGCACAAAGTGCATCGACCGATGCACATGTCGAGCATCGTTTTTCCCCGAAGCTTCTCGCCGGATCTTCGTTCCTACAACCATAAAACTCGATCCCAAGCCACAAGAAAGCTTCCCAACGTCCCAAATAACATTCTAACAAGCCAAACTACACATAAACAAGCAGATCAGAGAAATCTCCAGCTTAGATAAGCCATGGTCATGCACTTGCCTTTGCCCAGATGATTTTGAACCTTACACAAGCAAACAAACACTTCCAGGAAGCTCCTACAACGATCCCAGCTACATATCTCTACAGGAACAGCTTCTAATCTCCCAAAAACCTCAAGAACACTCAAGAACACTTTTCTCGCTTTGTTTTCTCTCAAAAACGGCTAAGCACGACTAATGAGACAAAACACTCGAGTTAAGGGTTTTTCCCTAACCCAAAACGTAGCGTTTAACTTAAACTCGTCCACAAAAAATCAACCTTGCATCGACCGATGCACATAGTGCATCGAACGATGCAACCCCTAAACCGGGATTTCGGTTCGCGGATGTTACATAAATGAACAATTTAAGTATTAAGAAAAATCAAGTTTATACTTACTTCATTGTGCAGCCACTTGGTGTGAGTGATGACTCGATCAAGTAGTTCAACACTAATTACCTATGGACCCAACGTAAGCTTCTCGCGACTATGAAACAAATAGTAATTTGTATACACAAAAAAAAAATAAAAAAGTAGACAAATATAAATCAAAAAAATTAAAAACACTAGACATGAAGACTTACTCAAATTTTTTTTTTTGCCATGCTTCCAATGCATTCCATCTATCTTCGGATACGAAAACCAAAGCAGCATCCTCGTTATTCATTCCTGCATTTTGTGTAGGATCAACGTCGGGTACACATGGTTTTTGCGAAAGATGTCCTACTGTTTTCTCTACGAAATCTTGAGTGTCAATATTAAGATCTATGGAACCCGATTTTGTGAACAATTCATCGAAAACAAAGTTGTCTTCCTGTCAATGAAAAGATCAAAGTTTAAATTAACATAGAAATTCAAAAACAAAGTTTAAAGTTTACAATACAATACATAAGTTCACCAATACAATTACAATACATAAGTTCACAATTAGCCGAATATTTTCAAAACAAATAAATAGCCAAATGTTTTAAAAAAAAAAAATACATAGCCAATTTTTCCAAAATTAATTTTTACGTACCGAAGTCTTTGGTTGAACGGATGGTGATTTCTCCTGTGTCAAAAATAAGAATCCATAAGTTTTACAAAATCATTAGATATACAACACTAAAACATATAAATTATTTATTGACTTACCACATCTTTTGGTTTAAAGGATGGTGGTGTGGCTTTTGTCGAAGTTGATGCTAGAGTGGATAATATCTCCTTCACTTCTGATACATCCTCCTCCATCTTCTTCAATCTCTGGTGATAACATCATTATTTTACCCATTTTAGCTATAGTTTTAATATGCATTTAGGAAGAGTTTGATATGATTTCAAGGATTTAATGTCTATTATCAAGTAGTTTAGGTTTCAAAAAGGTTTTACAGGTTTGATAGAAAAAAGGACCAAAAGACAAGAAAAATACATATCAGGACAGATTCAGAGCTTTACAGTACGGGCAACTTTTGAAGAACTTCCACAACTCACATTTCGACGTACTTGGTGTCTATGGAAAGCTGGAAGAGTCATCTTTCTCCTCGAAGTAGAATCAACTCAATCCAATCAGGCATCAGGAAGGTATGCCTGGTTTACCGAAACGTGTTACAAACCGACGTAAGGAGAACCATTAAGCCGATGGGATTATATTGAAGGCCTGACCAGCGACCACCACGGCGGCCCAGTCCAAGTCTTCACCACGTTCTAGAACATTCCTACGCCGCCTCTTGTCCTGCACTCAAGAAGAAAAGACGTTTCTACCCTTACAAAACCCTAAACCTAGACAAAACCCTATAAATACTCTTCTAAGCCCTAGGTTTTAGAGTGTGCCTTCACCGAGCAGCCAAGAGATCACGACCAGAAGAACAGCCATGTCCAGCAGCTCTCTCTCTCTCGTCCCTCTCCTTGAAGCCTTGAAGTTCACTAAACTCTTTCTCTTTATTTGTTCCATCTTTTGTTCTAGTTTTCTAAAGGAAGAAGATCCTACAACTTTGTTTGACAATCATTGAAGTAATATCTAAACCCTTTTTCTCTATTTATTCTTTTATGTTTATGAGTTTATTAAACCTTGCTTTGATGATTCCCTTAAACATGCTAGAGTAGTTTTCTAGTTGGGTTTAAAGAGATAATCAAAGAGGAGAGATAATCTTAGTTTAGGTGGCAATTTTTAAGGTTTGTTAGATTTATATCTTGTATATTCTATGTTTTAATTCTAAGTCTTTGCTTAATGCTTTAAGTTAGCCTCATGAACTAACTATGATCTAAAGTGTGTGTGCTTTGCCAAAAGCTTGCATGTGTGCTTTGCCAAAAGCTTGCATGTGTGCTTTGCCAAAAGCTTGCATGTGTGCTTGACCTAGCTTAGATGTGTGAGGAGTCATTGGAAGCACATATCCCTTACCTATGGAATCTCATGGATTAGAATCGAACCTGCTTAAAATGCTTTGATCTATGCGTCGTTGCCTGCGACAGTTGAGTCTCGGAGTATAGTTATCTTAGACGGTTAGCTTGTGAACTATAAGTTAACGGTTCATTCGTGTTTCGTAGTCCGATTTTTAGATAAACAAACCAATCCTAAACTTTCCTAGATAGATAGATCATTGAACCCCTGTGTTTTCCCTTGATGCCCAACGCTTATTTTATTTATTTTTATTTGCTTTTATTTACGATTATTTGTTTACTTACGACCGTGACAACCAAAACCCCCATTTTATTGAGTCCTAGCCTTACATCTCTTCCGACGGATTCTCTAAACAACAATTTTTTCTCTATGGGATCGATCCTTAAATACTACTACCGATTAGCTGTGCACTTTCAGCGTCGTGTGGTCTTTTTAAGGTAAAAGATTTTGAAGTGAAAAACCACGCACATCAAAGCTTTTTGGCGCCGTTGCCGGGGAGAGATTGTTTGTTTACAAGAGTTTAGAAACTAGAGTAACGTCTAGGACACCTTGCTTTTTATTTTCACTTGTTTCAGGAGACCTTGAGGATGAACCTCGACGCTCTCCCAGGAGATTTTGAGAATCTCACAATCGCACAGCTCATGTCACATTACCGAGCCACGGACGGAGACCCATCCGGTCCGCAAGCCCACTCGCTGCACGGTTCACGCCATGGTCACTTTCGACCAGCCGATGTACCACCATCTAGGCGCCCTTGTCGCCACTCACTCACACGACCATCTGACGGACGAGCACCTATGGGACCAGCTTACTGCCCAGTTGACCACTCATACACGCCGTGCCACATGGACGTACCATGCTTTGGAACAGACCAGTACCTTGATCCGCAAGAAGTTATGAATGTCGATGTCAATGAAAACTTTTTCTATGACACTCGAAAACCAATCACTTCAAGGAGCTCTAACACTGAAGACGAGCTCATGAAGATGATGGATGAGCTTATATCAAGTCAAGAGGAGGCTGATGAAGTTCTAAATGCTAAATTGGATAAGATGAGTATTGAGTTTGGAGCTAAACTTGAAACTATCACCAAGGACGTTACACCCTTGGAGGAACAAATCAATACCATCAACAATCAAGCTTTAAACCATTTTGAGGATTTACAAGATCATGGAACAAAACTTATCAACTTAGGCTATACCATTGACACCATCAAGAGCCGCTTAGAGTGGAAAGTAGAAGCCATGTTCAACAAATCCGGCGAATGCAATAATTGGAGTGATGATCAATTATATCAACCTACTGATGCTGAAGAAGAATATGGAGCCTGATATGAGTATCCAACCGATCCTGACAAGTCCAAGGAGTGGACTAGAGAAGAGTTCTATCAAACCAATGAAGGAGAAGCTTATTTTGAAGAAAATGCCAAGTAGAACCAATATGAAGATTTGCCAAGAGAGAATGATGAGCCCTATGATCTATCATTTACTAAAGAAGATGGAGAAGAAGAGCTCAAAGACTTCTACTGTTGCATGACATATCAGATCCCTAATGAAGAAATTCCCGAAAACCACAATTTTCGACAATTTCAACACCAAGAAGAAGCTTTCTACCAAGGTAACCCTAGAACTCGACCATCTCCAGCACCATATGATGTTTATGCAGATTGGGAAGCTGTCCCAAGTCACCGTCCATCACGTTTTCAAAGACCCTATCCAAGGAGAGCCGAAACCAATTTAAACCGCCGCTCACACCAATACCGAGATCCTTTCCGACTTCCACACCAAGTTTATCAAGAAAACTTTCATGTGTCTACAAAACAAAAAGATGAAGAAGAAATGATGCTGAACTTAATAAGTCAGTTAGCAGACTCTACAGATAAGATGATGAGGACGCTACATGGAAATCTTGACAAAATCCAATCTGATCTTTCGGGAAAAATGGATGACATTGCCGTTGAAGTTAAAAGAATAGAGGAGGAAAGATCTAAATATGCTGAAGCTATGGAGAAGAAGCTCCATTGTCTTGAAGAAGAACATAATCAACATTCAAAGGAGATAAGAGAAAATGCTAAGAAGATTAGCGGTTGCAACATGAAGATTAACACCTTGGAGAGTCGTTGCTGCAATAATTCTGAAGCTATTCTTGACAAGACCCTCGACCTATACAACCATATGGAGAAGCATGAAGAAAGAGCTAAGAAAACCGAGTCCCAAGTAGGAGAGTTAGGTAATCGATTTGATACCTTGGGAGACACTCTAACCGAAGAGTTCACTAGTCTTCTTGTCCCATTACTTCAGTCTAACATTGGAGCTAAGCAAGTTACCATTGAAAGGAGAATCAAGTCTCCTGAGGAGAATCTAGAGAGCTCTGTCTCATGTGTTGCTGGACACACCCAAGAAGAAACTCCAATCGGTGGAGAAGAAGAAAGAAGAAAAAAGGAAATCCTTGATGAAAAAGGAAAACATTCATGTTTCCTTTTTGAGAAGGGAAACCTTGGCCTTATAAAAACGAGACACAACCCTACTCCTCCTCCACAACATCTCGACGTGAAAGAAGCTGCTCTAGAACCCGAAGAACCTAAAAATTATTTTTTGAGAGATAAGCTACAAGTTTCGATGGAGACCAAGAGTTCTAAATCCGATTTGGAGGAGATCCCTCAAGAAGAAGTTTCTATCCCCACCAAGGATTGTTTTGCTGTATCAACACTTGAAGCCTCACCACCACGAGACCTAGAAGATCTAGAAGAAGGAGAAATCGCTGAAGAAGAAGAGGAGTATGAAAACGATTATGAAGATGAGCCCATTGGAGATGATGGATCCGATTTTTCTAACCCTCAACAAGGAGAACCAGAAGCTGAGCCGATCATAGAAGAAGAAGAGGAGCACTAAACCGCCGAGTTTGGAGAGATTCAAACAGTTTCTAGATGGGAAGAGCCCCCAAGAGACAAGTTGAAGACTTTGATGAAAGCTATTCCGCCCCACATCTCATTCGAAGAAGCATGGAGCAAGTTCCCATTGAAGCGTTTTTTCATGGAGAGCTATATTACTGAGGAACATGTGGAGGATCACTTTAGGGAGGCAAGATTATCTCTTTACCCAGATGCACCAACCGAGACACAAAAACTATGGCGTAGAAGACGCATTAGCGAGGAAGACTTAGAGAAGTTCAACAAAGCTTTTAAAGCTTTACCCCTTGGTACGTCTTTCATGAATGCTTGGTGCCAACATGATATTTCTCGTTTATTTTTGGAAAGCAGAGAATCAGTAGACGAGATTAGAGATCTGTTCCTAAAAGCTTTGGAACCTGAAGATTTGCGAACACTACACAAAGTGGAGAGCCCTGGCCGATTTCTCATCACTTGTTCTATCAATGGTGTTAAATACGAAGATGCATTATGTGATTCCGGTTCATGCATCAACATCATGTCAACCGATGCTGCTAAGAAGATTGGCTTGAGACACTTACAACTTTCAGACATACGCATAGGACTCGCCAACTCTTCATTCACAATACCCGAAGGAATGGTCCGAGACATTCATGTGAGAGTCGGAATTTGCAATGTTCCAACCGACTTTCAAGTTATCAATGCTGAGAAGGGAAGGTTTACACCACTTATACTTGGAGGAGCATTCCTAGCCACAGCTGGAGCCGTCATGTACTAGGCTAACCGAAGAATGACTCTCACCAACATCAATGGAGACATTTTCTATGAGGCTAAACCATTCAACCCACCTACTCGACGATGTAGAGAAGAAGATTATGCAAGAGAGCCACTTGATGCCTACATTGGAGAAAGATCCAAGAGAGCTTGTCTAAGGACAACCCATTCTCCTCACCTTGCTTGAGAAAGCAATCTAACGTCGAGCCAACGACGTTAAACAAGCGTTCTTCTTGGGAGGCAACCCATGTCTAGTAAGTTTTTATTTTTTAATTTTCTTTTACTTTTAATATTTTTGCATTTTGGTTTCAGGTTTTTATAATAAAAAAAACACAAACAAAAATAGAAAATAGAAAAGCCAAAAAGAAGGAAGAAGAAGGACCATGGATTGGCAATGCACACTATGTCTAGTGACAAGTACCACCTACCGACCGGCCATGTTCAACGTGACCGACGTACACCAAAGGCGACAGATCAATCACAATCCTCATGTGATCTATGCCGAGAGTCCCCACTAGCTGTACCAGCCGATGCCATGTACCATGACCGATGTACCGTGTACCATGTCCTGATGTATTGCGTACCACGCCCACCGTACCAGCTGCTATCTCCGCGACCATCCATCCGTGTACCGCGAGACAACTCCGAACCACCACCATCCTACCACCAACCATCACCATTCTTTTACTTTGGTATGTTTTTGTTATTTTTATTTTATCATTGTTATTGATGGTTTTAGGTTTTTGTTTCAAGGAGGATGCATTTAGAGATATATCAAACACAATTCGATTGAACTTAGCCTAGTTCATACTCGATGTCAAGGAACCAACGGAAGTACAAACGGTTAGTCACCACATTTTCATTCCACAGCCGACTTCTAGACAATTTTTGGGCAACCATAAATGTCTTAGAGACGACAAAACATCATTCTATCAAGGTGACATTGTTCTTAAACGCTACACTTTCCCTTATAATTTTTAATCCTCAACTCTTTCTTTTTTCCCACCGAGGACGGTGTGATTTAAGTCTGGGGGGAAAGATGTTCTATCCTATACTAATGCTACTTTCTATTTTATTGACTTGAGACCTTTTTCCACTTTTTACATCAATAATTTTGACATTTTTATCGAGTCACATTTTTTATTGAGTCAAAACTAGTAGGGGATTATGATCTTATTCTAACGGTTTATTTGATTTGGATTAACGCTCTTATGACTCTTGATTATGCTTGACAAACAGAACCAAAGTTTGGAAAGACTGTGAGCCGACTCAACAATCCCCCAAGTCCCTATTCAATGGATATTCATATGATCTAACGTTGTCTCTAAATTTTTATAGGACCTAATCCGGACTTAATTTTCAAGCCCTGGGAATTGGTATACATTGGACTAGATCTCTACATTCAAGCCACACAAGACATTGCACTTCTTCAAAAGTATGTTCCCCTCTCTCTTCCCTTCAATACTAAAAAAAAAAAACGAGAAAGAAAAGAAAAGAAAGAAAAAAAAGAAGAGAGAAAATAAAAGATGAGATGATTTTGATCAGTTTAGAGGGGTAGGTAAATTACCTGTGACCTCATTATTCTACTCTTGAGTCAAATGATCACACAAAGCTTGGAAGCGAGGGGTAGGTAAATTACCGATGACCCCAGTATTCGCCTACACCTTTGATTAAAAAAAAAGAAGAAGAAGTGAGAAAAGGGAGAGGAAAGGAATCATACGAAGAAAGTCTTGGCTTGAATAGAGTCTACAAGCCTCTGATCGATTTTCCCTTAGTAAGATTTCACTTTTTATTATTGCTTTAATTTATGTAAAGAGATGACAATGGAGATCATGGAGACTCTAAAGAATTTTGGGATCAAGGAGCGTTGATGACTCTCATGGTGGATTACAAATGTAAGTTCCTAATGTCAAGGCGAAGAAGAGTACAAAGATGATATCCCCAAAGATAAGTGAATTCCCATTATTTTCAAAACCTCTTTTCCATGATTTATTCTGATTATTTGCTTGAGGACAAGCAAAGTCTAAGTCTGAGGGAGTTGATAATATCATTATTTTACCTATTTTAGCTATAGTTTTAGTATGCATTTAGGAAGAGTTTGATATGATTTCAAGGATTTAATTTCTATTATCAAGTATTTTAGGTTTCAAAAAGGTTTTACAGGTTTGATAGCAAAAAGAACCAAAAGACAAGGAAAATACGTTTCAGGACAGATTCAGAGCTATATAGTATGGGCAACTTTTGAAGAACTTCTACAACTCACATTTCAACGTACCTGGTATCTATGGAAAGCTGGAAGAGTCATATGTCTCTTCGAAGTGGAAGCAAGTCAATCCGATCACGCATCAGGAAGTTATGCCCGATTTACCGAAACGTGTTACAAACCGACGTAAGGAGAACCATTCAGCCGATGGGATTTTATTGAAGGCCTGACCAGCGACCACCACGGCGGCCCAGTCCAAGTCTTCACCACGTTCTAGAACATTCCTACGCCGCCCCATGTCCTGCATTCAAGAAGAAAAGACGTTTCTACCTTTACAAAACCCTAAACCTAGACAAAACCCTATAAATACTCTTCTAAGCCCTAGGTTTTAGAGTGTGCCTTCACCGAGCAGCCAAGAGATCACGACCAGAAGAACAGCCACGACCAGCAGCTCTCTCTCTCGTCCCTCTCCTTGAAGCCTTGAAATTCACCAAACTCTTTCTCTTTATTTGTTCCATCTTTTGTTCTAGTTTTCTAAAGGAAGAAGATCCTACAACTTTGTTTGACAATCATTGAAGTAATATCTAAACCCTTTTTCTCTATTTATTCTTTTATGTTTATGAGTTTATTAAACCTTGCTTTGATGATTCCCTTAAACATGCTAGAGTAGTTTTCTAGTTGGGCTTAAAGGGATAATCAAAGGGGGGAGATGATCTTAGTTTAGGTGGCAATTTTTAGGGTTTGTTAGATTTATATCTTGCATATTCTATGCTTTAATTCTAAGTCTTTGCTTAATGTTTTAAGTTAGCCTCATGAACTAACTATGATCTAAAGTGTGTGTGCTTTGCCAAAAGCTTGCATGTGTGCTTGACCTAGCTTAGATGTTTGAGGAGTCATAGGAAGCACATACCCCTTACCTATGGAATCTCATGGATTAGAATCGAACCTGCTTAAAATGCTTTGATCTATGCGTCGTTGCCTGCGACAGTTGAGTCTTGGAGTATAGTGATCTTAGACGGTTAGCTTGTGAACTATAAGTTAACGGTTCATTCGTGTTTTGTAGTCCGAATTTTAGATAAACAAACCAATTCTAAACTTTCCTAGATAGATAGATCATTGAACCCTTGCGATTTCCCTTGATGCCCAACGCTTGTTTTATTTATTTTTATTTGCTTTTATTTACGTTTATTTGCTTCTTACGACCATGACAACCAAAACCCCCATTTTATTGAGTCCTAGCCTTACATCTCTTCCGACGGATTCTCTAAACAACAACTCTCTCTCTGTGGGATCGATCCTTAAATACTACTACCGATTAGCTATGCACTTTCAACGTTGTGTGGTCTTTTTAAGGTAAAAGATTTTGAAGTGAAAAACCACGCACATCAGCTGGCCTACTTCTTCCTTAAAAGGTTTGAAAGAAGCTTCAAACATACCTTTAATGAATGACTTCATTTCTTCATCAAAACCATGAGTGGTTGCGGCTCGCTGACATAGGAGTTGCATTTTTAGACTCTCTGCACCGTGATCAATGTGCTTCGTCTTTCTCTTCTTCGTGCTTGATGCTCCCACATTTACATCTTGCTTCTTCTCGCTACTCTCCAACCCAGACAATTGATTATCTTCATCACTTTTCTTTTTAACATGATCATCTTCGTTTACAACCTCCTCTATCTTCTATTCTTCAACATCATTAGTTTCAACATGAACCTCACTCATGGTCTCTAAAATCGTAACCAGATCGCACCAAATCGTTTACATTTTTGACTCACAAATCATTGATCTCATTAGGCCTAAAAATTTCTATTGAATCGAATATGTCATAATTTCCTGACTTGGAAATGTATGGATAAACGATATCCTACCAAAAACACATTTACAAAATTGTTGGTTAAGCAATAGTAAAAAAACAGTACCATATTCAGACCATAATAACTAAAGAATAATAGTGAAAGAAAATTACTAACCTTTGGTCCAAACGATTGCTCTATGAAGATAATGTCTTGATAAGACACTTTTGCTGCGCCCTTCCAGTTAGAACTTCTAGGACCGTCTGTGAATTCCTTGTTAATCTTCTCTCCCAACAATTCTCTAATCACTGGAATTTGCTTCCATAACCCATACTTGAAGTGCGAAGGAGAAGCCATTAAGGATATAACTGTTGGTCTTCTTCAACTCCTTTCTTGTGTCCATGATCGAGGTCACAAGATAGTCAAAAGAATGTAAACCCCAAGGATAAGCTCTCAACTTATCAAGATCCATCACCAATTTGATGTATGAGAGAGGGATCTTTTTCTTCTCGTCCTTAGCCATTACCAAACCAGCTATGACACACACATATACAAATCTTATCTAGTCTTTAGGTTCCCACTTGGGAGCTTCTACTAGGTGCACATCGATCAGCCTCTTAATGATAATCTCCCCATCTCTCTTCAATAATCTAGCCCAAAAATCTTTGTCCTCCTTCCAACTGTCTTCTTTCCAAGTTTTCAAATCTAAGCTGAAATCATCCTCGCATTTGAGTCCAGTGACTGCATAATATTCTTGCATCGAAAATCTCAGTGGCTTCCTTCCAAACACAAACCAGAGTTCATGTTTCTTATTTGTGATCGACTGCCTACACATAATGTTGTGTATCAAACGCGCAAAGTATCCTAAACCATTTTCGTAGATGGCAAACACATTCGCAAAGACAGGATCACTCTTCACTTTCTCGTACCCGGTTGGCAAAGCATCCTTGATTCTTGTCAAAATAGATATTCTGCAGCTATTGTTTATCTGCTTCACTTGTGGTTCATCACCATATCTGAAAAGGAGTTTAGGATACTCCTTTTTAACGCCTGAACAACAGATTAAGAAAAGTTAAATCAAACACAACAATAAGAGTTGCTAGAAATAGCTCTCATGACAAGAATCACAAGTATTCATGCATTAATTTAATTTTCAAAATATATAAAGTACCTTCATTTATCATCCCGATTGATCCTGATTTTTCACACATGTAGAAGCTAATCTTCGAAATGCACCTGAAATGTGAAAAAAACAAACATATTACAATAAAAAAACCATGAAACCAAACATGATGATGAATCAACTAGTAAAGATAAAAACTCAAACCTCATCATACAACACATTTGTCTAGTAATCGTTCACACAACAAGAAAACAAGAACATGAAGAAGAAATGTAAAATTCAGTATTTTGAAACATAGAATTCAGATTTGTCTAGTAATCATTCACACAACATAAAATCCAGACTTTTAAAACTTACGATATGGAGATGTCTCCAAAGGAATGTAAAATTGAGAAATTATTGTTTTTCCAATTTGGTAAAATTGAGAAACTGACCCTTTAAAAATCCATACTTTTCATCGAAATTGAGCGATTAAAGATCATACATGGAGGAAGAAGGAATGTAAAATCAAGAGCATAAGAAATTTACATGCAATTAAAATTGGGATCAGACTTTTAAAACTAGCTAAATTGAGACTTTTAAAACTAACAAAATCAAGATGAGAAAACTACAAATATTTCTACTGCAGTATAAAGACGAATTTCATATGATGTGAAGAGAAGCAAACGACATTGAGCGATTAAAGGGAGGAAACAAAAAACTGATGAATCGCAAGAACAAGAGAAAGACAAACCAATAGGAGGACGAAACAAGAATGAAGCTTCGCCCAGATGAGCAAATGAGGGAAAAAAACTCACCGCCGTCGATGAATCGCGACAACACGAGGAAGACAGTCACCGCGGCCGTCGATGTCACCGAAGTTTTTTTTTTTAACGACTTGGTAAAAGTGAAAGAGGGGAAACAAAAAAGGGTTTTGATGGTTTAGTAGAAGTCTCTCAGTCAATTAGAGGTTTAGGTTTCCTATTTTGTTTTCTTATTTTCGTAAGTATATAAATTTGTAAATTTATATTTTGGTTATTTTGGTTTTTAAAAATGAGAGTAAAACTGGGTTTTAATTATTATAAAACCTATCTGACCAAACCTATAAAAATAAAATATAGATGGACATCTTTTGTGAAAAATGTCCTCTTTTTCCAATTTCCCCTTAAGATATGTATCCCACATCGAGATAATAGAGATTAATGTCTCTTTATTTGTGTCGTCTTATAGATAAAAAAAACCATTAGCTTACCGTTTCACTGTTGGTTAAAGATACTTGTTTTGATTACCGTTTTCCTCTCAAGGTGTTGTGGCTGCTTCTGCATTGGTGGTGATCATTATTTTAGTCGCTGGTTGGTGTGTAATCAGCTGCCAAAAGAAGACATCATATGATCTAGGAAAACAGAAACTAAGGGCACTTATTCCACTCAAACACTATAGCTATGCGCAAGTACAGAAAATTACAAAGTCATTTGCCGAGGTGATTGGGAAAGGCGGATTTGGAACTGTCTACAAAGGAACTCTTTCTCACGGTCGTTTTGTTGCGGTGAAGATCTTGAAAGACTCAAAGGGTAATGGGGAAGACTTCATCAATGAAGTTGCAAGCATGAGCAAAACCTCTCATGTCAACATTATAGAATCACAAGATAATAGTTTGAAAGAAGAAAATAAACAAAGAACTTGCTCTGTTTATTTAATCCTTAGGAAAATATCTCAAAACCTAAGGCTCTCCCAATCTCTCAAACTACAAACTCTCTTGTAAAACTTATATGTTTTGCAACACAATTGCATTCATATTTATAACACCAGGAAAACCACTTAGTCCTAATCCTATTTGGAAATATATGTTTGGATAACTCCTAAACATTCCAAGTCCATATCCCTCAAGAAACTTAATTCCCAAATAGGTTTAAGATAACCTCAAGCTCTCTTCAAGCTTAACCCAACATACTCCTCCTTAAGCTTGAACTCCAAAGCTGCCAAGTCCTTAACTCCCATGAGTTCTCTCATTTCTTTGAACTTGGTTATCCCTAACGCCTTTGTGAGAATGTCCCCAAGCCTACAGTTCCTCTCAAATACCTCAAACATTGTTTCAACGCTGCACCGTGTGACATTCTTGGACTCTGCATATATCTTGAAAAAATTCCCACACAATATGAGAGATCTGGTCTAGTGTGAAGTAGGTATCGAAGACACCCTACTCTCTTGCGATAAACCGTTGCATCAACCTCTTTCTCATTCTCTGCTTTTGATAACTTCAACTCTGTTTCCATTGGTGTGTGAACTAAGTTGCAGTTTTGTAAACCAGCTTCCTCCAAAATCTTTAATGCATAACCCGATTGATCAAGCGTTATTCCCCCTTGATGTTGCTTTACTTGAATTCCAAGATAGTATGACAATTTACCGAGATCACTCATGTCATACATTGATGACATCTCCTCCTTAAACCTCATATTGATCTCTAGACTTGTTCCTGTAACGAACAAGTCATCGACATACACCCCCACAATCAAAAGGTCATGACATGAATTCTTTCTATAAACCAAGGGTTCCTTTGAGCAACGAACAAAACCAAACTCCATGAGAATTCGATTCGGTTTGTTGTTCCAAGCCCTAGGTGCTTGCCTTAGACCATACAAAGCCTTGTTGAGCTTATAGACTTTCTCCTCTTCTCCTTTCTTCACAAATCCCTCTGGCTGACTTACATGTACTATCTCCTCAAGCTCACCATGTAGGAAAGCCGTTTTGACATCTAAATGGTGTATCTCCCAACTATAAGAAGCAGCAAGGTTGAGAAGAAGTCTGATTGTTTCGATCCTTGAAACTGGAGCAAACACTTCCTCAAAATCCACGCCATGCTTTTGGACATAGCCCTTAGCCACTAGTCGCACTTTATACTTATTGATGCTCCCATCCGAATTCCTTTTGATCGTAAAAGTCCTTTTCAATCCAATTGGCTTCTATTCTACAGGTAAGTCCATGAGATCCCAGACTCTAAACCACTACAAGAAAACATGAAATTGCAGACTACAAAAACAGTCACTATACAGTCGCAAACTACTTAGTAACGACTGATTGGCGACTGACGTACGTAGTCGCTAAACAGTGCGTCGCTAAAATAATCAATCGCTAAACAGTCGACACGAAGCTACTAATTGGTAACTGATAATTGTGGTCGTTCTTCCCTCGCCAAACAGTCGCTAAAGTTGTGACTGAATTGCAACGCTTTAGCGACTGATCAGGTTACTCATTTGCGACTGTTTTGGTTTCTGATTTGTGTATGTTTTGGTGACTATTTTACGACTGTTTAATTATCATGTTTTTTAAAAAATTCTGGTAAAAATGAATTATTTGATTTTGTAATACCAAAACTGATTATGAAAACTATAACTAAAACATAACAAACATAAAATTAAAAAAAGACATAAGTTTCAACATACATCCAACATAAGTTCCAGAAAACATCCAAACATCCAAGAGTACAAGTCGCAAATATTACAAAAGTTTTCATAATCATGAGGGAAGGAGGGATAGTGAAGAGAACCTAACTTTGAACATCAGCAGGGTTTGGGTCATTGGTTTGAGACTCGAGGAAGGCGACATAGTTTGGGTTAGTCTTGAGGAAGCTCACCAAGCGTGAGATTTCTGCTTGTTGCTTAGATGCAACCCGTAAAGCCTCAGCTGCAACCCGTGAAGCCTCTGTGTCACGCTCTGCTTGTAGAGCTGCTTGTTGCTCTATTTTGCGGTTAGCTTCTTCAAGCTGTTTTTGCAGGCTTGTGAAAGTAGAAGAGCTTCCAGGGAACTTCCTCTTCCCGTTAATGTAACTCCCTAGGCTTCCAACTCCAAAGTATATTCCTCTATCACTTATGAAAGTAGACTACATAAACAAAACAGAGAGAAAAAGTTAACATAATTACTTAACAATGAAAAACTTAATAGCTTATTAGAAAGAAGCAAATTACCTGAAGAAAGAGCTCATCATCCTCCTTGTGAGATAGCTCTGATTGACGTGAAGTACCATCAGAAGAGTCATCATTATCCAGAGCAGCCAACTTAGCTTCCCTTTTTTTCTTATATGTCTCATGAACTGCTTGCGCTTTCTTACCCACAAAAGTACCATCTTTTTTGGTATGAGTCCTGAGAAATACTTCAGGAATAGTTGGCGGTCTTCCCAATTCCACTTCCTGAAATTTTAGACTATTAAAAGGTTAGGAACCATCTAATGTCAAGTAATTAAACAATGAAAAGGTTATGATGTAACTCACCATCTCTTGTTCGATTTGTAAGTAAGACTTCGGCCCTGATACATGCTTGTGAGGGCCAAGACCATTACGGTCAGACATTCGAGCTGCTGAAGTGGTTGCACTCTTTGCCATGGCTTCTTCTGTGTTCCAATAGTCACACATTTCTTTCCAAATAGATTTCTCAATCCAACTCGGTTTCAAATGATCTCGCTGAGCTGCTGCCTTGGAAACCATGTATTTCATACGGTTTTGACAAATGGTATAGAACTTTTCTTGAACCACACCGGTTAGTGAGGGATCCCCAGTGTGTGTTTTCTAGAAAAGAAGACTAGTGTTAGTGATAAAAAAAACCAAAAAAAAACAAAATATAAATACAGAAATCAAATTGAAAGGAGTAGAAGTTTACCGCGAATTCCAAGAAGTATTTTTCTCCTCTTGCATTAGGAACACAACCCCAACTGTAATATGGCCCATCAAACTTGTTTGTAAACACTTTTGTAATCTTTCGGGTAAGTGATGACTTGTCTTTACCAAACCTTCAAACAAAAACAAATCAAAAGTAAAATTCTAATCAAACACAAACAAACCTTCAAACATAAACAAATCGAAAGTACCAAATTCTTAAAATTCTAATCAAACACAAACACAAGTGTTCCAAACACAAACAAACCTAAAAATTCTAATCAATCCAAGAAAAATTCTAATCAATCTAATCAACTAAAAAATCTAATCTTACCAAGTGGTTCCACGCTCTAATGAGGGAGAGAGGACAGTGGTATACAACTCACGGCCTGGTTGGACAAGCATGTCATGTAAAGAAGCGAGTACATCAGTGGAGAGATTTGATTGCCTTAAACCATCATCCTCAAAATCAGCTTTCTCTTCCTCATCTGAGTTTTGCGCTTGAGAACTGTGATGTGATGCAGAAGCTGGTCGAGGTTGAACAGATTGAGAAGAGGGTGGTCGATGATTTGAGACGTGAGGAGACTGTCGAGGTAGAGGAGACTGTCGAGGTAGATTCGAGACTTGAGGAGACTGTCGATGAAGATTTGTGACTGACGTTTGAGGAGACTCTCGAAGTTGACTTGAGAATTCTGGTGGATTCGTCGCGGAGGCGAGAGGTTGAGGAAAAGGACGCCTGATTGGAGCTTCGCTGGAAGGGGATGCTCCTGGAAAGCTCCTCGAGTTCTCGAACAGATTTTTCGGAGGTGGATAGTTTCTGTAAGTAGGTGTAGGTCTCGCTGGAGGCTGGAGGATTGGGACAGGAATTCCCTGAGAATCAGTGTCTAGGTCTCGCTGGTTCGCCAGCATGAAGGCATACTGGCTGGAAAGATTAGCGGGTCTTCGATTCGCCGTTTGTGAGGTTCCAGAAGTTCGATTTGAGGGTTTTCTTCTTCCTCCTCCTCTTTTCTTTACTCCAGACATCAAAATCGAGAGATACTAGGACAAGGATGAAGATCTAGGGTTTTCTCGATTGAGAGCAATTGAGATCTAGGGTTTTCTCGGGGATGAAGAGAAATGAGGGATTAGGGTTTTCTCGGGGATGAAGATGAGATCAATTTGGGTTTTCGCCGTTTTGTTACGGCCCAAATTTGGTTTAAGGCCCAAATAAAATATATCAGTCGCTAACGAGTAGTTGTTTAGTCGCAACTTTTGGCGACTGTCAAATTGGTCTCAAAATTAGTCGCAAATTGGCGACTAAACTGCAAAATTATGCATCAGTCTCGAATTAGCGTCTACTAGGCGACTATTTTATTTTAGTAGCCATTCAGTAGCAAAACAATCGCTATTCAGTCGCTATATTTAGCGACTTTGTTTTTAGTCGCAACTTGCAGTTGGCAATTCTATGTTTTCTTGTAGTAAACCTTTCGATAGACTCAAGTTCTTCCTCATAAGCTCGTCTCCATTCTATAGATTCACTAGATTCTCCAAAGTTCCTTGGTTCATTGTTCAAACAGAGCAACGCTAGTTCTCCTTCTTCTTGTGCAACCTGAAAACAGACATAGTCATCGAGATACTTCTGCTTAGTTCGATGTCTTTTACCTTCTACTTCACACATTACTGCAGGCGGTTCTTCGAGTACTACAGGCGGTTTATCATCAGACTGCCCATCTCCTCCGGTTTCTTCACTACATGTGTCATCAGACTGATCGAGTACCACATGTTGTTCAGTCGACTTGTTTATCATATTCTTTCTGAGATCATCACTTCTTATTCCATCAATTATAATCTCGAAACTCTCTTCTCCATCTTGTCCAGACTTGTTCTTACTCCAGTTCCAGCCTTTTGCTTCATCGAAAACAACATCACGGCTGACTATAATCTTCTTGGTTTCAGGATCAAACAGCCTATATGCTTTTGAACCAGGTTCGGTTCCAAAGTGAACAAGAAGCCGGGTTCTATCATCTAGCTTCTTTAGTTGAGCTTTGTCTGTCTTGGCATAGGCAATACAACCAAAGACCCGAACATGTCCAACTGCTGGCTTCCTACCTCGGTAACACTCATATTGTGTTTGATCCTTGAGTGATCTTGTTACCACTCTATTCAAAAAATAAGTAGAATGTCGAACAGCTTCTCCCCATAGATAGTTCGGCATCTTAATGTGCTTTAAGGCGCTTCTTGTCATCTCCAAAAGTGTTCTGTTACGGCGTTCCACAACTCCATTCTGTTGCGGGGTATAAGGAGCTGTCAACTGTCAAGTGATTCCAGAAGTCTCGCAAAAGGAGTTGAACTCGAGAGATACAAACTCCCCTCCTCTATCAGTTCTAAAGGTCTGAAGCTTTTCCTCTGTTTCCTTTTCCACCATTGTTTTAAATTTCTTGAACTTCTGCAATGCCTCACTTTTCTCCTTTAGAAGGATGGTCCACATGTACCGTGAATAGTCGTCGATGAGCGCAAATATGTATCGACTTCCAGCACTTGTACATGGTGTTATGGGACCGCAAAGATCTCCATGTACAAGTTCTAGCTTTCTTGTTCCTCGAAAGTTAGCTGCTTGTGAGAACGGTTGTGTAGGCTGCTTTCCAAGTAGACATGAGCTACAAATCTCTTTATCAAGTGGTTTCTTTGGACCTCCCAACACATGTTCATTGGTAAACATTGATGACAGTGTGGCATAATTAACATGTCCCATTATAGCATGCCACATACTCGATTCACTTGCAGTTAAGAGATTTAGGCAAACACTATTTGTTAGTCCCATGTTAACTTTGTATAGCTGATTCTTAGACCTCTATGTTTTGACTAACAGATTTCCATCTTGATCACACATTGTTAGGTAATCTCCCTTTAAGTGTATGTCACAACCTGCCTCTGTAGCCTGTCCTAGGCTTATGATGTTGCTCCTTAACTCTGATATAAAGTATACTTCGGTCATTACTCTCGGCTTCCCATATTAATCGATAAAGGCTATTGTACCTTGTCCTTTGATGTCGATCCTTGAGTCGTCTCCAAATCTAACCTTCTCGGTTTGATGCTGATTCCACAACACCGAGGGCTAGAGAATATGATCCAAGGGCTATTCTTCGCAAGGATCAATAGCGTGTCTCCCAAAGTACAAAGTAACTAGATTTTAACCTGCGGTACACCGCGGGACAATTTTTTTAAAAATAATTTTTTTTAATTATATTTAGTTTGTTTTGTTTAATTATTTTTTTTTGGATTGTTAATTATTAGAACAATAATAAGGGAATTAAATACATAAATATGTAATTTATAAGCTATTATCTCATTAAGTCAAAATATTACCAATGATTTAATTGTTTTACAAAAATTTTAGTTAAATTACCTGATTTAATATTTCTCAAATTCTAATATTAGTAGTATTGGCCAAATAATTAAATGAGGATTTAACCTGTGTTTCAAGACCGAATTAATAATATTTTATATTTATACTAATGTTAATTCAAACCATCATGTATATATAGATATTCAGTTTCTAAATAAAATATATACTGAATTAAATGTATGTCCTCTTGCTAAAGTTAAATATTTGTGAATATTGGTTTTCTAATCATTCTAAAATTGGATTTTCGGTATAGGATATTTATTAATGTTAATATAATTATGGAGATTATAACCTTTTTTTTTTGACAAATCCGTTGTATATCATTTAAATTTGAGATATTCTATCATCCATAAAAATAGTTTTCGAGATTTAATGGGTTAAAACTTTAATGGGTAGATTGTTTTTGGAAAAATCATAATGTATAGATGTTGTTAAGATTTTTTGGCAATAAATGTAACAAATGTTGGTCAATTTAAGAAATTTTAGTATTTGAGTTTCTCTGCAGTGTTATTTATGGAATTGTTTTAGGGGTTAATGTTGTAAAAAAAAATTAAGTAAAACCAAAAGGGCATAAACAAAAATGTATTTCAAAAATAATAATATAGATAGAGCTTATAAAGGGGCTCAAGTACAACTTCTAAATGCTAAAATAAAGAAAGAAATCACAACAATTAATGAAAATCATGACCTTTGGAAACTGAATGAGAATATCGGTCAAATTGGGAAAGTTGTGATGCACCTTGAGCCTTGATACTTTGAGGCCGAAGTTGTGGTTTCGTGGGACGTCTAGATACATTCTAGGAAGCTTCTGGATGGTCTTAAGAGTCTCAAAAAGGCGCAATACTGAATAAGGAAGAAGCTGTTGTGTTATAAAGACAAACATATCCAAATAAGGAAAGTTGCACTTTAACTTGATCCGCCTAATCAAGTGAGGTGGGGTGCATCCTAAGATGTGTGGTGAAGTCTCTAAGTGATATAGAAGCTCTCCAGGACGCCAAGGGATGCTTTGGTTTGAGCCATTTATGGAAAGATCCATTTTGAGTGATAATTGACTTGTGGAAAGGTTCCCTGAACCATGTCTTGAACTAGCTCGAAACAAGGGTGGCTTTCCATGATCATCGTCCATAGAATATGTGTAGGAAGATATGTGGAAGGATGTTGCCTCATTAAAAACCTTTCTAGGTAAACCCATTGGGAAAAACCCTAGATAAGGGAAAAAGAGTGCAACGGTCCCATTCCAACGATATGATCTTTCAGCTTGTTGAAGGTCCGCATCACTTCTAGTTCCAGTGGTCAGCTCCAAAATATGTTTGTTTCTGATTCTTGCACATATCGGAAGGATGGCATAGTTATCCTTAACTGGTACAAGCTGGTTCTCTCCAAAAAGTACTTAAGGCAGTCTATCGGGAAGTTCGTCAGGTTGTACTACAAGAAGTCTGTCAAGTAGTACTTCAGCCACTGCTACAGCCGGTAATCCAGCTCCCGTTCTTACATCATCCCCTCCCCCTTGAATGATTTTCGACCTCGAAACTATTTGACCTGCACCAAGAGAAAGCAAGTTAGCTTTCATGCGTGTTTGCGACTCTAAAGTTTTACCTTGGTATTGCTTTGTTTGATGGCGGATTGGTGCATCAGGTGGTTCATCTTGGAGCAGCATTGAGTGGTAGAATCCTTTTGCAGCTTTCAGCTCTAGTGTAGGCGTGTGGTTCACCGTGATAGATACACCATGGGGTGTTATAATTTGCTCCTTTTTAGCTCCAAAATCTGAAAGTGGGTCTTTTGGAAAAAACAAATGTGTCATATCCGTGATTGGAGGAAAATAGGACTTATCGACATAGCAAATAAACCGTGTATTAGCACATACCTTTGATTTTGCTTGCATCGCACGAACTTCTTTTTGGTCTAATGGAGCAAGAGTAAACTTGCGGTTGTTGAGGAAAAACGAATAGTGATTGGTACGCTCGTTATGTTGGACCTCATGATCATATTGCCAAGGTCTACCAAGTAGAACATGCCCAACTTCCATGGGTGAAACGTCACACAAGACTTGATCTTGGTATTTTCCGATAGAGAATGGCACTTCGACTTGTTTTGACACCTTTATCTCCTCTTTATCATTAAGCCATTTGAGCTTATACGGCCTCGGGTGATTAGTGGTGTTGAGTCCTAGCTTCTCAATAAGAGTAACACTGCAAGAACCACTATCCACAATCAAGTGACATACCTTATCTTTTATCGTGAAACGAGAATGAAACAAATTTTCTCTTTGTTCGGGCTCATTTGTTGTTTGTTGGGCTGAGAGTACTCTTTGTATGACTAGCAGCTCGCCTTCATCGGCATAGATGGTGGTTGCATCGGCTTGAATTGGGTCAACTTCTTCTTGTGAGTCATATCCGTTGGAGGTGATCACCATGACACTCTTGTTGGGGCACTCTTTTGCCATGTGTCCCCTGCCTTGGCATTTATAACAAATTATTTCATGTGATCTTTGAGGATTAGAGGTCTTACCTTGTTCAGCATGGTAAACATTTGATTTGAAACGAGAATCAACAACAATGGATTTTCCCTTATCTATAGTTTGTGGAGATGGTTCTTGAACCGTTGTGGGTTGTGGCTGGCTCCACAAGGTGTCTTTGGCTTTAGTCCGAGGGTTTATCTTTCTTTTGATTAGTTGCTCACGTTGCATAGCGAGGTGTAGAACTTCTTGTAAAGAGTGGTAGGGCTGCATCTCTACTTTGCGGTGTATACGATCTTGGAGACCATCTATGTAGTGACCCTCACTACAGGATAAATTCTATTCAAGGAATCAACCCGGAAGAGACTCGAAAGGAAAGAGGAGAGGAAGTAGAAGAAAACTGCTAAGTTTTGTCCAAGAAAAAAATGGATTGTGCGACATGCCGATTAGTTGGCCAGCGGACTTGCGTACAGCCATACGCGGTACGCACAAAACAGGAACAGACCAGGGGACGTCCATACAAATGGTACCGTGAACCAGGAAGGTTACAGAAAACGGGAAGGAACCCGCTAAAATAATATTTTATTTCCTGAGAAGTTAGTGGGATTTAAGTATTATTTTTAATTAAGCACTAGTGGATCTTCCACTAAGTGTTTATTTAATCAATTGAGAGTATAAGTGGAGGAATCGATTAGTGGAGAAGAATATTCTTCTTCTACTCGATTTTGTCTCATAAAGAAAGTGGAGGTTTTGTTTATTCAAGCTTGGCTAAGTGGGGAGGAATATTCCCCCACTCACAACGAGAAGCAAAGAGAGAATGACACCTCACTTAAGTCTTTTTGCCAAGTGTTGGAGGAGAAATATGGAGCTGCCACATAACCCCCCTGCGTGTGTCAAGTGAACTCGCTCACACTCTCTATAAATAGCTCTCATTTCTCACTTGGAGAAGAGAAAAGGAGAGAGACGCCCAAAGGCTGTTGGCGAGGAGAGTGAAGAAGAAAAGAGAGTTTTCTTCTAAGTGTGGGAAGAGAGTTGTTGAGAGCTTCATCTGCGAGAAGAATGTGTTGAAGCAAGGAAGAGATCAAGCTTGGGGAGCTGAAAATCTGCGAAAATCAGTGAGTTTCAGGGAGCATATTCTCGATCTAGCTTGGTGTTAGTAGACCCAAGCTAGGATCGATTTATGTGCATATAGTTGCATTTTTCTTGATTTCTTGTTAGTTTTCTTGAAGTTTTGCATGTTGGGTTAAGGGATTCCATGTTGGATCTCAAGCGTTGATGGGAAATCCGCTTGATTGATGTGTTGCATGTGAGGTTCCATGGTAGATCTCAAGCGTCGTTGGGGATATCCGCTTGATGATCTATTGCATGTGAAGAATTTCCTTGTTAGATCTCAAGTGTCGATGGGAGGATCCACTTGATTGATTTGTTGTATGTGAGGTTGTCCATGTAAAATCTCAAGTGTAGATGGGAAAATCCACTTGATCGATTTGTTGCATGTGAGGTTGTCCATGTAAAATCTCAAGTGTTGATGGGAAGATCCAATTGATTGATTGTTGCATGTGAGGTTGTCCATGTAAAATCTCAAGCGTTGATGGGAAATCCGCTTGATTGATTGTTGCATGTGAATTTTGTGTTGTTGCATGTTGCATGTTGTTGTTTGTTAAGGTTTATGATTCTTTAAGATCATAAACTTATAACCTTAATTGTTGGAGTGGTCTTAGTGTGTGGTGTTCGTGACGGGGAGGTCCGGGCAGCCATAAGCGCACTAAGAATGGAGATATGTCTGTCCTTACCCGGAAAGCCATTTCAACATGCAAACTAAAATAGTCTTGCATGTAGTTGCGAGGAGCTCGATCTTGGCTCGCTACCTTTATCGATGCTATACACGACGGTGTATTGGGATTTTTATTCTGGTTGCATGTCTTTGTGGTTGTATTCAGAGATAAAAAGAGAGAGGAATAGGAGACGGAATATCTGGGCCCTAGTAAAACTTGTTTAAAAACTTCTTTTTATTCAAGTTTTGCATTGTTGCATTGATTGCTTGTGTGTGTTTGTTGCTTTGCTTACTTCCGCATGCTTGCTCTGATTGCTTGATTGATTGTTGTGTGTGGTGATTGATTGATTGCTTGTGATTTTGGGGTGGGGTTTTAGGAATCTAATCTTCTGCAGGGACCCCTGTTACTCACTATTACTTATGATAAAATTTTGTCCTGCAGGTAACCACTAGAGGGACTAGAGTCGTGCTGATCGATAGGAGCCCGGAGTAGATTTATTTTGGGCCTTTGTGTAAAAAGAAGAAGTATGTTTCTTTTGTTAAAATTATTGCATGATCTTTTTGGCAATAGGCCTGGCTACAAACGTTATAAGTTTTGTCTTGTGACATATTAATATTAAATAATATTCGGTTTTATATTCGAAAGCGAGTTATTTCTGAAGTGGCCTAGTCCGGGTTGGCTCAACACTTGGATGTCTCGAGGGTTGAAAAGCCTAAGGGATGTCTAAAGTGTTGGAAATATCACTGGTGGACTGCCTAGGGTTCGGAATGTGTTTTAGAACCTAGGTCGGATCGTTGGTGAATATTTCTTAATGTAGCGTCCGGGACTGTTCTGGCCGAGATGGCTTAGGAATGGTTCAGGGGCGTTAAAATCTACAAACTGTGACATGAGAGACTCCTCAGTCTCCTCAAGCTCGAGACGGCTTCTTATGAGTTCAAATTCCTCATAATACTCTTCTACACTCCTAGATCCCTGAAACAAAGCACGAAATTGTTTTAGTAAATCACGGTGGTAATGAGGTGGTACATACCTTTTGCGAAGCTCAAGCTTCATGTCAGGCCAGCGTGTGATTTTCTAGTATCTAAGCCTCCTCTTCTCAGCTACTTCTCTGTCCCACCATGCTAGGGCATGGTCCGTGAGACTTGCAACAGCTAGGGCTATCTTCTTTGGCTCCGTGTAGTGATAATACTCAAAGAGGTGCTCCATCCTCTTTTCCCATTCCAAGTAAGCTGAGGGATCAATTTTTTCCGCAAAGGTAGGTGCAGTGAGCTTCACTTCAAGTGGTAGGTTTCTCTCATCTTCACGAACACGGTTTCGGTCTCCTTGAGCTCTTCGATTGGGTTGATCAAAGGCCACGTAGTGCTGTTGAGGTTGTAAGTCTGGTGGATCCTCGTCTTGATGAGGATCATAGTTGTCTCCTTGAACTTCAGGCTGCAGGTTCCTTCCTTGGCCGAGTGGTGGTGCATTCTGATTCAATTGCTCCAGTTGGGTGAGCCGTGTTGACATGGTTGTCATGTTGACGTTCATGGTGGTGAGCGTAGTCATGATGGTCTCTAGTGTGATAGGATTTTCGTCACCCATAGTTCCTTGCAAAATTCAAAGATAAACAAGAGAAATCAATAGATATCCAAACTAAGCAAGCCAAACAGCAAAAATTGAGACAGATCGGAACAGAATTCAAATCAAAAATAGCAACCAAATTTTAAAATTAACAACAAATTTTTTTGTGAGTTTTTAAGACTTCATATAAGCTAAAACAGAAATAAAATAATTTTGATGAGTTTTTTTTCAAATTTATAAAATTCAAACAATAAAACAGACGAAAAACAGACTTTTTTATGGTTTTTTTTTTTTTTTTGTAAGAAATTTTGAAACTGAACTGAAAAAGAATAAAAACAAAAGAAGGAACGAAATAACCTGGTAAGATAGGAGCGTTTAAGCTCTGATACCAATGATACAAGCCTCGGAATCCACCAAGACAAGGCTCACTGACTCAAAGACTTTGAAGCTTAGGTGGAAGCGATTTGATGGAGAGTAACCGGTTTGATGCTGATTCCATAACACCGAGGGCTAGAGAATATGATCCAAGGGCTATTCCTCGCATGGATCAGAGACTCTATACGAAACCTAAGTTGTTTGATTCCACAAACTACCTAGAACTCGCACGAATAATGATTTGATTCAAAACACAAAGTGTTGCAGCAAACTGAAATTTCTTATTAATCAAAAGCATGTCTCCCAAAGTACAAAGTAATAGAGCTTATAAAGGGGCTCAAGTACAACTTCTAAATGCTAAAATAAAGAAAGAAATCACAACAATTGATGAAAATCATGACCTTTGGAAACTGAATGAGTATATCGGCCAAATTGGGAAAGTTGTGATGCACCTTGAGCCTTGATAACTTGGGGCCGAAGTTGTGGTTTCTTGGGACGTCTAGGTACATTGTAGGAAGCTTCTGGATGGTCTTAAGAGTCTCACAAAGGCGCAACACTGAATAAGGAAGAAGCTGTTGTGTTATAAAGACAAACAGATCCAAATAAGGAAAGTTGCACTTTAACTTGATCCGCCTAATCAAGTGAGGTGGGGTGCATCCTAAGATTTGTGGTGAAGTCTCCAAGTGATATAGAAGCTCTCCCGGACGCCAAGGGATGCTTTGGTTTGAGCCAGTTATGGAAAGATCCATTTTGAGTGATAATTGACTTGTGGAAGGTTCCCTGAACCATGTCTTGAACTAGCTCGAAACAAGGGTGGCTTTCCATGATCATCCTCCATAAAATATGTGTAGGAATATATGTGGAAGGATGTTGCCTCATTAAAAACCTTTCTAGGTAAACCCATTGGGAAAAACCCTAGATAAGGGAAAAAGAGTGCAACGGTCTCATTCCAACGATATGATCTTTCAGCTCGTTGAAGGTCCGCATCACTTCTAGTTCCAGTGGTCAGCTCCAAAATATGTTTGTTTCTGATTCTTGCACATATCAGAAGGATATCATAGTTCTCCTTAACTGGTACAAGCTGGTTCTCTCCAAAAAGTACTTCAGGCAGTCTATCGGGAAGTTCGTCAGGTTGTACTTCAAGAAGTCTGTCAAGTAGTACTTCAGCCACTGCTACAGCCGGTAATTCAGCTCCCGTTCTTACATTAAACAAGTTCACTAAGTTCACAATATCCCCTAACATCAACTTTCGCAGGTTAGAGAAATATTGCTCAATTCATATTGGTTCAGGCATTCTATCCAACACTTTTGATGCATAGAAAAAAACCTAGAATCTAGAACAAGGTGATCAGTCTTATTCTAGCATTAAGAGTATATGAATCAAAGAACCACAAAGAAAATAGAATTCCCAATCAACAATTAAACCATTAAATCATTTGATCTCCTACTTAGAACCCTAAAACCCCATTAGGTGACTACTCACATATATTGAAAGAGAAAACAAAAATAATAGATGAAGAAAACATAATTAAATTGCAGGAATAATAAGAAAGGGTTCAGAAATCTTCTCCAAATTGTCAGTGAGGATGAATCTCTAGAATCCCAAAAGAGTGACTTACTAAAAGTCTCAGGTTGCAGAAAAAAAGTGTAGAATAAAAATTTAAGGTTTTTCTCCCAACAAATAAAAAGTATTTATAGAGTTCTAAAAATAACGTAAAAAGGTAACGGCCTTGTTATGACATTTTCATAGCCAGGCGGGTATTTCAGATAGGCGGGTTTTGACATGAAACTTGCTGGTTCAGACTTTGCTTCTCAGCCAGGCGGGTATCTCAGGTAGGCGGGTTTTGACGTGAAACTTGCCGGTTCAGACTTCGCTTCTCAGCCAGGCGGGTTTCTCTGGTAGGCGGGTTTTAACGTGAAACTCGCCGGTTTAGACTTCGTCGCTCAGCCAGGCGTGCTTCTCTAGTAGGCGGGTTTTAAAGTGAACCAACATCCATCTCATATGCTTGTTTGTATCCAGAATGACTTATTTTCCTCCAATTTTTCCAAAGTGTCCTAAAACCGGTAAAGACTCGATAAATAACTAAAAGACTCCAAAAAACACGATTTGACTCAATAAAAGATATAAAATAGGAGAGAAAACAAAGAATCAAAACCGATAAAAACACTATTTAGAGAAACCCGTGGATAGTAACTCATTTTCAAACGTTCTTCCATCTTGCCCTCCAGAAGCTTTGATGGAATCCGGATAGAATTCAGAGTCGCAGTAACCACCAAAACAATTAACTACGTCATTTACAGTTAGTTAATGTGCATTGGTGAGAATTCCATTGAATTTATTATTTTATAATATTTTTATTTTTTTAATGCAGAGAAACTCGAGCACCTCTTTCTTTTTGTGTTCATTTGTGAGAAACTTAATATAATATTTTTATTTTTAATGTAACTTAATATTTTAAATATAATTTTAGTTGAATATTTATTTTGTTATTTTGTAATACATTTTATCTTAAATTATATTAAAAGTTATTAATATTTTTAAACATATTAAATTACATATTAAATATATTTAATTTTATTAATTAGTTATATTTTATGCCATATATCATATTATCAATAATAATATTATAAGAACTAATATAGTTAGTAAAATTTTTACAATATTATTTTCAACTCTTGTAATTTATTAAATCATACTAATATAATAAATTAGATTTTCAACTCTCACAGGCTGCTTTTATACCAGGACGAATCATTCAAGACAACGTTATGATAACTCATGAGATGATGCACTCTTTCAAAGTTCGAAAACGAGTTTCACAGACTTATATGGCAGTAAAGACTGATGTTAGTAAAGCCTACGACAGAGTCGAATGGAATTTTCTTGAAACTACCTTGAAGGTCTTTGGCTTTTGCGATCAATGGATAGGGTGGATAATGGCTGCATTTAAATCGGTAAATTACTCTGTTTTAATCAATGGTGTACCTCATGGCAACATAATACCAGAAAGAGGAATTCGTCAGGGTGATCCTCTATCACCCTACATTTTCATACTCTGCTCTGATATCTTGAGCCACTTGATAACCTCAAGAGCAAAGGATGGAGATATAAGAGGAATTAAAATTGGCATTGGTGTGCCAAGCATCACCCATTTGCAATTTGCTAACGACTCACTCTTCTTTTGTCAAGCAAATAAACGGAATTGCCAAATATTAAAGGATGTTTTCGATATTTATGAGTACTATTCTGGTCAGCAAATAAACAAATCAAAGTCAGTTATAACTTTTGGATCCCGTGTTTATGGAGCGACACAAGACAGATTGAAATTGATTCTCAACATACCAAATCATGGAGGAGACGGTAAATATTTAGGACTTCCTGAACAATTTGGTCGAAAGAAAAAAGAAATGTTCACCTATATAATTGACCGAGTGAAGAATAGGACTTCTCATTGGAGCTCAAGAACTTTATCACCTGCAGGAAAGGAAATAATGCTCAAATCAGTTGCAGTCTCGATGTCTATTTATGCAATGTCGTGTTTTAAACTGCCAAAGGGTGTCACTTCAGATATTGAAACCTATTAATGAATTTATGGTGGGAACGAAATTCACAACAACGTGGTATCCCATGGATCTCATGGTCAAGGCTAAAACACTCTAAAAAAGAAGGTGGATTAGGTTTCAAGAATATAGAAAAGTTTAATGATGCTCTACTTGCTAAGCAAGCCTGGAGCCTGCTTAAATTTCCTAATTCATTGTTTGCAAAAGTCATGAAAGCACGCTATTACCGTGATGACAGTCTATTAGATGCAAAAGAACGAAAGAACCAATCTTATGGATGGTCTTCTCTACTACATGGACTGAAGCTGATCAAAAAGGGCTCTCGTTTTCTAGTTGGTGATGGCAAGTCTATACGTCTCGGTATTGATAATGTCTTACCAGGGCATCTTCCCCGACCGATAACAACTTCGAATGCTCAACATCACAATAAAACATCGGATATCTTGATTCAAGAAATTGGGAACTATCGTTCTTGGGAATTGAACCAGGTAGAGACTATATCCATAGTAGAAGATCAAGCAGAAATCAAGAACCTATATATCTCACAGATTGGAGTAACAGACAGATTAATATGGCAATATACAACGAGTGGTGAATATACTGTTAAATCAGGATATTGGCTTCTCACTCATGATCCCCATGATGATAATCCAATCCCACCAATTCCTCACGGATCTGTGGAACTGAAAAATAAGATATGGAAACTTCAAATCTTACCAAAAATCAAACACTTTTTATGGCGTGCTTTATCAAAGGCTTTACCTACAACCACCCGAATTCGAACTTGAGGAATGAATATTGATGCTCTTTGTCCAAGATGTAACCAGGTGTAACACCCGCGAACCGAAATCTCGCTTTGGGGGATTGCATCGGTCGATGCAGAAGGTGCATCGGTCGATGCAGGTTCAGTTTTTTGCGTTTTGACTTAAGTGAAACGCTGCGTTTTGGGCAAAGGGAAGAGGAAAACCCTTAAGTCAATTTTTTTGTCTCATTAGTCGACTTGGACCCTCTTTGAGAGAAAAAGAAAGAGAGAAAAGTTCCCTAAGTGTTCTTGAGTGTTCTTGGTGATTTCTGGAGATTGGAAGCTGTTCCTGTAGAGATCTGTGGCTGGGATCGTTGTAGGAGCTTCCTGGAGGTGTTTTCTTGTTGGTTTAAGGTTCAGATTCGTCTTGGCAAAGGTAAGTGCAGGACGATGGCTTATCTAAGCTAGAGCTTCTCTGATGTGCTTGTTTATGTGTTGTTAGGCTTGTTAGATGGTTATTTGGGACGTTAGGAAGCTTTCTTGTGGCTTGGGATCGAGTTTTGTGGTTGCAGGAACAAAGATTCGGCGAGAAGCTTTGGGGAACACGATGCTCGGCATGTTGCATCGGTCGATGCACTTTGTGCGTCAGTCGATGCAAGTGCGAGGACGGCGTGTAAAACCTAGGGTTTTCGTGTTATGTCAAGCATGCGTCGGTCGATGCAGTGCGAGTGTCGGTCGATGCATGTGTAACTTGCATCGGTCGATGCATCCCTTGTGTCGGTCGATGCATCCCCATGTGGTGTCGGTCGATGCATGTTGGTGTCGGTCGATGCAGAGTCCTTGTTTGTTATTTGTTGTTTGTTGATTGTTGGTTATGGTTAGAGATGTCTCTATTGCTTGTGTGTATAGCCCAGTAGATGGGAGGATTGCCTTACTGAGTGTTTATAAAATACTCATGCATTACAATTTGTGTTTGTGGTGCAGGTAAAGGCAAAGTGTGATCGTGGAATCAAGGCAATGAAGAGGAGGGTGTTCTAGGGACTCGATTGGATGTTGTCTGGCATTGCTAGGTTGCTAGAGTTGGGTCATTAAAAACATTACTAGGTTGCTGGTTCCATGTTTTCTGATGATTTGGATATTGTTTCATGATGTTTGATTATTGGATTGTTGTTATGGATTATTATTGGTTATTTTATTATTAGATATTTATTGGTATTGTTATTTCCGCTATTGTTTGTGGTTGTGGATAGGTGGCTAGTGGGTATGGGACCACTAGTTGTAGTTTATATTATATTTATATTTATATTTATATTTATTATTTATTAACTTATAATTAAAAAAAAAAAATGGGTCGGGTCGTTTCAGTTTGGTATCAGAGCCCTTACGGTTCTAGGTTTGGGTTCACTATGTTTCTGTTGTGATGTTTGGGATTTGCATGTCTTGATTGATTATGTGAGTTAGTCAATTGTGTGTGGCATGGAGTCCTAGAACATCCTCTTCGAGCCTACAGTGTGATTCCACGATGAGTATATGTTTTTGTGTTATGTATAATTGCGTGCTTAGCCTTATGTTCATGGTAGTGCAGATGGTTAGAGAGGATGTTGTTGCTGGTCGTGGTAGGGGCAGAGTCATAGTGGTTAGTGAGACCGAGGACCAGAGTGTGACAGCTGAGGGTGTTGGCGAGTCGCAGGGTGTCCAGGAGGATTCCATGAGTGTGGCCGCAGGGGGCGGTCTTGATGCTCCAGTGGTCGGTGATGCTAGGGTCCCGGGTGTGGGAGTCCCAGCGGGTGGAGTCCCTGGTGCTGACTTTACGGATTTGCTAGCACAATTGTTAGAGCGGTTGCCAGCAGTGGTATCGGCTCAGTCTCAGGTTGTGCCACCAGTGGTGGCGGAGGAGCGGCAGCCAGTGGATGCGGATGCAAGAGCACATGGACGTTATTTGTCCATGCTCAAGGAGATGAAGGGTCTCGTGACTGCGCAGTTTTCGGGTGGTACAGATCCTACTGCTATAGATGCGTGGAGGACGAGTGTGGAACGTAACTTCCATACTCTGAGATGTCCTGAGGAGTTCTGGGTGGACATAGGGGTCCACCATTTGATTGGTAATGCTGAGTTGTGGTGGAGATCAGTGGCTGCTAGGAGAGTTCAGCGGGAGATGACTTGGGTTGACTTCGTGGGGAAGTTCAACCGCAAGTACTTTCCGAGAGAGGCATTGGACCGGTTGGAGGTGCAGTTCCTTCAGTTGTCACAGGGGACGCGGTCAGTGCGGGAGCTGGACTTGGAGTTCAGTGGACTTCTATGTTATGGGGGTCGGGCTATGGAGTCTGAGAAGGCTCAGATCAGGAGGTTTTTGAGGACCCTACGTGATGATTTGAGGGTTCACTGTAGAGGGCGGAGTTATGCTACGCGTGCGGAGCTGGTTGAGACTGCAGCAGGGATTGAGGAGGATATCCGGGAACAGTCAGTGGCGTTTAGTCCAGCAGTTCAGCCTAGTAGGGCTCAGCAGCAGGGTGGTTCTAGTAGGGGCGGTAAGCCTGCGCAGGGAACCCAGAGGAGGTGGGAGGCTACGCAGAGGCCGAGTTTGTGCGAGTTGCTTCGGTTGTGGAAGCAAGGATCACAAGATTGCTAGCTGTCCCAAGAGGAGTGCTCCGACGGCAGCAGCTCGTGTATGCTATCATTGCAGGGAGCCAGGGCATATTAGGCCCTTGTGTCCCAAGTTGCAGCCGGTAGCAGTGGCGGTATTGCACTAGGTGCAACCGGGAGGGCAGCAGGTGGCACGGATTGAGCAGGCGCCACGGGTTTACACGACTGCAGAGACTGGTGGAACCAGTGCTGGGGCGATCACAGGTATAATTTCTGGTACTTTGTCTTTGTGAATTCTTAGTAAGTTCAGATTTTATGTTTTTCTGTGACAAAGTGTTAGGTTCTCAACACATGAGGTTCGTGTAGGGACCTTGTTGGTGGACGGGTTTAAGTCCCATGTTATGTTTGATTCTAGAGCTTCTCATAGCTTCATTACTCCGGAGTGTGCAGAGAGCGCGGGAATCAGAGGAGATCCCGGGGAGCGTACAGGAGTTGTCAGAGTTGCGGGAGGCAAGTTCCTGAGGGTTATTGGACGAGCCAGAAGAATTGATATTCAGATCGCATGAGAGTCGTGGCCAGCGGATTTGCTTATCAGTCCAGTGGAGTTGTATGATGTGATTGTCGTGATGGATTGGTTGCATCGGCACATGGTGCATTTGGATTGCTATCGGAGTAGAGTGGAATTTGAGCGTCCAGGAGGGAAGTTGGTTTTTCAGGGTATTAGACCGACTTCGGGGAGTCTCGTGATCTCGGCCATTCAGGCTGGGAAGATGATCGAGAAGGATCGTGAGGCTTATTTGGTTACCATATCTATGCCAGAGTCGGTGGAGAAGTCTACGGTTAGCGGTATTCCGGTTGTAGAGGAGTTTGAGGATGTGTTCCAGTCGTTGCAGGGGTTACCACCATCTCGGTCTGATCCTTTTACGATTGAACTGGAACCAGGGACGATGCCGTTATCCAAGGCTCCTTACAGAATGGCTCCAGCAGAGATGGCAGAGCTGAAGAAGCAGCTAGAGGATTTACTGAGCAAGGGATTCATCCGTCCTAGTGTATCACTGTGGGGAGCGCCGGTGTTATTTGTGAAGAAGAAGGATGGAAGTTTCCAGTTGTGTATTGATTACAGGGGTTTGAACCGGGGCACTATGAAGAACAAGTACCCTCTTCCGAGGATCGATGAGTTGTTGGATCAGTTGAGGGGTGCTACCTGGTTCTCCAAAGGTAAATCTGGCGTCGGGTTATCATCAGATACCGATAGATGAGGCAGATGTGAGGAAGACTGCATTCAGGACGAGGTATGGGCATTACGAGTTTGTGGTGATGCCTTTCGGGCTGACTAACGCACCAGCAGCGTTTATGAGGTTGATGAACAATGTGTTTCAGGAGTTCCTGGATGTATCTGTCATCATTTTCATCGACGATATCCTGGTTTATTCTAAGAGTCATGAGGAGCATGCAGTGCATTTGAGGGCAGTTCTGGAGAAGCTGCGGGAGCAGAAATTGTTTGCTAAGTTGAGCAAGTGGAGTTTTTGGCAGCGTGAGATGGGTTTTCTGGCTTATATTTTGTCTGCAGATGGAGTTTCTGTAGATCCAGAGAAGATTCAGTCTATCAGAGATTGGCCTAGACCGCAGAATACCACAGAAATCAGGAGTTTTCTTGGATTGGCAGGTTACTACAGGAGATTTGTGCAGGGGTTTTCGAGCAGAGCACGTCCTATGACTAAGTTGACAGGGAAGGATGTTCCTTTTGTTTGGTCACAGGAGTGTGAGGAGGGCTTTGCAAGCCTGAAGGAGATATTGACTACTACGCCAGTGTTGGCTTTGCCTGAGCAGGGAGAACCCTATGTGGTTTATACAGATGCATCTAGAGTTGGTTTGGGATGTGTGTTGATGAAGCATGGGAAGGTGATTGCCTACGTTTCGCGGCAGTTGCGGAAGCATGAGGGCAACTATCCTACTCATGATTTGGAGATGGGTGCTGTAGTTTTTGCCCTGAAGATTTGGAGATCTTATCTTTATGGTACAAAGGTGCAGGTGTTTACAGATCATAAGAGCCTGAAGTATATATTCACTCAGCCCGAGCTGAACTTGAGGCAGAGGCGGTGGATGGAGCTGTTGGCGGATTATGATTTGGAGATAGCCTACCACCCTGGTAAGGCTAACTCGGTTGCAGATGCTCTGAGCCGGAAGAGGGTAGCTTCGGCTCAGGAGCAGGAGATGGAGTCTCTGGTGGGGGAGATCGGTGCTTTGAGTTTGTGTGTTGTTTCTCAGGAACCGTTGGGTTTGGAGGCGGTTGATAGAGCAGATCTTCTGAGCAGGGTGCGGTTGGCTCAGGAGAAGGACTTGGGGCTGGTGAATGCCTCAAAGGATGTGGATTCAGAGTATCAGGTCTCAGATAATGGTACTATCTTGGTGCACGGTCGGGTTTGTGTGCCCAAGGATGAGGAGTTGAGGCAGGAGATCCTGAGAGAGGCTCATGGGAGCAAGTTTTCTATTCATCCAGGAGCGACTAAGATGTACCGTGACCTCAAGAGGTACTATCATTGGGTCGGGATGAAGAAGGATGTAGCTAGTTGGGTCGCGAGGTACGATGTGTGCCAGCTACTGAAGGCTGAGCATCAGATTCCAGGAGGGTTACTGAAGGGTCTTCCCATTCCAGAGTGGAAGTGGGATATGATTACTATGGACTTCGTGGTAGGTTTGCCAGTGTCCAGGACGTTTGATGCTATTTGGGTCATTGTGGACCGGTTGACTAAGTCGGCACATTTTCTGGCCATTAAGAAGACTGATGGAGCAGCGGTCTTGGCTAAGAAGTATGTGAACGAGATAGTCAGGTTGCATGGGGTGCCAGCGAGCATTGTGTCTGATAGGGATTCTAAGTTCACTTCGGTGTTCTAGAGAGTGTTTCAGGCAGAGATGGGCACTAAGGTGCATATGAGTACAGCTTATCACCCCCAGACAGATGGACAGTCAGAGAGGACGATCCAGACGCTGGAGGATTTGCTGAGGATGTGTGTGTTGGATTGGGGAGGCCATTGGGCAGATCACTTGAGCTTGGTAGAGTTTGCTTACAACAACAGTTATCAGGCAAGTATTAAGATGGCTCCTTATGAGGCTTTGTATGGGAAGCCGTGTCGTAAACCGTTATGCTGGACTCAGGTGGGGGAGAGGAGCATTTACGGGGCAGATTTTGTTGGTTGTGCGACTAAGTAACAAGATGAGGTGGTGCTCGTGGTACAAAGTTTCCGTGAGGCGGGGTTTTGGCGGAAAGTTTCCTGAACTAGGAGTTTCCAAAAGTGGAAAGTGTTAAAAATGGAAAGTTTTATGTGAGTTAAAATTTGTCCATTTTAGTGGAGAGAGGCTTGGACGGGCTTGTGTGGCCTTAGTGGCGGTCTTTTGAGACATTGTGTGGCCTTTGTGGCGGGCTGTTTAGCCAGATGTGTAGCCTTTGTGGCGGGCTGTTTAGCCAGATGTGTGGCCTTTGTGGCAGGCTGTTTAGCCAGATGTGTGGCCTTTGTGGCTGGTTGTTTAGCCAGAGAGCCTGTTTAGGCGGTCCTTCGGGACAGATGGTCTTTGTGACGGTCCTGTTTAGGACATTTGTTTGGCCTTGGTGGCGGTCCTGTTTAGGACATTTGTTTGGCCTTGGTGGCGGTCCTGTTTAGGACATTTGTTTGGCCTTGGTGGCGGTCCTGTTTAGGACATTTGTTTGGCCTTTGTGGCGGTCCTGTTTAGGACATTTGTTTGGCCTTTGTGGCGGCCCTTGTGGCAGTGAGATGATCCATGTGTTCTCATGAGGTATTCCAGTGAGGGGATATGTGGTTGGCAGTGAGATGATCCATGTGTGCTCATGAGGTATTCCAGTGAGGGGATATGTGGTTCCCGCGAGCCACGGGAAGGAAACCTGGATAGGGATAGGACTCAGACGTGTTGAGAATTGTTTGCTCGCGACTCTTGGAGAACTTAGGTTCTCCTAGTACCGCCATATTCTGAGACTTTGTGGCTTGGGAGTATGGTTGGTATATCGACTTCGGATGACGATCCGGGGGCGCGTTGTAGGGTGGCAACCCGAGAGACGAGTATTGGATTTTTCCTTATATATTATGGCATGCGGGCTTAGGCCCGATGAGGAGCCAACATTATGGCATGCAGACTTAGGTCTGATGAGGAGCCAATAAAAACTCAAGGTTTAGGCCTATGAGTAAAGGAAAGTCCAAAAGTCGAGAGCAAATAATGCCTGGAGCGTGAGTCTATCGCCTAGAGGTGACCTTTCGTAGATCGGTCGGAGGAGTGCGGACCGTGGAGACGGTTGCACGGGAATCCTTAGCTGTTGGGTGTTCGAGATTCGAGGAAGAATCTAGTTTGGTGGGGGAGAATTTTAACACCCGCGAACCGAAATCCCGGTTTGGGGAATTGCATTGGTCGATGCAGAAGGTGCATCGGTCGATGCAGGTTCATTTTTCTGCGTTTTGACTTAAGTGAAACACTGCGTTTTGGGCAAAGGGAAGAGGAAAACCCTTAAGTCAATTCTTTTGTCTCATTAGTCGACTTGGGCCGTTTTTGAGAAAAAAAGAAAGAGAGAAAAGTTCCCTAAGTGTTCTTGAGTGTTCTTGGTGATTTCTGGAGATTGAAAATTGTTCCTGTAGAGATCTTTGGCTGGGATCGTTGTAGGAGCTTCCTGGAGGTGTTTTCTTGTTGGTTTAAGGTTCAGATTCGCCTTGGCAAAGGTAAGTGCAGGACCATGGCTTATCTAAGCTAGAGTTTCTCTGATCTGCTTGTTTATATGTTGTTAGGCTTGTTAGATGGTTATTTGGGACGTTAGGAAGCTTTTTTGTGGCTTGGGATCGAGTTTTGTGGTTGCAGGAACAAAGATCCGGCGAGAAGCTTCGGGGAACACGATGCTCGGCATGTTGCATCGGTCGATGCACTTTGTGCGTCGGTCGATGCAAGTGCGAGGACGGCGCGTAAAACCTAGGGTTTTCGTGTTATGTCGAGCATGCGTCGGTCGATGCAGTGCGAGTGTCGGTCGATGCATGTTGGTGTCGGTCGATGCAGAGTCCTGGTTTGTTATTTGTTGTTTGTTGATTGTTGGTTGATGGTTAGAGATGACTCTATTGCTTGTGTGTATAGCCCAGTAGATGGGAGGATTGCCTTACTGAGTGTTTATAAAATACTCATGCATTACAATTTGTGTTTGTGGTGCAGGTAAAGGCAAAGTGTGATCGTGGAATCAAGGCAATGAAGAGGAGGGTGTTCTAGGGACTCGATTGGATGTTGTCTGGCATTGCTAGGTTGCTAGAGTTGGGTCATTAGAAACATTGCTAGGTTGCTGGTTCCATGTTTTCTGATGATTTGGATATTGTTTCATGATGTTTGATTATTGGATTGTTGTTATGGATTATTATTGGTTATTTTATTATTGGATATTTATTGGTATTGTTATTTCCGCTGTTGTTTGTGGTTGTGGATAGGTGGCTAGTGGGTATGGGACCACTAGTTGTAGTTTATATTATATTTATATTTATATTTATTATTTATTAATTTATTTAAAAAAAAAAAAAACGGGTCGGGTCGTTTCACCAGGAAGATGAATCAATTCTACATGCCTTATTCACGTGTCCTTTTGCGAGAACGGTCTGGCAAATGTCAAATATATCACCTCAATACAGTAACCAAGTGCACACGGATGCAGAGTTATCTATCGAAACATTTCTCAATCTAGCAGGTCAACAAAACAATACACAGAATTCCTATTTACCATTTTACCTTCTTTGGCGAATATGGAAAGCAAGAAACACTCAAGTTTTTGATGGTATTAAAGAAGGACCTTCAATCACCGTGTTGAAAGCAGTTGCTGAAACAAAAGAATGGATAACCACCCTAAACCTTAACGCCCAGTCTACTCCGTCCAATTCTACTACGCACATATCAACTTGGACTAGACCAATCCATCCAATGTTTAAATGTAATTTTGATGCAGCTTTTGATACACACAGTCACACTACTTCAGGAGGATGGATAATCAGAAATCATCATTGAGATGCTCTGGTTTGGGGAGCAACGGCTTTATCTACCTCTCAGTCTGCTCTAGAAGCAGAAGCAAAGGCACTTTTATCCGCTTCAAAACATGCATGGATCCGGAGTTATACTTTGATGATTTTTGAAGGAGACTGTGAAACATTAGTTAAAATCGTCAATGGCCATCAAGTGAATGCTTCCATTTTGAATGTGATTCGGGATATTAATCTTTGGAGATCAAAATTTCATAACTTTGTTTGTAATTTTACAAGAAGGTCATGTAATGTAGTTGCTCATACTCTTGCAAAATTTGTTTGTCAAACTACTGATTCTTATGTTGAGTCTGTAACAAAGTCTGTTTGGCTCATTGAACCCCTTTGTAAAGACTCTGGTTAAGTGATATAGTATTCTTTTTGAGTTAAAAAAAAAAAAATAGATTTTAAATTTATTCACTTTATCCTAATACATTAAAGCTAAAGTCTTTTTATATCAAAAATAACATGGAAATAATTCAGTCTTTTGGTAACAAAATATCCACAATGTTGACTTTTCCAGTCTTATAATTCTTCCATGGTCGATAAGAAAAAGACATATTTTTAATGTATCATGAGACAAAAATTTTAGGAGAAAGTATGGTTTAAGTTGACCAACAAGTCTCTGTCACTTCCACTCAAGATTTAACTCCATGTTTTGGATATCTTCCTAAGAAAATTCTTAAGCAAATAATTAATTCACTTCTCTTTGCTATCTATTCAAACAATAATTCGAAATTAATAAAATATTAAATATTACACAAAACATGATTATTAGAAGAAACAAAAAAAATATATAAATATATTAGAAAATGATATATATAATCGTTTTTCTAATTAACTAAATATGTATTTCTTCCGTTTCAAAATATAAGATGTTTTAGCCAAAGCACGCATAATAAAAAGGAAAAAAAGGAGGTTGATAGGCCCAGCTCAATCTAGTTTCATACCAGGGAGGTTGAGCTCTGATAATATCGTGATTGTTCAAGAGGCAGTGCATTCTATGAGAAGGAAAAAAGGCAAAAAAAGGTTGGATGCTGCTGATATTAGACTTGGAAAAGGCTTATGATCGCATCAGATAGGATTTTCTCGAAGACACCTTGATTGCAGCAGGTCTATCTGCGGATTGGGTGAAATGGGTAATGGTGTGTGTAACTGGTCCTACTATGAGTTTATTGTGGAATGGAGAAAAAACAGAAGGATTTAAACCGGCTAGAGGTCTCAGACAGGGTGACCCTTTATCACCATATTTATTTGTGTTGTGCATTGAAAGGTTGTGTCATCAAATTGAGCTCTCTGTTGCTTCTAAGGAGTGGAAACCGATCAGATTGTCTCAAGGAGGGCCTCTATTGTCACATATATGTTTTGTTGATGATCTCATATTATTTGCAGAGGCTTCATTGGTGCAGATACGGGTCCTTCGACGGGTGTTGGAGAAGTTTTGCAATGCTTCTGGTCAAAAGGTTAGCTTAGACAAGTCGAAGATATTTTTCTCCTCGAATGTGAGTCGGGAGCTTGAATCACAAATTAGTGCAGAGAGTGGTATCAAGGCTACCAGAGAGTTAGGCAAGTATTTGGGCATGCCTATCCTTCAGAAACGTATTAACAAAGATACGTTTGGAGAGGTTGTGGAGCGGGTTTCTTCAAAACTTTCTAGATGGAGGGGACGGTTTTTAAGCTTCGCAGGCAGATTAACGTTGACCAAGACGGTTGGTTGGTTGATGGGAGTATGGCATCGGTTGGTTCCACTGAGATCGCGAGTGGAATTCTTTTCCAAATCTATATTGGAATGGCTGTTTGATAATTTGGGTAGTAGTAAGGTAGTGGGAGGTATTGAGTGGCTTACTTTATTTGCTGTCACAGTTGGTGGGGGTGGAAGTGGAGATGTATAAATGTTTTCAGTGAGAATAGGAAGTGTCGAGACAGGGTGCAGTTTGTGAAGGATGCGGCAAGAGAAGTGTTGCAGGCGCATGCGAAACAGAGAGGGAATGCAGAGTCTGTCACACGGGTTGATAGACTGGTATCTTGGAGCTTGCCGCCGGCGGGGTGGCTAAAATTAAATACCGATGGCGCATCTCGAGGTAATCCGGGGAATGCAGCTGCTGGTGGAGTTATTAGAGATGGGGCTGGAAATTGGTATGCGGGTTTTGTGCTTAATATTTGGGTATGCTCTGCACCGTTAGCAGAATTGTGGGGCGTGTACTATGGGTTGTATTTGGCTTGGGAGCGGCGGATTCCATGTTTAGAGTTGGAGGTGGATTCTGAGATGGTAGTGGGATTTCTTCGGACAGGGATATGTGATTCACATCCATTGTCTTTCCTAGTACGTTTGTGCTATGGCTTCATTTCAAGGGACTGGCTAGTCCGTATTACACACATTTATCGGGAGGCGAACTATTTTGCTGATAGCTTGGCTAATCATGCTTTTTCTTTGCCTTTAGGTTTTCATGCATTTGATGTTTGTCCTAGTTTTTTTACTTCTATTCCTGTAGCGGATATGAATGGGACTGCGGTCCCACGCTCTGTTCGGTTGTAATTTCCTTTTAGTTTTTGAATAAAAGTGAGAGACATTGTCTCCCCTCCCTTACCAAAAAAAAGCACGAATAATAAGAAATGTTTACTTTTAAAAAATTTAACCAATCATGAATAAAATTTCATAAAATAAATAATAAAAAAAATATAAAAATAGTCTAAAAGTTGGCTCAAAATTTGAAAACATCTTATATTATAAAACAAGCAAAAACCTCTAAAACATCATATATTATGAAATAGAGTGAGTATATTACTGTATATTATTAACGAATTTAATATATTATATTATAATCCCACTAATGACCAAAGTATACCTTATCGTGTATTTGTGTTTGCCACTAAATCACTAATAGTGACTCACTAGCCTTCTTTGACTTGTCCTTCTCCTTCGTGAGCTATATTGTTTCGTTTCCACTGGCTTCTTATCTCTATCTTTCTTTCTAACAATACATAAGACCTTCACCAAGACGCTTCATTTTCTTTCTTTCTTTCTTTTTTCACTTTCAGAACAATGATCAATCTGTTTTTATCCCCGACAAAATCTATGTCCCTTAGGATCATATGGATGCTCTTTGTTATCCCATCTTGTATTTTCTCATCTAATGATCTTTATAGACACTGCAGTCAACCGATTAAATGCGGTAATCAGAACGGTCTCTTGTACCCATTCTGAATTCCTGGCAGAGAAGAGTGCGGCCACCCAGACTTCAAGCTCGAGTGTAGCGTAAGATTTGCAAAGGTTAGCTTCTCCTCTGTAACGTTTAGAATCTTGGACGCTAATTATGTCTCTGGTACCATAAGACTAGCCAGCTCCGATCTTATCAACGATCTTTGTCCCTCTGCTCCTTTAAATGTTCCCTTCGTGGAAAACATCCTTTCATTTGCTCCCAACACCGACTTGATAACAATTTTTTACGGCTGCGACGTTTCACGGGTGGTTTATACTTATGGTGGCATGCTTGGTTGTCCGATTGATAAGACTACTCTCAGAAGAAATTACTATGTGACGAGAAACCTCTCGTCTCCTCTACTTCAAGGGATCAGTTCATCTTTAAACGACTTCAGGAGATTTTGCGAAAGAAACGATAGTGTTCCCGCATTTGGACCTTCCCTCGACACACTACAGACAAGTCCGACTACAGTTAAACTAAAAAACGCTCTTGAAGATGGTTTTGAGCTTGGTCTTAACCAAGAATGTCAGATGTGCATAGGTTCTGGGGGTGCTTGTGGCTATAATAATACCTCAAGTGGATTCATCTGCTATTGTGTAGATGAACCACGTAATGGTACTTGTGGTTCAAGAAAAAATGGTAACATTTATTGCTTATAGTTTACTAATGTCTCTTTTTTTTATATGAACCACCACTTAGGTAATGAGTTCATTTGCTGTCGTTCCACTTAAATTCTGAAATGTTTAAATCTTGTAGAGATGATTTTTTTTTTTTTTTCTTACAATAGGTTCAGGAGTAGGTTTTATTCTGTTCATGGTCTTGGTTTTAACGTTGGTTCTACTAATTCGCCTAAAGAGAAGAACATCGCATGGTCTTAGTCAACAAAACCTCAAGACACTTCCACAACCAAGACTCAATGCACTGATTCCACTGAAGCAGTATAGTTACGCACAAGTGAAGAGAATTACAAAGTCATTGGCGGAACAGATTGGGAGCGGCGGATTTGGAGTTGTCTATAAAGGAACCCTTTGTGATGGACGTTTTGTTGCAGTGAAGGTCTTGAAAGAACTAAAGGGTGATAATGGTGAAGACTTCATCAATGAAGTTGCAAGCATGAGTCAAACTTCTCATGTCAACATTGTTACTCTACTAGGATTCTGCTCTGAAGATTCCAAGAGAGCAATTATTTATGAATTTCTGGAAAATGGGTGTCTTGATAAGTTCCTCTCAGACAAGACCTCAATGGATATAGATTGTACAACACTTTCAAGAATTGCGCTTGGAGTTGCTCGTGGTTTAGAGTACTTGCACCATGGCTGCAAAACAAGGATTGTACATTTTGATATTAAACCACAGAATGTACTACTAGACGACAATCTTTGTCCCAAAGTTTCAGACTTTGGCCTTGCTAAGCTTTTTGAGAAGAAAGAGAGCATCTTGTCATTGCTAGACACAAGAGGTACAATAGGTTACATTGCACCTGAACTGTTTTCAAAAATGTACGGTAGAGTTTCCTACAAATCAGACGTGTATAGTTATGGAATGTTGGTCCTTGAGATGATAGGAGCAACAAGGAATAAAGAAAGACCTACTCAAAACTCTGCATCGAACACAAGCTCAATGTACTTTCCTGGATGGGTATACAAGGATCTTGAGAAGGGAGACATTGGAAGGTCTATCGAAAATGGAATTAACTGCAAAGATGAGGAGATAATCAAGAAGATGACATTGGTGGGTTTGTGGTGTATTCAATGTTCTCCTTCAGATCGCCTAGCGATGAACAGAGTTGTAGAGATGATGGAAGGAAACGTAGATGCTATTGAAGTCCCTCCTAGGCCTGTTTTTCAAATTCCATCAGCGCCTTTTGAAGAATCTTCTACGCTTTCGGAGGATACATCGGGATATGAAAGCAGCAAAATGCATTCATCAATTTAATATACCATCTACATAATTAGAGTGTTTTTAATATGATTTTCAATGTGATATTCTTATATTCAAACCATGTCATTATCCTTTATATATATTAACTAGAGAGAGTGTACTATAAAGTTTTACAGCTTATGAAACTTATGCATCAAAATGATAAATCTATAAAGTTTTATTAAAGGCTCCTAATTATTATTTTTTGCTTTTTTATTTTTCTTCCTTTTGCATCTCCTCTTACTTATTTGTAAGAGTAACAATAAACCACAAAACTTAGCACTGTAGAGAAATTTATATTTTCCTGACACAGAATACTAATCTTGAATGAGAAAACTTAAGGTAGTAAGTTGTAACTACGGCAATAACTGTTACATCTACAACATATGTTTTACAGCTTGTAGGTACATTATTGTCTTTTAGGAAAAACGAATTAAGAAAGGAAATGGGTGCAAAAACAAAATTGGTCAATAAAAACTAAGGATCCTCCGGATAGGGATATGTAATGGTATCAACGAGTAGCTTTCTTATAATCTCATTCACGCTAGAGACTTAATTCCAAGAAAAGTCTTTGGAGAAAAAGAGCGACACACAATGACTAATATCTCTAATATCGATCACAAAAAATAACAAAAGGTGACACGTCAGCATAGGTGCAATCCAAAAGAAGATTAGGGTTTTGTCGTCCGCCACAAGTTAGAAGTACCTTGGTGGTTTGCCGCCAGTGGTTACCATGATGGACGAGGGCTCCGGTGATGGTTCTGTTCCGGTTTCAGGATCTCAGAATGGGATCTCCAGTCCTAAGTCTTACACGAATGTTGTTGGTAGTAAGCCAAGTCTCTCTAAGTTTGATTTTGAAGTTTATGTGGTTGATGGCAAATCCCTGGTGGCTGTGCCAGAAGCTATTCTGAATGATTCAACACCTCTGTGGGAGGATTTTTTCATTGGGCTGTTTCCTTCGGACGTGTCCTATGTGGCGAAGATCCATGTCATTGTGAACAAGATATGGAACTTGGGTGACAAAAACATTAAGATTGATGTCTATAAAGTGAATGAGTCCACTGTCGAATTCCGGATTCGCGATGCCTCTGCTAGGCTGCATGTGCTGCGACGAGGTATGTGGAACATCTGTGCTTTACCAATGATCGTTTCTAAGTGGACCCCAATAATGGAGGATGCTCAACCAGAGATCAGAACGATGTCGTTGTGGGTTACTATTAAACATTTTCCTCACTCTCTGTTCTCGTGGGGTGGCCTAAGCTTTCTAGCGAGTCCGGTGGGAGAGCCTAAGAGTTTGCATCCGGATACAGAGCTTGTTACTAGCTTTGAGGATGCAAATTTTTTTGTGGAGGTAGATTTGATGCAGGAACTTCTTTAAGATTCGTGATGAAAAAGTTTGTGTAGAGTATGAGTACCCTTGGCTGCCTCAAAGCTGTGGATTTTGTCGCAAGTGGGGGCATTCTGATGATGGTTGTTTGGCGAAGTTAGCAAATCCTGCTACTTCTCCGGCTAGGTTGAAGGCTGTTGAGGCTACTAGCCAGTCTCCTCCTTTGGGTTCGGAGCTAGGACAGCAGAACTCGATGAACACTGATTCGCATCCGGTAATAGTTGAGCCTTCTAATGGGGCTGTTGTCGGATCGGGGGATGCTGCTCTGGTAAAGTCCTCTGGTTTGTCGGATGAGACTCAAAAGGTCGCTCCATCGGAAGGGGATTGGACTCAAGTTACCACCTATGGGGGTAAGAGTTCGCAAAATCTGAAGAAGCAATTGTTGTTTGGTAAGGTTCGCATCGCTTCTCCAACACGTTTTGATGCTTTGCGGGATGCAGAGGATGGTGAGATTATCCCAGATACAAGCAGAGTCGAGGTTGAGAAGTTTGCTCTTCCTCCGGTTTCTGATTCTGCGAAAGAGACGGTTCTTTCAACAGTCCGCAAACCGCCGGCTTCTAAGGACCCACCAGCTTCTAAGGACCCTGTTGTTGTGAGTGTGCAACAGCCTCGGAATTCCAAGAATGCGCATAAGTTTCCGGCAGACTCTTCTTAAAAATCTAAAGACGTCGTCTCTAGCAACCTCAATAAGCGGAACTCTCATAAAAACCATTAATGTCGGGTTTCTTCTAGAACATTAGAGGATTAAACAAATCAAATAAGCATGATGTTGTCCGTCAATGGATTCGGAAGAATGATTTTCAGTTTGGTTGTCTTTTAGAAACAAAGGTAAAGGAGCACAATGTGGGTACGGTGCTGCGGAATACTTTTGGAAATTGGAATTTGGCTTCTAACTATGAGTATAGTCGCCTTGGGAGAGTTTGGGTTCTTTGGAATCAAAAAACAAAGCTGCAAGTTGTGTTCAAGAGTTGGCAGCTCATTACTTGTTCTGTTAAACTCGGAGACACTTCTGAGGAGTTCTGGTTTTCTTTTATTTATGCACGTAACACTGCTGAAGAAAGGAAAGAGTTATGGTCTGATCTTAAGCGTCAACATGATCTTGCTTCGTTTCGGGGTAAGCCATGGATGTTATTCGGGGATTTTAACAAAACAATTGATATTGAGGAGCACTCTAATTCTGCTATTGCTCCTTTTGTTACATCAGGAATGCGTGACTGCCAAGAAACTTTACGGCATTGTGCTCTTTCGGATATGAGGGCCACAGGTCCGCTGTTCACTTGGTCCAACAATCAAGATAATGGTCCACTCTGCAAAAAACTGGATCGTGTCCTGTTCAATGTGGACTGGCCGCAGGTTTTCCCTAATTCTTACTATGTGATGGAGGCGGGGGGCTGTTCTGATCATCTTCGTGGCAGGATTTGTCTTGGCTCGGAAATGCAGCGGAATAAAGGTCCCTTTAAATTCACAAATGTCATGGCTTCTCAGCCTGATTTTATGTCGACTATAGAAGATTACTGGAGAGATTCTCCTGCTTTATACCACTCCACCTCCTCGCTCTTTCTGTTGAGTAAGAAACTGAAGCACTTAAAGCCTCTATTAAGGACTCTCAGCCGTAACAAATTAGCTGATATCTCTTGTCGAGTTCCAGTCGCCTATGAGGATCTATGTGCTAAATAACTGGCTGCTTTATTGAGTTCTTCGTCTCAAGATATTGCAGATGAAGTTCTTGCACATGATAGTTGGGAGAGAGTTGTAGGTTTGGAGGAGAGTTATTTGAAGCAGAGATCCAAGTTACATTGGTTAAATGTTGGGGATCAAAATAGCAGAGCATTTTATTCTGCAATCAAGGAGCGTCACACTCTCAACTATATCCATGAGATCACTGATCCTAGTGGTTGGTGTCTTACGAATTTTGCTGGTATTAAGGCTGAAGGTGTGCGTTTCTTCTCGCATTTACTCACCTCTACGCCTCTTGAGTTCACGGGCATCTCTATTGCTGATTTGCAGTCTTTATTGTCTTTTCGGTGTTCTCTGCACCAACAAGATTTCCTCATTAGGGATGTCTCGACTGCGGAGATCAAGCAGGTGCTCTTTTCAATGCTTTTGAATAAATCGCTGGGTCCTGATGGCTATACAGTGGAATTTTTCAAGGGTGCTTGGCCTGTTCTAGGCTCTGATCTAACTATGGCTGTCCAATCTTTCTTTAAGTTTGGCTTTCTCCCGAAGGATGTAAATGCAACGATCTTGGCTCTTATCCCAAAAACGCCTTCTGCTTGTGAAATGAAGGACTATCGTCCGATCTCCTGTTGTAATATATTGTATAAGATCATCTCGAAGCTTTTAGCAACTCGTCTCAAAACCATCTTGCCAGATTTCATTGCACCAAATCAGTCAGCTTTTGTCGAAGGCCGACTTCTGATGGAGAATCTGCTTCTCGCCACTGAGCTTGTGAAAGACTATCATAAGGAGGATGTGTCTTCAAGATGTGCTATGAAAATTGATATTTCTAAAGCATTTGATTCAGTGCAGTGGTCTTTCTTACTGAATGTGCTCACGACGCTTAATCTCCCTCCCACATTTATTCATTGGATCAATTTGTGTGTGTCTACTGCCTCCTTCTTGGTTCAGATCAATGGGGAGTTAGCGGGGATTTTTCAAAGCGAGCGGTGTCAAGGCTGCTCTCTCTCTCCATATCTTTTTGTGATCTGTATGAATGTTTTATCCTCCATGCTTGACCGAGCAGCTACGGTTCGACAGTTTGGCTATCACCCTCGTTGTCGTGGTATGAGTCTCACCCATCTCTGTTTTGCGGATGACATAATGGTTTTCACAGATGGCAAGGTTTCTTCTTTGGAAGGGGTTTTGGAGGTATCTAAGGACTTTGCTGCATACTCAGGTTTAAGTATCAGCTTGGAGAAATCAACTTTGTTCTTAGCAGGGGTTTCTGGTCATGACCGTGAAGTGATTTCAGGCCAGTTCCCTTTTGCGTCAGGTTCCTTACCTGTTCACTATTTGGGGTTGCCATTGCTCACTAAGCGAATGACGCTACATGACTGCCTTCTGCTTATTGAGAAGATCAGATCTCGCTTTGCCTCTTGGAAGCATCGTGCTCTTTCTTTTGCAGGGAGGTTGCAGCTTCTCAGCTCTGTTATTGCTAGTCTCACTAATTTTTGGGTCTCTGCGTTTCGTCTCCCCAGTGCGTGTGTCAAGGAGATTGAACGTATTTGTGCAGCTTTTCTCTGCTTTGGACTAGAGCTTAATGCAAAGAAGAACAAGCTTGCTTGGGCTGATGTGTGTATGCCTAAACAGGAAGGAGGACTTGGCTTGAAGTCGCTAGCGGCGTTGAACAAAGTAAGCTGTTTTAAACTAATATGGTGTATCACTTCGGCAACTAATTCTCTATGGGTTAACTAGATCAAATGTGAGTTACTGCGTTCGGCGTCCTTTTGGTCAGTTAAGGACTCCACCACCAAGGGATCCTGGATGTGGAAAGAGCTCCTTAAATATAGATTGCAGGCTCGGGAATTTCACAGAATGGAGGTTAGGAATGGTATTTCGGTATCCTTTTGGTATGATCACCGGTCCTCGCTTGGGCGGTTACATGACCTTCTTGGGGAGCGTGGGTTCATTGCTATGGGTATTCCGGCTACTGCATCTGTTTTTACGGCTTTGCAGATGCATACAGCATGCCACCATCGTTCGGTTCTGCTGAATCAGCTGGAAACAGAGATCACTCATTTGCGTGTCCGACGAGATAGTGCAGTTGAGGACAAGATCCTTTGGCGACGTTCGGATACCATGTTCTTGCCTTGTTTCTCTACTTCCGAAGACTTGGCAGCAGCTTCGAGTTGCAGGCCTATGAGTCAGTTGGTATAAGGGGGTCTGGTTTTTTAACTCGATCCCAAAACATGCTTTTATACTCTGGCTTGCTGTTCGGAGTCGACTTACCACGGGAGATCAAATGTTAGCTTGGAATAAGGGAGTGAACCATGGTTGTGTGTTCTGCATGGCTCCTTTGGAAACACTATCCCACCTGTTTTTTGGCTGCCCTTACACTGCTCGGATCTGGCAGGCTCTTTCCCGTCAGCTTCTATCTCGGCATTATACCGGTTGCTTTACTCATATTCTGACTTTGCTCTCTGGTCCCACACTTAAAGGCATTACCAGCTTTCTCCTGTGTCTTCTCTTCCAGGCTGCGGTTCACACAATTTGGATGGCGAGGAATCGGCGACGGCATGGTGATATGTCCAGCACGCCTGAGCATCTAATCTGGCATCTCGACCGTTTGATTCGTAATAAACTCCTCACCCTACAGAAACGGACATCTAAATTTGGAGATGGCCTCCAGCTTTGGTTGTCAACACGCATTGAACGTTTTATGTATTTCATTTTAATCTTTCAGCTGTGTTTGGTATAAGGATGCATTTCATGTAAAAAGGAATTTTTTTTTGGTTTGAATATATTTTCACATTCATTCAAAAAATATATATAAATATATATATATATATATCTCTAATATCTCAGTTTCGTTTCTCTAAGTCAACTAATAAATACAAGTAGTGATAATAAAAGACTCCAAAGTCTCTCTGTATCTTTTCTTGGTCCTTCACAACCTTGATTCTTTCCAATTATTTATCTCTCTCTCTCTCTTTGTTTCCTCACAACACAAGGGACACGGTTCCTAGATCAAACTGATCATGTACTATCTCCCCCACTTCTTGCTTGATTTACTTGTTCATTTTCTCCTTATTTCGCCCTCTTCTTTCTACTTCAAGTAGGTGTGAGATCACAAAAAAAAACATGTACCATCTCCCTACTTCTTCTCTAGTCTTGTTCATCCTCTTCTCCTTATTTTACCCTTTTCCTTGTGATTCAAGTAACCATGAACATGGGTCATGCGAAACTGATAAGTTTCAGTGTGGGAACATTACCGCCGATTTCCATTTCTGGGGATGTGAAATCGTCACAAACATTGCAGTCATCCATGGCTGGAGCTTCACTGCTATAACAACATCACTTCGTCTTTACTCATCTCAGACCGTCTTTACCATGTTCTCCATATAAATCAAACATCGTACACTCTTAAACTTGTCAGTCCAGACCTGCTGCAAGAGCCTTTTTGCTCCTCTATTAACCAACGAAACCTTGCCTCCAGATCTTTTCAACCTTTCGGAAAACTACAAAAGCGTTACGTTCTACCGTTCCCAACCTGTTTCTCCTCACCATTCGAGTTATACATGTCCTGAGATACGTAAGACCTTCATGTCTGAAAGTCCTATCTATGATGAGACATGCCTTTCCACTTTCACCGTGAAGGTTCCTATCAGTTTTCTTAAAAAAGAGGAAGAGTTGGATCTGCATAATTTGGAAAGTGTTTTCAGGAAAGGATTTGAGGTGAAGGTGAATATCGATGAGAAAGCGTGTCAAAAATGTTCATCCTCTCATGAAATCTGTAGCTACGATGAAACCTTGCCATCTGGAGTTACATGCAACCCACTCTATCCATCAACTGGTAAGAATAGATTGCTCACAACAGGATTTCCTCATTCTATAAGCCTTCTGAAATATCATTAGCTAGTATAGTCCCTCTCTAAGTGATATCACTAGCAATCTTTTTCCGTCACATTTCACTTGTTGCATTTTCTTCTTCTCTAATTACTTGCTGCAAACTCCATATATCATCTAAAACTGAAATGACCTTTGGTGTCGTTCCATTGATGCAGGAATCTCTTCTAAAGCGAATATAGGTGATTAATCTTCTCCTATTCTATAAATATACGTACAAGTCTAATGTTCTTCCATAAGAACCACCTCTGTTCCCACACACCTTTTGATTCAGAGTAGTGCATTGAGTTCCAACTAACATTTGGTCTTGTTGGTGCGGGATTTAGCACCCACGACATACCGACCTAAACCGAAAGTAAACCGAGTAATCTTGCACATCAACTAAACCGGGGGACCCCCTTCCTTGGGCCAGCTAAATGGGCCTATAAGCAGAAGTCCGGCGACGTCACTCAACCGACCTCCGAGACCGCCTCCTAACCCCGATCTGATCATCAGAAGAGGAAATTTACCTTATCTTCAATCTGAGGTTTAAGGAAAATAGTCTTATCTTGTAATCAATGAATTCATATAAATAGAGGGGTACCCTCTCCTTGTAATCCATCCAGCAATTAATACAATAACTCTACTTTTTACTTGTTCTTGAGCGAAACCCTAACTTCTTCCTCAAGAGATCTCGATTGTTCTTTGTTTTTAGCTTAGGTCCGATTTTTTAGAGAGAAAGCTTTATTGAATTTGTTTCCCCCTTCAAACAAATTCATTGTGTGAAACCCAGTTTCTACAGGTCTCCTTCCATTGATGCAGGAATCTCTTCTAAAGCGAAAATAGGTGATTAAATAACCTCCTCCTATTCTTTATATATTCTTTAAAAAAAAATTCTTAGCCAAACGATTTATGTTCTGCATTTAACAACATTGTTTCTCCAAATTCTTGATACTAGGATTTTTGTATGTCTATCCTAGCAGGTTCAATTAACCTTGTGTAGTTGTAGTACTTAAGGTGTCAATCCAAATGGGATGTTGCTAGCAATCAAGATGCAATCAAAGTATCACAAGTCAAGCCAATTTAAAAAGAGTGTTTGTCTAACAATCCTAGAATGGTTGAAACAAAAAACAGAAATGAACTACAGAACTAGAAACGAAAATGCATGACAAGAAGCGAACATGAATAAGTAAAAGCAAAAACGATTCTAGGCATGAATTAGACAGCAAGATCAGAAACAGTCTCAGGAATGCAAATAACAATCAGAAAGATAGAAGTCCTAAGGATGAGAGTAATTGATGTCAGCGGAGTCTCCTAGTCTACAGAGTGTTTAACATGCCACAAGCAAACTATCCCTAGACAATGAACATCACGACTTAGCTAATCCAATCTCTTGACAGAAGCTACTCAGACTCAACCACTTCCAAACCTAGCTCTCGCTAGAGAAACATGATCAAGCAGTCATGACAAACAAGTTCATTCACGTCAACAAACATCCTAGATAACTAATCTCTTAGGCTAGGAATGTAAGTCTCTGGCACTAGTTGGTCAGACATTTCATCAAACACCTTTTGGGTGTGGAAATGTCTAAGACTTAGTTCCAATTGATCAGAGAGAAACTAGTATTTCTAACTCTAGTCCAGAAGGGAATCATACAAATCTAAACTTAAACACCCTACATACTAAGATCCTCCACCTAATCTATCCCATCCTCAAGAACTCTAACACTACTCAGATCCGGAAATCATCATCAAGGATGAAAAGCCAGAAAACATTGAATCAAGCATCATGAGATAGACAAAAATGAGATGAACAACTTTGTATAAGAAATCCAATGCAAAAACTCAATAAAATCAAAGCTATCTGATTACAAAGTCTCAAAAAGTTTTTAGGTGCTAGATAAACCTTAAGGAAAAACGAGATAAATGATGTCTTGGCCGAAGACTTAACAAAATGTATTTATAGTCAAAACATGGAAAGCCCTAAAACATAAAACGATAAGGTAAAGAGTCGGTTTGAGAATCTCCTGAAGTGTGTGAGACAGAGCGTCTTCCTGACATGTGCAACCGGGTCGGTGCAGAAAGGCAGATTGAGCGAGGTCGAGTGATGCGCGTGATGAGTGGCTCGAGACGTGGCTCGAACGGTGGCTCGACCGGATGGCTCGAGACGTGGCTCGAGACGTGGCTCAAATGGTGGCTCGATTGTGGCTCGAATGGTGGCTCGATCGGTGCTCGACCGGATGGCTCGACCAGATGGCTCAACCGGATGGCTCGACCGGATGGCTCGACGGGATGGCTCGACCGGATGGCTCAACCGATGCGTTTCCGACGTCTCCTAGATACTTGAAATACTCCGAAATGCACAATGTTTGCCAAAATGATGCAAGAACTACCTTAACATGCAAAATGTATAAAAGAGGCTAGAAAATGATGCAAAACAACTAGTTATCCTATCAAAATGCATGACAAATACATGCTAATAAGAGGCAAAATATAGACATATCAACTCTCCCAAACTTATTATTTGCTTGCCCTCAAGCAAACAATCAAGAACAAAGTATGGAAGAGAGGTGTGAAGATGGGGTCTAAGAACCTAAAACATGCTAAATAAAATAGTTAGAATCAAAGTCCTTGTTCTTAATTCTATGATACATGGTGAAGGAACTTTATTTTTTTAATCTACACATGCAATCCTATCAATCACTCCTTTTAACATTCATTAACGGAGATCCGTGAATCAAGCTATGCAATGTCGTCAAACTCATTTGGCTAAGATAAAAGGTTAGAGACAAGTGAGGTCTCCTTCTCAAGTGGTTCCATCAATACATAACAAGGTTCTCTTATAAAAAGGAGTTGAGCTTAAGAGAAGGCTAAAGGTTGAAACCAACTGATATATACAAGAGTAGTACCATGTCTACCCAAAGGTCCCAAGGAAACTTAGCTCTAACATTCTAACCCCGGAGTTGGTCCTATCTCTACCCTTCATCAATATCTCTTTTCAAACCCATTCTCTTATTCTTTGCACTTAGTCTTGGGAGGAGGTCATTTCTTATCATTCTAGCGGATTTGAAAATCTTTATTATCACTATGGTTCCTTTTCTTTTCTTCTAAGGACTCTAGACCTATTAAGCATTTTTACTTTCTTTTCTTTGTCTAATATTTTTAATTTATGCCTAGAACCAATAACTCTTTTTACTTTGCTCAACCCAAATCTTTTACTAGACTTGTAAACTTTGAAAACATATCCCCTTCCTAAAGACTTTCTACCATTTACTTTTCTACATAAATCCATACCCAATACCCAAAATCGAGTTCTCACCTAGTCCTACTAGTCCGGATAACGCGAACTAGAACTACACAGGATCCTATTCTTGTCAGTTAGAACCTAACACTTTCTAACAAGCTCAACTCGGAAAAGGCCTGACACTCACGAATACAATTGGCTTGAAAGAACGGTTGGTTAAGGGTGCGGAAAACTGTTCCAAAGATGGGAATCAGCTACTTGGATTGACAAGGGTGGTAAAAATGTGAAAGACAATCCAAATATGTATATGGTATCCATTAGTTCGACTTCAATGCATAACAAGATAATTGCAAGTCAGGATTATGTTCAGATAGATAGAGAATGACGTCAATTCAGAACATGCTTCAATCTTACATTTCAAGTTCAATCAACAAGCATCAAAGAACTAATAACAAGGGCCTTGATCCTATACTATTGAATCCAGCATGCTAACAAGGTTACAATCATCATCAACCCCTATGCTAAGTGCAACAACCCTATATGAATAACACTAGACTCAATCCTAATATGCAAGTGCAAACTACATGAACACTCTGTTTTTGTGGAAATTTTCGATTTTTTTTTCAAATTTTTTTTTGTTTTTCTATGCAGATAAATGGATGCAGACTCAAACATGATATGATACAAAAATATGAAATAAGAATTAAAAAAAAAACAACATCAGATACATCATCTCAAATCCTCCCCCAAACTTAAATTACACAGTCTCGTGTGTAAGAAAAATATGCACGAGGATTTAAGAATCACAACACAAACAATGCATGAATGAAATGGTATATACAAAGGGAAGGTAGGAGTACCTCATTAGTAGAAGAAAGAGTCGGTGCTCGCCCAAGGCGCAACAGGATACTGACTCTGTCCCTCACCTTGTGCTGGATCTGCAGGAGTGATCTCAGCTGGTTGGTCGACTTGCTGCTCAACCGCTTGCGTGTTCTGATAAGTGTTCAGCTGTTCGTCGCACTGCATGTCATTGACTCTGGACTCACCATGGTCCGATACCAACACAACAACCTCTGTAGGCTGATAATCACCCTGATGCTCGATTTGCTGCTTAACTTCCTGCATGCCCTGATAATCACCCTGAGCTTCCCGCTGGTCAACCTCTTGCTCACCTTGAGCTGCAGAACGATGCGCTGATCGATGACTGGAGGAAGCTCTGGAACCTAGGGAGCATCAGCTCCTTCTCTCCATAGACTCATGAGACGAGTGTCATGACGAGGCAGGCGTAGGCTGACGCTCCCTTGACACATAGGAAGATTAATGTGCTGGAGAGGGGACCGGAGAGGATGTTCGTTGGCAAGTTCGCTCGAGGCTCGCAGAGGTACGACCCTGCGTGGGTCTGGTGTTCTCGGGGATAGACATTGGGACGGCGGTAGTGGATGTCGAGCAGCTGAACTTACGTATGAAGTTCATAAATGTCTTCGTGAAACTGCTGAACGCTCTGTCTCTTGCCTTCCCCCATCTCTATAGCTTGTTGAGACGTTCATGAGATGCTCTGACCCCTTTGGCCATTCTTGGTTCTGAGTACTCCTCGAAATGAAACTGCTCTGGGCGATACTCAACGACGTATTCCTCCATCGGATCAGCTCCTGCTTCTGCAACTTCTACATGTTGATCCTCAGCCTCAGAATTGTACAGGGTATCTGTGGGAGGGATGAACTCGATATGCTCACCCCCCAAGATTGTAGTCAACTCGACGCAAAGGAGGAGTAATTTCGAGGGACCGACCTCAGGATACACAAACTTGTAGAGCAAACGTCCATGCACAGATGCCTCTCGGATGGTGGGTGTGACTCGGATGGTAGGGAAACACCAGATGCTTCAAGAAACCAAGTCACCATGCCGCCCATGCACATCATTCCTGGAGTGTGGTTGCTGTTGAGTCTCGAGACCCAAGACTTGTACGACATTATGTAGTTGAGAAAGTAGGGCGAGACGGAATTGTTGGACGTGTCACCTTGCAATGCGGTGCAATCCATGGCAGTGAACGAGAGTCCCTTAAGCGCCAGATCAATCATCTCAAGCTTGCAGTTCGTGATGTATCCCTTAATCTCCTTGACGTAAAATGCATTTGCAACCGCCTTCTGGAAGTAACGCAACACTGGACTCCTCAGGTTCATCGCCTTTGTTTTCGATGAAGTGAATGTGGGCGCGCTTCCAATCGTTGCTTAGAGTGCGGATACCTCGTTCCTATCAAACTGCAGCGTAGTCCCTGTTCTGCTGCGTAATCCAAATATCTCTTCAACGGTCCGGAAGGTAAGAGTGTAGAACTGGTTGTGAATGCAGAATGTAATATAGCCCAGACCTCCATCAAACATCGTGCCCGGCTCATCCGCATACAAGTGCATCTCCAGAGTAGAGAGGAACTGGATTGTCTCCTCCCTTTATCCATGCTTTGGGGTGTTCATGATTCTTTCCAGATGGCACCGCCTAAATATATACTGAACATCCTCCGCAATCCCGAGTTTCTCCATTGTCTCAACATGGGGATATCTTGTTCCATTGAACTCCAACTGCTGGAGCATCCGGAGTCAATTTCGTCTCAGATGCTCTCCTTCTTACAGATTTCCTGGGCGCTTGTCATGAACGCAACTCAGGTTCCTCCTGTTCGTAATCACTATCCTCCTCTCTTGAGTTAGAAGCTGGTACCGGTCTCTTCTCACGACTTTTGCTATTGGTAAGCGGTTTAGCTGGTCTGCTTGATCTTGCTACTTGTCTGGAATCGTCAACAGCTTCTCCGACTATTTTCTTCAATTCTAAGAAACGCTTCGCCATGGACTCGGGTGATGAGCGTTCTCCACCTACACAACCATACGCCTCTCTTATCTCATGTATGAGCTCAATACTTTTTCTGTTTCTCTGAGACATGTTGAACTCAAAGCTAAACGTCAATATGTTAGTGAGCAACTTATAAAATCAATTACCAAACCGGATACTTAGAATGCTAAGAGATGAGTGTATCAAACTGCAAAGACAAGTATGGGTCACGCTGGTCGAATGGAACTACGGCGATGGAATGGCGAGCAGTGTCGTTGTCGGGTCGAGGAGGATGAAACGGCGATCGAGTGGTACAAGTTCGATTCTTGCTCGAGCAGGAGCTTCACTATCAGTCGAGTCCACGCGCAGTGACTCCAGTAGGGTGAATCCGGTGGTGTCGTGCAGATCGAGTCGTGTGTTGCAATGAAGAGAGCGCGGCTCGAGCGGTATTTCGACGGTGGCTCAAGCGGGATACAGAGGTGGCTTGATCGAATCGGTGAGGTGTCGGTGAGAACGGCGACGGTCGAGTAAGGAGAGAGTGGTGTCGAGTGTGAATGGCTTAAGCGTGACAGTTGGGTTGGCTTGATGGTCACGTACGAAGACGTCGGCTCGATCGAGAACTATGGAGTTGGCTGGAGCGAGTGCTGAGTGAGAGGGCTCAAAGGAGCACGGACTGGTCGAGCCACCGGAGATTGTGTGGAATCAAGTCGACTCAAACGAGGTGTCTCGAGTGGGGAGTGTGTCGGCTCAAGCAGCGTGGATCGAGCGGCAGAGTGGAGTGAATAGCACTGTAGAGAGGGCGGCTCGAGCGGGGTGGTTTGAGTGGCATCTAGTGAACCAGATCAAGTGGAAAAGTGTCGTGGATCGAGTGGAACGTTGTGTCGTGCTGGAATCATGTTCGTAGATGCAGATCGAGTCGGATGGTGGTGACTCTAACGACGCTGTGCTTCTTCAGTCGAGGGGGCATTGTTGACTTGAGTGAAACAGGTGACAACGAGAACATGTTGGTCGAGCGGGCGTGTAGCGACTCAAGGGAGGCAGTAGGGCGGCTCGAATGAGAAATACGGAACTAGTCGACTCGAAAGGTATGAACACAACATCGGTCGAGTGGACAACAGCTCGAGTTGAGCGGGGTTGAGCGGGATCGGGCGGGACTTCGATGGTGGCTCGATGGAAGCGGCTCGATGGTCGGGATTGAGACAGCTCGAGCGGATGAACGACGCGACTGGTTGAACTAGAACAGGTCAAAAATGAAGAGCGAGCGATGGTGTTGCAGCTGAAACGGCTGTCAGTTGAGACGGCGGTGGTTCAACTGAGATGGATCGAGTGAGTAAATGTGATGAGGAGATAAAATTGTATTTGGTTGGTGGGAGTAAAGCGGGAGAGAGTGTTCAATAAATAAAGGGAGGGTGCTGTCGAGTAAGGGGAGGAAAGAAAGGGGGTAGTGGGGTGATTGGGAGGATGGGACACAAAGCTAAAATGTTTGGTGAGAGGGAACAAAAGAGATGGGAGGTGAAATGATATAAGAGTTGAAAATTCACGTGGGTGAGTGAGAAAAAGAAAGGAATGGGCTGTAATAAAGATTCCCTCTTTTTGTCTTTTTTTTGTTTTTTTTTTCTTCTGTTCCCCATGAATCCGACACCCTATTTTTGACTCTGCTTTTCCCTTACATTTTTTTTATTCTCAATCTCTTCTGTAAATCTCATCATACTCGGCTTTAGTCTAAACTCGCTCTTTTGACTGCTACTTCCGCTTTACCTTTTATGTTGCCTATACTCCCTTCTGTAGATTCCTGAACAAAAGAAAAATAAAAAAAAAAAAAAAACACAAAGATCCTAAAGAATATTTACAGTGATACCTTTGGGACTTCCTCCCAAGTGAGCTTGTTTAAAGTCCCTAGCTTAACTTTTCAGCTTTTTATCCTTTTTGGGGATCATAGAGGAGCACAGAAAACCCCTCTGGTCGGACTTGATCAGCTAAATATATCTTGACTCTCTGACCATTTATAGTGAATTCGCTACCATCCTTGTTCAGAAGAGTGATGGCTCCGAATGGCAGAACTTCCTTGACTTCAAAAAGTCCAGACCACCTAGACTTAAGCTTTCCAGGAAATAACTTAAGTTTGGAGTTGAAAAGCAAAACCTGATCTCCAGCCTTGAGCTCCTTGACAATGATCTTCTTTTCATGAAAATTCTTTGTCCTTTCCTTGTAAATCTTGGAACTCTCATAAGCATCAAGTCTTATTTCTTCCAACTCGTGGATGTCAAGAGTCCTCTTAGCCTGAGCTGTGTCAGTATCCAAATTCAGCAACTTAATAGCCCAAAGCGTCTTGTACTCAACCTCCACAGGGAGGTGACATGCCCTACCATAGACCAACTGAAATGGTGTTCTTCCTATTGGCGTCTTGAATGCTGTTCTGTATACCCAGAGAGTCTCGTCCAACATGACAGACCAATCTTTCTACGAAACCCCAACAATCCTTGACAAGATACCCTTGATCTGCTTGTTCGAAACTTCAACCTGTCCGCTGGTCTGAGGGTGATACGCTGTAGACACCTTGTACTTAACGCCATACTTTCTCAGCATACTTTCAAACACCTTGTTGACGAAGTGAGTTCCACCATCACTGATCACTGCTCTGGGTATCCAATACCTTGGAAAGATTATGCTCTTGAACAACTTCAGAACAACCTTGTGATCGTTGGTAGGACTGGCAATGGCTTCAACCCACTTAGAAACGTAATCAACTGCCACCAGAATATAGACATTACCATTTGATGGAGGGTTGAAAGGTCCCATGAAGTCTATACCCCAAACATCGAATATCTCTACTTCCAAGATTGGATTCTAGGGCATCTCATTCCTCATTGTGATGTTGCCCATCCTTTGACAAGCATCACACTTGGTGATGAAACTGTGAGCGTCTTTGAACAAAGTTGGCCACCAGAGACCTGCTTGAAGAACCTTCTGAGTTGTCTTGAATGTGGCGAAGTGACCTCCATAGGTGGAGTCGTGACAGTGCTCAAGCACTCTTGCACTTCCCCTTCTGTTATGCATCTTCTGAACAGACCGTCAGAACCTCTTTTGTACATATAGGATTCATCCCAGAAGTAGTGGTTGACCTCTCTGAAAAAAAATTTCCTCCTGTAGGGATCCATGTCATCAGGAACTCCCCCACAAACCTTGTAATTCACAAAATCCGCATACCATGGTGCAGTCTCGGAAGTGATCACCATACATTGGAGACTCAGGTTGTTAACCTCTGTATCATGCATATGCTCACAAACCTGGGCAACTAGATGCTGTTCCTCAGGCATTGAATCATCTATTGGAACAGCATCTTCAATCCTCATTCTTGATAAGTGGTCAGCAACTCCGTTTTCAATGCCCTTCTTGTCAACAATCTCCATGTCAAACTCCTGAAGAAGCAGGATCCATCTCAACAGTCTTGGCTTGGTATCCTTCTTCGAGTAGATGTGTCTCAGAGCAGCATGGTCGGTATACACTATGACCTTCGAACCCACAAGGTAGCTCCTGAATTTTTTGAATGCAAACACAACTGCTATGAGTTCCTTCTCTGTGGTTGCATACCCTTCCTTGGGTCTCGTCCATGGTGCGACTTGCGTAGTAGATGACATGAAGCTTCTTGTCAATTCGCTGTCCCAGAACTACTCCAATTGCAAAGTTTGAAGCATCACACATAATCTCAAACGGATGATCCCAATTCAGAGCTTATACTATGGGTGCCGAAACCAAGGCCTCTTTGATCTTGCTGAAAGCTTCCAGACATGCTGCATCAAATTCGAACTCAACCTCCTTGCACAACAACCTTGTTAATGGTCTTGCAATTTTTGAGAAGTCTTTGATGAATCTTCTGTAAAATCAAGCATGCCCCAGAAAACTTCTGATGTCCTTCACTGTCTTAGGCGGTTGAAGCTGAACCATGACCTCAATCTTAGCTTTGTCAACCTCAATTCCTATCTCAAAGATCTTGTGTCCTAGAACGATCCCTTCTTCAACCATGAAGTGGCACTTCTCCCAGTTCAGGACCAGGTTCATCTCCTCACATCTTGATAGTACCCTGCACAGATTTAACAAACAGGAGGAGAAAGTGGAACCGTATACATAGAAGTCGCCCATAAACACTTCCACTGACTCCTTAATCAAATCCGAAAAAATTGATGTCATGCACCTTTGAAAGGTGGCAGGAGCATTGCACAAACCAAATGGCATGCGTCTGTAGGCAAAAGTGCCATAAGGACAAGTAAAAGTTGTCTTTTCCTGATCATTTGGGTGGATAGGAATTTGGAAGAATCCACTATACCCATCAAGGAAACAGTAGTAGGGATGACTAGCTAATCTCTCCAACATTTAATCAATGAAAGGCAGAGGAAAATGATCCTTCCTAGATACAACATTCAACTTCCTATAATCAATGCACATCCTATATCCTGTGATGGTCCTAGTTGGGATTAACTCATTTTTTTCGTTTTTGATTACAGTTATTCCTCCTTTCTTAGGTACACAGTGCGCTGGAGATACCCAAGTACTATCAGGGATAGGATAGATAACTCCAGCATCAAGTAGTTTAAGAATCTCTTTATTTACCACTTCTTTTAGATTAGGATTCAATCTTCTTTGAGGTTCAATACTAGCATAAGATTCCTTTTCAAGATTGATTCTATGCATGCAAAGGCTAGGCGAAATACCTTTGATATCATCTAAAGAATAACCTATAGCCTTTTTATACTTCTTAAGCTCAGTTACTAGCAACCCCAATTCATCATCACTCAACCTAGCATTCACTATGACAGGATAAGTAGAATTGGTTCCCAGAAAAACGTACCTGAGTCCGGAAGGGAGAGTTTTGAGTTCTACCTTTGGAGCCTTCAGTTCTGACCATTCATCAGAGCAGGAGTCCGATGAAGCGACGGTCGAGTGGTGGGGGTGCGACTCGATCGGTGTCTCGAGCGAGTGGGACGTCGGTGACTCGAGTCGGGTCTTTACGTCTTGCGAGTGGGAGATCTCACGTTATGAAGTCTCTACCTCAACTGCACATACGTCCTCTACGTCAGATAGCTACTCGAACTCCTCTGTTCCATCCATTTTTTTATGGGAGTCTAGCAGATTCTTGTAACAAGTGGTCTCCTCATGCAGGAACCCTTCTTCTCCATCCTTGGTCAGAGCAGTCTTGAGATGGTCCTCCTCAGCTAATTCCTCCAACAACTCATCAGCCAACTGATCCATCTCTTCAATATAGAAGACTTGTCCTCCTATTGTTGGTTTCTTCATAGTATCCTTGATGTCAAACTTCATAGTGAAGTCGTCGCCCAGATTAAGATCGATCTTGCCATTTCTTACATCAATGATGGCTCCAGCAGTCGCCAGGAATGGTCTTCCTAATATCAGAGGATCTTCTGGTTCTTCATCCATCTCGAGAACCACAAAGTCGGTTGGCACTTCCACGTCTCTGATCTTGACAGGTAAGTCTTCTAAAATACCACGTGGAAGTCTCACTGTTCTATCTGCAAGGATGAGGGAGATGTCGCAACCCTTAACCTTGTAAAACCCAACCTCTTGGCCACAGAGAGTGACATGAGATTAACTGAAGCGCCAAGATCACATAGACACCTATCAAAAGACGTAGGTCCAATGGAGCAGGTAGAGTGAATGATCCAGGATCTTTGAGCTTCTTGGGTACAATCTTCTTCTGAATGATTGCGCTGCACTCTAGACTTAGTACCACCATGCCTTGAACTTCTTTTGATCTCTCCATCACTAAGTCCTTGAGGAATTTATGGTACTCAGGAACAAGTGCGAATGCATCCAGCAATGACATCCTCAACTCAATCTCTTTGACTTGTTTTTCGAACAAAGCTTTATACTTCTCAGTAAGCTGCTTCTTGAACGTCACAGGGAATGGTAGAGGAGGCTTGTATGGTGGAGGGATGAACCTCGCAGGTTTGTCATCAGAAACAACAGGTTCCTTAACAGCTTCAGGTTCGAACTGCTTCAATGGTTCAATTGGGTCCTTGACTGCTTCGACTGGATCCTTCATCTGAGCCTCATCTTGAACAAAATTCTCCCCATCTAATCCCTCACTGTCCTCAGTGACGTCAAGATCTCTTTCCCTGGGAGGCAATGTTTTCTCACTTCTCAGCGTAATTGCATTGGCAAACTCCTTGGGATTTTGAACAGCCTTCCCTGGGAATTGGCCAGGCTTTAGTGCAGAAGTAGAAGCAGATTGGCCTTCCATATATCTCATCTTCGAGTTCAGAGCATCAAATTTGACGTTCAGGTCATTGTAAGAACATTCCATCCTCTGACTAAGTTCAGCAAACTTCTTGGCAGTATCCAGAGAACCGCTAGCTTGACCCAGAAGAAGTTGTTGCATCATTTGCTTCATTTCTTGATCAGGAGCTGGAGTAGGCTGAACTGGTTGAGGGCGGAATCCGGACGGTGGTCCTGAGGGAGCCTGATAACCTTGCTGGAATTGCTGTTTAGGCATGAATCCTTGATTGTAGGGCACAAAAGGTTTTTGTTGACCTTGTTGTTGCTGCTGAGGAGGGTACACTTGATCATGTGGATTTGCAACGTTGGTGCTCCGGTAAGACAAATTGGGGTTCTTCTTATAGGGGTTGTAACCCTTGTTGTATCTACCTTGATTCTTGACGTAGCTGATCTCCTCAGACTGCTCACCCTCCCCATCTTGAACTTGGAAAGGGTCATCCTCAGATATGAAGTAGACGCTTTTCTGCTGACTTAGCAAGATGCGGTCGAGCTTTTCATTGACATTCTTGAGGTCTCTCTTGTACTTCTCCTCAGAGCCAGCATCTCCTCTAACTGTGCGATCATAGTCGTCATGGTAGTTGCCATTAGACTGGGCGAGGTTTTCGACTAGCTGCCATCCTTCATCAACGTCTTTGTTCAGGATGTTACCGTTAGAAGCAGTGTCAAGCAGCATGCGGATTTTCGGAAGTACACCATGGTAGAGAGTGCTCAGCAATGACTCGTTGCTGAATCCATGGTGTGGGCATTGGCTATGTAACTCTTGAAACTCTCCCAGGCTTTGCAGAATGATTCTGACTGTTTCTGAGTGAAGCTGGAGATTTCATTCCTGAGATGTGTTGTTCTAGAGTTGGAGAAGAATTTGGCCAAGAAAGCTTTCTTGTAGTCGTCCCAAGTGGTGATGGTTCCCTTGGGAATGTTTTTCTCCCATTGATGAGATTTGTCTCCCAGGGAGAATGGGAAGAGTCGCAACTTGTAACCATCCTCACTTACTCCATTGATCTTAGTGAGACTGCAAAGACGGTCGAACTCGTCCAGGTGATTGAGTGAATCCTCCATAGGAAACCCGTGAAACTTGTTCCCTTGGATCATGGAGATCAGACTACTTTTGATCTCAAAGTTGTTGTTATGCACAGCAGGAGGGACGATTCCAGCACGTTGAGTATGAGTGTTCGGTGCATCTCCAGCACCAATGTGTCGCGATCTTGGATCAGGTCCGTTAGGTTGTTCCATAGTGACTGGTGCGAGATGATCGGCGAGAAGACAACTAATCTCTTAGGCTAGGAATGTAAGTCTCTGGCACTAGTTGGTCAGACATTTCATCAAACACCTTTTGGGTGTGGAAATGTCTAAGACTTAGTTCCAATTGATCAGAGAGAAACTAGTATTTCTAACTCTAGTCCAGAAGGGAATCATACAAATCTAAACTTAAACACCCTACATACTAAGATCCTCCACCTAATCTATCCCATCCTCAAGAACTCTAACACTACTCAGATCCGGAAATCATCATCAAGGATGCAAACCCAGAAAACATTGAATCAAGCATCATGAGATAGACAAAAATGAGATGAACAACTTTGTATAAGAAATCCAATGCAAAAACTCAATAAAATCAAACCTATCTGATTACAAAGTCTCAAAATGTTTTAGGTGCTAGATAAACCTTCAGCAAAAACGAGATAAAAGATGTCTTGGTCGAAGACTTAACAAAATGTATTTACAGTCAAAACATGGAAAGCCCTAAAACATAAAACGACAAGGTAAAGAGTCGGTTTGGGAATCTCCTGAAGCGTGTGAGACTGAGCGTCTTCCTGGCATGTGCGACCGAGTCAGTGCAGCAAGGCGGATCGAGCGAGGTCGAGTGATGCGCATGATGAGTGGCTCGAGACGTGTCTCGACCGGATGGCTCGACCGATGCGTTTCCGACGTCTCCTAGATACTTGAAATACTCCGAAATGCACAATGTATGCCAAGATGATGCAAGAACTACCTAAAATGCAAAATGTATAAAAGACGCTAGAAAATGATGCAAAACAACTAGTTATCCTATCTAAATGCATGACAAATACATGCTAAGAAGAGGCAAAATATAGACATATCAATTCTCTTTCGGAGAAAGAGAAAAACATCACAAGACCTTGGTCAACAGAATATCAAGGCACTTATTACACTTAAGCAGTATAGCTACGCACAAGTGAAGAGAATCACAAAATCATTCGCGGAAGAGGTAGGGAGAGGAGGATTCTGATCTGTGTACCGAGGAACCCTTTCTGATGGTCGTATGGTTGCAGTGAAGGTCTTGAAAGACTCAAAGGGTAACAATGGTGAAGACTTTATAAATGAAGTTGCAAGCATGAGTCTGCTCTACTAGGATTCTGCTCTGAAGGTTCGAAGCGAGCAATTATTTATGAGTTTTTGGAGAATGGGTCTCTTGATAATTTCATCTCAAGCAAGAAGTCATCAAATATGGACTGGAACGAACTGTATGGGATTGTGGATGCATATGTGGTCTAGAGTACTTACACCATGGCTGCAGAACAAGGATTGTACATTTCGACATTAAACCACAAAATGTATTATTGGATGACAACCCTTTTTTCCAACGAAATAATGTTTTACTATTAGTACTCTTTGGGTTTAGTTTTAGTTGTCGTTTTTTAAATTTTGTTTCATAATAATTGTCGTTTTAGATTTTCAATACAATGTTTGGTAAAACTTCTAATTTTATTACATTTGGGATGCATATGTATCGGAGAAAAGTTTCAATGTGATTCGGTTGTTCTATTTTTAATAAATTCCCAGAGGCATTGCTTCCTCTGGTTTGGCCTATCAATCTTGGATTTTTTTTCTAATTAGTTGACAAAAAAAAAATCAATTTTATCTTAATTAATTTAATGTACTTTAGACAAGTAAAAAAATTAAAAATATATATTAAAGATTAATAAAATAGAAAAATAATAATTTTTTTAATTTGTATAATGGGGTTATACTTATAGACAAAAAATTTGAAAGAGTCAGGGTAATGGTGAAGACTTTGTTAGCCAAAGAGAATCAATACAATAAAACTAGAATGTGTTGCTCTTCTCTTCTGACACATCAGCCTCAACATTGAAGCTAGTGTTGGCACCTCAGAAAAAATTTACAGTCTATCAAATTAAAACAATTAAATACATGTCAACTTTTTTTTCGTTATGTGTACTAAACAAAAGAGAAACAAGTCTCCTTCGTGTTTTATCTTCTCCTCGATTTCTTCTCCGCGTTTTATCTATTCCTCAATTTCTTCTTCTTCTTTGTCGTCGTTTTGGTTCTTTCTTCTTCGACATGGTGTTTTTTTCTTCTTCGATCTACCAGAATCTATGTGTTTGTTTGTACCGGGGATTGCACAATACTAAGTAAATAAAGGTTTTGGGGGAAGAGTGGAGCTAGTCCTTTTATTAACGAGGTAATTTGAGGTCGTCACTTACAAAGAGCCAAGATTAAGTTCGTCAGTTCACAGGAGAACTAACAAACAGAATAATGACGAGCTCGGAAGTGGAAACGAATTACACAAAAGGCAATAACAATAATCGATGCAATGTATTGCTCTCTGGGTAATGTCTGGGGGTCTGGATCGGTTCCCAATAAATGTCTTGAGCTATTTATAGGTGAGGTGTGGAGTTAGAGCACTTTAGGGTTTCCACGCAAATTCCCGAAATTGCCCTCTGCGGAACTTAATGGACTTTCTCCCAAATATGTCGGGCCAAAGTCACAATTTATGCTCTTGTTGGGTCGAGCGGCATATTAGGGCGAAGCCCATATCCAACAGTGTTTATGCTCAATTTCTTCTTAGACGATTCACCGTAATCTATTTCGTGTCTTCATAATTATATTGGGGATTATTCTTCTTACAATAGATCCTTCGTTTCGTTTGTCAAATCCCAGCTAGATCTTTGCTTCAAAAATCTGTCATTAGCACCGGGTGCTTCACTGGATTTCGTATTCGTCTAAACATGATGCTTCTCCCCTTCCCTGATTCTCTTTCTACAGGTTTGCCTATAAATCAATCCGTTGAAATCAGGTTTGTTAGCTATAATCATATTTGTAACGCCTTCAAATTTTTATAAAATTTAATTCTATTATTTTTGTGTAGATTTGTTCATAACCTTTGATGGTTTAGGGTAGTATTTTGCGATTTTCTTAGTGTAAAATTCATTAGTAATCTGAATGCTTAAACGTTTAAGTTGTCTATTCGATTAATATAGACAAAGTGTTGGAATTGAGTCCTCCATTTAAACCTGCGAGGAGAAAGCTTCATTGGGATGAAACAAAGCAGAACATAGAAGAAAAAGAAGATGTATTGTCGACGAAGAAAGTCAACAACAAAAGAAGAAAGGAACAAGTCAACTAAGGAAGTTGGACTTAAAGTGTTTTGGTAACGAGAAGTGTTAATGGGCCGCAGGATTAGTCAAAGCCCAAATAAAAAAATGTGTTGTGGTAGTCACACTATCTACTATTTTGCTGTTTAGCACATATGCAAATTTTGGAGTGAGATTTACGGCTCATCAAGTAAAGTTATAGCTATGAGAAAAGTTTTCTAAAGATATGGTAAATTGAAAGAGTTGTTGGGCATAATTTGGATCCTGGCAAGGTAATTTGCTGAATCACCATTAATTTCTTCAATAATGAAAAAGTAAATTTTTCTGGAGAGGTAGGATGTTTTCTTTGGACAATATAATCTTTTTGGTATAACATATTTTGTCTTTAAACTTATTTCGTTGCTTATATAATCATTTTTCCAGTTATCACGTTATCAATATGATTTTTACGGAAAGAAATATTTTTTTTTCTTTTCAAAAATCTCTATACAAAACAAATAACTCAAACCAACATAATATATATATATATATATATATTATAAGGGAAAATTAAGCTAAGAAATTATTTATATCTTTATAGTGATAAATATATAATAATTCAGTTATTTACAATATTAACTATTAACTAAAATAAAAGTAAAAATAAGTAATTTGTGACGGAACTTAGTTGACTGATATTTTGGTTTCTTTATAGATCAGACTTAAAACATTTTAGAATAATAAATAAGATTTTTGTTGGTTTCTTAAAGTAAAATAAATTTTCACTAAAAAAAAATACAAGAAAGAAAATTCATAATTTTGTGTTTTTGCTAAGAGGATGTCATTTAAGTGGTTACCTTATAAATATTAAAATGCATAAAGTATAGAATAAAATTTGAGCAAAATCAGAATACTAAATTCATATTTTTACAAAACTTTTAAATGCTCAATCTTTCTTTTATCTTAAACTACAATTAATTATTAAAATTAGTTCCTATACCAACAAGTTCAAAAAAAAATCAAGAAAAAATTACAAACAACATACAAAAAAATACAACAAAATAGTAATTAAAAAAAAATCGAGCCCGCGACGTAATGCAAGTTCTATCCTAGTTGCTCTTAACAGCAACACAATAACACAATTTTTTAAGACAATGTTTTCTTCATGTTCGATTGATGCTTAAATACAAGAAATAAACTACTAAATTAGAACATGAAAGGTGGGCAAGAAAACACATTCCCACTAATTAACTAAACTCTTGGTCACGTCATCCTGTTCCTCACGTTGTGTCTCATCAGACTTGGTCAATGAAGTTGCGAGCATGAGCAACACATTTGATATCAATATTGTTTCCCTGCTTGGATTCCGCTCTGAAGGTTTCAAAAGAGCAATTATTCGCATTGAAAAAGAAAAAACTATAACATTTGTCGTTATTGAACTCAGCCATATTATGTATAATGTTGTCATGGGTCTAAGAAAGCCAATAAAATATCTCAATCCTTCTTCCTCAGTTTATAGAGGATCTTGGGTCTCACATACCTCTAGTCTTGTGCGTAGAATAATTATTAGTCTTTGATAGCAAAAATGCACACAATGTTGATTTTTTGGTCTAACAATTAATCTTCTATGGCTGATAAGGAAAAGAAAACAATTTACTGTATGAAGAAAAACAAAATTTAGGAGAATAGGGTATATTAAGGGTTACCAACAAGTCCCACTCAAGATTTAATTGTATGTTTTGGTTCCTTTTGCGAGAAAATTGTTATGAAAAGACTTACCTGTGCTAAATTCTAATATAAATAAATATAATTTATATTATATAAAAACTAAACATACAAAATATGACATAAAATGTGATTATTAAATAAAAAGATAATCAGATAAATTGTAATAGGCCTTTTTAACATTATCTCTCATAAAATAAATTAAGAAAATATTTGAAGGTGAAAATGTTTTCTTAACTTTAACAAGATTCCGTTTGGAAGTTTGCCTGTAAGCCCGGTTAGACGGGTTTAAAATGTTTAAAACGATTTCATGAAAAAAAATTCAAATCATGTCTCACATATCACTTTCTCATTCCCTCTAAATGAAAAAGATAAAATGATAAAAATGTCTCTTCGAATACTAGCTAAAAAAAATGGTATTTCCAATGCATAATAATAAAAATGTGATATTTTCGAAAATTGTCCAACGTCTTTTGTAGGATTTCTCGAAACACCAATGACAAATATCTCTCTATCTCAATTTCGTGTTTGTGTGTAATAATAGAGACTTCAAGAGTCCTTCATGGGCATTACCGTTTCCACTTGCTTCTTATCCTTACAAGACATGCATACGCCAAGAAAGAAAAAAAAAATAACGTGAGATTTGGTTAGAAAGACCAAACATAGGTTCCTTTAGTCCAACTCTTACATTATATACAAAAGCCATTCACTAATCTCATCATCTCTTTTCTTCTTCTTCACGTACCATTTTTTCTTATGTTCACTTACAATAAGATAATCAGTCTTTCCCCGAAAAACTCTATGTCCATTAAAGTCATAAGGTTGCTCTTTGTGATCCCATCTTGTGTTATCTCAGCCAACGATCTTTATAGACACTGCAGTGAACCGTTTAACTGCAGCGATCAGAGCGGTCTTTTGTACCCTTTCTGGATTCCTGGCAGAGAGGAATGTGGCCACCCGAAGTTCAATCTCGAATGCAACACAAATTTCGCAGAGGTTAGTTTCTCCTCTGTGAAGTTCAGAATCCTAGAAGCTGATTATATATCATGTAGGATAAGACTCGCCAGATCGGATTTTATCAACAATGTTTGTCCCCATGATCCTTTAAATGTGTCCTTCATGGATAACGTCCTTCCGTTTGCTCCTAACACCGAGTTGCTAACAATTTATTACGGCTGCAACTTTTCACTTGAAGTTTATACTTTTGGTGGCATGATTGGTTGTCGGAGTGATGAAATTGTTCACAAAAGAAATTATTATGTGACAAGAAACCTCTCCTCTCCTTTACTTAAAGGAGTTGGTCTATCTTTCAATGAATTCGGGATGTTTTGCGAAAGAAACGTTAGTATTCCTGCATCTGGACATTCCCTCAACGCACTGCAAAACAAGTCCGAGTGTAGAAAATCTAGGGAAGGCTCTTGAAGACGGTTTTGAGCTTGCACTTGACCAAGAATGTGTGACGTGCATAGGTTCTGGGGGTGCTTGTGGATATAATAAGAGCTCAAGTGGATTCATCTGTTATTGTGTAGATGAACCACATAATGGTACTTGCGGTTCAAGAAAAAATGGTATTCCCTCTGTCCCATTAAATAAGAGTTTTAGGTTTATTTTTTTATTTGTTCCGTTTATAAGATTTTCTCAAATTTTTATGGATAATATAAACTATTTAATTATGACGGTTGCCCAAAAAAAAAAAAAAAACTATTTAATTATGACTATCGGAATTCTGCAGTACTCCCTCTGTTCCATTATATAACTTTTTTTAGCAAAAAACACAATGTTTAAGAAAACATGTTAAATGTTTTTTTATTTTTACATAAAATTTATTATTAAACATTTATCCAAAAGAAAATTAACCAATAGAAAAAAAAACTGAAAAATACAAATGGTCATAACATACTAAATAAACATAAATGATGCATAGAAATCTGGAAAAAAAATTATAAGATAGAACAAAAACAAAGGCCTGAGAAAATATTAAAAAAAAATTATAAGATTGGAACAGAGGGAATATATTTTTCTATTGGTTGAAATTAAATAAACAATAAAATAAATATTGTTTTTAATAAAATGAGAGATGAAGTAACATTTCTTGCCTACATATTCTAGCTTCCTAATTTTTTTTTAATAAGAACCACCATTTGGGTATTGAGTGCCAAATGAACTTTGGTGTCGTTCCATTGATGCAGGAATCTCTTATGGAGTTGAAGTAAAAATAGGTGCGTAACCTTTTCCTATTCTTAGGGGGGTGTATTGAAACTATGATTTTGGAAGATTTTATGGGATTTAGAAAATTTGGAATTTTGATAGATTTTAGGGAAGTTAATATGATTTATGGTAGAATTCTTTTAAATCCCACCTAAAACCATGAGATTTGGATTTGATTTCTGTATTTTTAACAAAACAAATCCTCTCAAATCCTCCAGAATCCCTAAAACTAATTAAAATCCAAATCCACAAACTGTTTTGAATAACAGTGGATTTTAAAGTAGATTTTTAAATCATCAGTTCAATAACAGTGGATTTCAGGAGATTTTAAAGTAGATTTTTAAATCATCAGTTTAATAACAGTGGATTTCAGGAGACTTTTTAAAATCCATGATTGAATAACATAGGATTTGTAAATTTAACACAAATCACTTAAAATGTCAAGTTGAATACACCCCCTTTAAAGTATACCTGATGTGATTTTGAATTGTTTATCTTTTCTTAGACACATGATTTAATTTTTTTCTTATATTAGGTTCAGGAGTAGGTGGCACTCTGTTCCTGGTCCTGGTTTTAACGTTGTTTCTCCTAATTCTACGAAAGAGAAGAACATTGCATGATCTTGGTCAACAAAACCTCAAGACACTTATTCCACAACCAAGACTCAAAACACTTATTACACTGAAGCAGTATAGTTACGCACAAGTGAAGAGAATTACAAATTCATTCACGCAACAGATTGGGAGTGGCGGATTTGGAATTGTGTATAGAGGAACCCTTTGTGATGGAAGTTTGGTTGCAGTGAAGGTTTTGAAAAACCTAATGGGTGATAATGGCGAAGACTTCATCAATGAAGTTGCAAGCATGAGTCAAACTTCTCATGTCAACATTGTTACCCTCCTAGGATTCTGCTTTGAAGGTTCTAAGAGAGCAATTATTTATGAATATCTCGAAAATGGGTCTCTTGATAAGTTCATCACAACATCGATGGATATAGATTGGGCGACACTATCTAGAATTGCGCTTGGAGTTGGTCGTGGTTTAGAATACTTGCACCATGGCTGCAAAACAAGGATTGTACATTTTGACATAAAACCTCAAAATGTACTGTTAGATGAAAATTTTATCTCCAAAGTTTCAGATTTTGGCCTTGGTAAGCTTTGTGAGAAGAAAGAGAGCATCTTGTCATTGCTAGACACAAGAGGTACAATAGGGTACATTGCGCCCGAGTTATTTTCAAGAATGTACGGTAGAGTTTCCCACAAGTCAGATGTGTATAGCTACGGAATGTTGGTTCTTGAGATGATAGGAGCAAGAAATCAAGATTCGGTTGCTCAAAGCTCTGTATCGAACACAAGCTCAATGTACTTTCCTGAATGGATATACAAGGATCTTGACAAGGGACACTCAGGAAGGCTTAGGAGAGACTTCAATAGCATCAAAGAAGAGGAGCTAGTAAAGAAGATGACACTGGTGGGTTTGTGGTGTATTCAATCTTCCCCATCAGATCGCCCAGCGATGAACAGAGTTGTAGAGATGTTGGAAGGAAAAGTCGATGCTATTGAAGTCCCTCCTAAGCCTTTTTTTCAAATTCCATCAGCGCCTTTTAAAGAATCTTCTTTGCTTTTAGAGAATATTTCGGGTTCCACTTCCTGAGATAAATATGTTCCATAAATGTCGCATAAAGAAAGAAACCTCATTGGACAATCACAAAAGCAGAAAATGCATTTATCAAAGTAGTACACACCATCAACATAATTATCAATGTAATATTCTTAGAATCAATTATGAGAAAACCATTTTTAGGAATGGTTTTTGTTGATTTTACCACTTTTTGAATAGTTTATAAATTTTACCACTTTCGAAATTACAAAAATTTGATTTAACATGCGTTTTATTTGTTATGTTTGGGTTTAGTCGGTTCGATTTGTTCTTAGGGTTTAGTATTTGGTATTAAGTACGTATTGTATTACAAAAAAAACTGAAAATACGTATTTTTTTTCTTCTTAAAAGTGGTAAAATCCACAAATTATTCAAAAAACTGTATATCCAAAAGATTTTTATAAAAAGTGGTATTTTTAACAAGAATCACAATATTCTTATATTCAAACCATGTCATTATCCTTTATATATTAACTACAGAGAGTGCACTAAGAGCATCCCCATTGCTAAGGTACCTTTGGAGTCTTTTAGTCTTATATGTATCATTTTAACAAAATTTTATTATTTATAAAAATTTTAAATTATCTTAGAAAATAAACTTATTATATGAAGATACGTGTGGAATGGGTTTCTAAACTAGATACTAAATTAATCAAATTATTTATGTCTCTAAATTATCTATGTTCTGATCTTTCGTTTGTTAACGTTGATTTTTACACTAATTGAATTTTCTTCTTCGACATCATGACTCATGAGTCAATGTCAATAATAGTAAATGCCTTTTTCCATACTTTAATTTTTTCTGCCATTTCTTTTGAACGAGCAACTGAAAAACAAGGAAGGCACCTTCACATATTATGTCCATTAGATTCAGAAATGACTTTGAAGTCGTCGTACAAGAATATATATATAAAAAGTAGTAGAATCGTAAGTTCATTTTTTTTCTTTTTATCAAACTCGTAAGTTCATTTAGTTTTAAACTTTTAATTATTACAAAACAACGACTTAGAGTCTTAGACCAAACCATTTTCCCAATTGCTTCATCTCTTCATCTTCACCATTTTTTTAATTCACCTGCAAGTCTGCAACACAATGATCAATTTGTCTCTTTCGCTGACAAAATCTATACCTTATAGCTTCATATGGATGCTCTTTGTCATCCCATCTTATGTTTTCTCAGCTGAGCAGCATCAAATACTCTGCAGTCCCTCGTTTACCTGTGGCAATCGGAGCGGCCTCTTGTACCCTTTCTGGATTCCTGAGAGAAAAGATTGCGGTCACCCCGACTTCGAGCTCGACTGTAGCGGAGGATTTCCAGAGCTTATCATTTCCTCTGTGAAATTTCGAATTATAGCAGCCAACTATACCTCTGGTATCATAAGACTCGCCAGATCCGATTATAGCGGTGATCCATGTTCCCAAGATTCTTTAAAGATTTCTTTCAACGAAATGGTCCTTCCACTCGCTAATACCACCGACTGGCTAACCGTTTATTACAACTGCAGCCAAGACTTTTCACCGTTTATTTCTACTTATGTGAAAGAGCTTGATTGTCCGGATGATGATAGAAGAAATTACTATGTGACGAGAAACCTAGTGTCCTCTCTACTTGAAGGGTATAGTCCGGTTTTCATAGACTTTAGGAGATCTTGCAGCATAAACGTCAATATTCCCGCATCTAGAACCGCACTGAACACACTCGAGAGCACTCCAAGTACAGCTAATCTAAATAAGGCTATTGAAGAGAGTTTCGAGGTTGGAGTTAACTTAGATTGTAAGAAGTGCAGAGACTCTGGGGGTGCTTGTGGATATAATCACACACTTACCACAAGTGGGTTTGTCTGCTATTGTATAGATGATCAGCCAGGTAACGGTGTTTGCGGTTCTACAGACAAGGGTAAGATTATCTTGCCTACTTATTCTAATTTCCTATTGGTTCTTCCTCAAGAACCACCACTTTAAATCTCCCAACCCACCCATAAACCCTACTTAATCTAATTTCCTAATGATTCTTCCTCAAGAACCACCACTTTAAATCTCCCAACCCACCCACAAACCTTTTGACTAGATCATCTACAGAACATCCTTACAGTTTCTGATAAACTATCTATATACAGAAGAAAGAATCTCAAGTTTTTTTTTCATTCATAGTTCTGTATTCAGTTCCAACTAACCTTTTTCTGGCGCCATTCCATTTTTGATGCAGGTGGCAAGAAGTCTACTAAAGCAAATACAGGTGTTCCCTTTTTTTCATGTTCTTTCGCAACAACTGATTTGATTAACATAGGCAACATCACAGACTTATTACGATTTCCTTTTTTTTTTATCCTTCTCTAGGTATTATTGCAGCTGCTGTTTCTATATCGGCGCTGGCTCTCATAGTCGCATGTGTGTTCTTACTCATCAGACGGAGAAGATATACACAAGAAGCTCAGTTCACAAGCAAGGACTATGATGTGAAAAAACAGAACCTAATGGACCTTATTCCACTCAAACACTATAGTTATGCGCAAGTACAGAGAATTACAAAGTCATTCGCCGAGGTGGTTGGGAAAGGCGGATTTGGAACAGTCTACCGAGGAACTCTTTCTGATGGTCGTAGTGTTGCCGTGAAGATTTTGAAAGACTCAAAGGGTAATGGGGAAGACTTCATCAATGAAGTTGCAAGCATGAGCAAAACTTCTCATGTCAACATTGTTACTCTTCTAGGATTCTGCTCTGAAAGTTCGAAGCGAGCAATTATTTATGAGTTTTTGGAAAATGGGTCTCTTGATAAGTTTATTTCGAGCAAGAGGTCATCAAATATGGACTGGAAGGAACTATATATGATCGCGTTAGGCGTTGCTCGTGGTCTAGAGTACTTGCACCATGGCTGCAGAACAAGGATTGTACATTTCGACATTAAACCACAAAATGTACTATTGGATGACAATCTTTCTCCGAAAGTGTCAGACTTTGGCCTTGCTAAGCTCTGCGAGAGGACAGAATCGATATTGTCACTGCTGGAGGCAAGAGGAACGATAGGTTACATTGCACCTGAAGTGTTTTCAAGTGTGTACGGTAGAGTATCCCACAAGTCAGATGTTTATAGCTATGGAATGTTGGTTCTTGAGATAATTGGAGCAAGGAACAGAACACCAAATGAAGACCCTTCATCTAGCACAAGCTCAATGTACTTTCCTGAATGGATATATAAGGATCTTGAGAAGGGAGACAATGGAGGGCTTATGGAGAATGGAATCAGTAGCGAAGAATACAACGAGATAGCAAAGAAGATGACATTGGTAGGTTTGTGGTGTATTCAGCCTTGGCCATCAGATCGCCCAGCGATGAACAGGGTTGTAGAGATGTTGGAAGGAAACCTTGATGCTCTTGAAGTACCTCCTAGACCTGTTTTGCAATCTTCCGTAGTGCCTCATTTCGAATCTTCCTGGATTTCAGAGGAAAATTCAGTCTCCTCTTAGATATGATTTTATCTATAAAATGTAAATTGCGAGCTTTTAGTTTATGAGTAAATCTCTGTGGTTTACATGTAAATGTTATTTGCATGAAAAACAATAAAACACATGTTATTACATTCTCTGCTATTAGATAGATGACGTTCATGCGTATTTATTTGAGTCATTGCTCAACACGATCATGACAAACAGATATAGCAGATAGTATGGTCCGGTTTTACACGATATCGTTCTCATTAAAGATTTATGTCCATGATTTACCTCTGTTTCCAAGAAAGACTGAAACCCGCAATGATCAATCTCTCTCTCTCAGTTTCCTTTTTCAAGGTCAACTAATAGAGACATGATAAAAAGATTCCGAGTCTATATGTACCTGTCACTATCCTTCCATGACTTGGCCCTTCACGAACAGGTACTATCTCACCAGTTCTTGCCCTGGTCTTGTTTTGGCTCTTATTGTAAGAAAACATAAAGAAGAAGACACGTTCTCAGAAACACAAGCTATGTGGAAAGAAAAAAGCACCTTGTCACTGCAGAACACAAGAGGAACGATAGGGTACATTGCACCTTAAGTGTTTTCAAGAATGTTCGGTCGAGTCTCCAACAAATCAGATGTGTACAGCCAAGGAACAAGGAAAGAGTTGAATAAAACTCTGCATCAAACACCAGCTCAGTGTACTTTCCTGGATGGATATACAAGGATCTTGAGAATGGACAGACTGGAAGGCTTATTGAGAATAGAATCAGCAGCGAAAATGAGGAGGTAGCAAAGAAGATGACCTAGTGGGTTTGTGGTGTATTCAATCAACCCATAACCCATCAGATCGCTCAGCAATGAATAGAGTGGTGGAAATGATGGAAGGAAACCTTGATGGTTGATGCTCTTCAAGCCCTTCCTAGGCCTGTTTTTCAAATTTCCACAGCGCCTCTTTAAGAATCTTCTATGCTCTCAGAGGATATTTCGGTTTACAGAGATGTATGTTCCATAAATGAAACCTATTAAAGCATGAAAGCAGTAAAATACATTTATTCACGAAATGAAATATGCTGTTACATTCCAGATTGTCACCAGACTAGACCTTTTTTTATCTTTTAATATCTAAACCTATCAACACTCTCATTTTGGATATCTTACTATTCATCGAACTTCTCCAGCCAACTGTCTAGACTGTGACTAGAAACCCCTCGAAAGTAAACCCATTTTCAAACATATAAGTAATCTCACTCTATGGTAGTTTGCTCTGCTTGTTTGTTGCCAAGTGATGCAACAAATTTCTTCAGATGTCTAATGAAATCTGGATAGAGTTCAAGGTCGCAGTGTCCACCTCCACTTATCCACAAAGGTTCATACTTCTCTTTGCTGAGTTCCCAGAGCCGTTTTCCGTGAGACCAATCAACTACTTCGTCTGCAGTTCCCTAAAAGACCAAAAAGATAGTTCAGTGACTTGTATTCATCAGTTTCCCTAGTCTGAAAAATGCATAATAACCTGTCTTATAACAATCACAATCATAATGAAAAGTGGAGCAAAATAAAGCCAAATGATGGTGTCACTTACATGAATTACTAGTACAGGACAGGTAACTGAGCCGATCTTGTCAATATTCTGAAAAGCATGGACTTGCACAGGTGATTAAACGCTATAAATGTAATCAGAAACAAAAAAAAAAAATTGCTGTCTAGTAAATCACCTTGTAAATGTCAAACCAATATGTACATTTCACCGGATACAAGACCCTCATCCCAGACAGAATAGGGCACTGTAACACCACGCCTCTCAAGTCAGGTGTGCGCGAAGCTAGATCAACCGTAGGTCCACTACCAACAGATTGACCAAATAATATCAGTTGACCGTCTTGTACACCATACTTTTCCTTAAGGCATTTATAACATGCTTCTATATCAGCATATGTATTACACTCGTTTGCCTGATTCATAAACCAACACTACATCAACAAGAAACAATCCATGGAAGCCTATGCCTAATAATCCAAGTATCAAATGAAAATATCAACTATATATCAATAAGAATCAATCCATAGTTAGCTCGGAAACCATACCTGTCCAGTAGACTGACCATAACCAGAGTAATCATACCTGAGAAAGACAACAATCAACAATGAAAAAAGGCAAAATAACAAGTCAAAGTCAAAAACTTTCAGATGATATGTGTCTATGACAATGTATGAACAAATCCTCGTTTCTATTAAAAGTATCACCTTTGAGGTTAAAGCACTAATTTTTTTTTTTCCAAAGATTGATTCTTTACTTGACATATCATTCCAAAAACAAAAACAAATTCAGATTCAACCACAAAAGTTTGTTTACCCCATAAGATTGACGCGAAGGCGATTGCTAAGCTCAACGAAAAGCTCAAACATTTGTCCGACATCAGCAGCGTTACCATGAGAATACAAAACCGTGCTGTTAGCTTTCGAATGTTTCACATAAACAGCAACGATCTCGTTGCCGAAACGAGTACGAAGCTTCAATATATCAACATCATCGCGACGAGGTATCTCCGGTATGTATAAACGTCCGCCGCAGCTTTCGTCGGCTACAACCTCATACGACGGTGGCGTTGGTGGGAAAAACGCAAATTTAGCAGCGATCGATGATGTTACACCTCCCATGATGATGATGAATTCTAATTCATAAAAATTAGACCTTTTTTATCGGAACTAGTTGAAACCCTATAAATTTTATTTGGATTTTGTGAGATCTTGATGGAGATGGAGAAGAGGGGGATTGGGAAATTGAGGAGGAAAGGGAGAAGAAGAGGAGGAGGAGGAGGAGATTGATGGAGGATTTTGGAAAATCGTACAGCGGCGCGTGAGATGGTAGAGGTGGCGCGTGGTTGGGTGATGTGAGAGATGTGAGAATGTATTTGAGAAGATACGTTTTTGTCAAAGTTTTTAAAAAGTCAAAATTGGGAAAATGATTTTATTGGTGGATGGAGATTCTCCATGCTGCGATTTTATAACTTATTTTTTAGGTTTATTTTAAACGAAACAAAAAAACATGTCGTTTATAAAAAGAAAAATTATTAGCAAAAATAAGTAGGTGATTGTTGATGATTTGTTTTTGTAAGTCAACGAACTTGGAGATATTTTATAGGGTAATATTAGTGAATACCACATCTTTCACAAATAATACAGAAACTACCACAACGTCAGAGACATTGGGTAACTACCACTTTCCATACGACGAAGATGACATTCGTGCCCTCACCAAATACGCGGGTAAATTCCAAAGCCGACAACAGGTTGGACTACGTAGGGAACAATAGCATGAGTAGGCAATGATGGCTTTGTAATAGAAAAAAACACATGTTGTTAAAGCTAGATTGGCGTACCTATTTCAAACTATTGCGTGTTTTTTCATAAAACCCGTGATACGATAATAACGGGACTAATTATTTCTGCTATGAACAGGTTGATGGAATGATTTTCTGACAAAGTTAATTCTACCGTACTTTTATGGGTACTAATTACAATGTTTAGTTCTGTTTTTTCCTGAAATACAAAGTGCTATGAACAGGTCGATGGATTGTTTCCAAAGCTATTTCAGGATCAAACAGAACTAAACATAGTAACTAGGAGATGCAATGTTTGGGAACACTTTACTTTGCGAGTGAAGCCCTGTGGCGACTAATAAAAAAAAATTGTTAAAAAACATACATCGAGGAATCGGAAGGCGATACCAGTAAAGGAATAGTCGTCCATTCTGGGTAATTTTGGCCTACAAATATGATGGGCACCCGTTAAACTGGAAAACGGTGGGTTTCAAGGCAAAGGTAAGCCCAAAAGGACCATTATCATTTCCGAGTTAGGTAGGTCAACATGTCAACACATATTGTGTTAAGATATTAAAGCAAGCGATTCTAAAAAAAAACTTTCATCATTACTCTTCTTTTTTCTGTACAACCAACTGTCGTGTCAAAAGAAAGTGCACAAGCTTCCCAGAGAAAGGCGATCCTTTCCCAATGTCGAGAAGATTACCAAATTGAGAAGCTCTTAAGTAATGTAAATCTTCAGGGTACAACGATGCGTTAAGAACTTCTATGTAACTCAACTCGCTATACGAGTGGACTCGTTCACCATTGGGTTCTGCACCTTCTTTGAATAGACGTAACAGAAGCCCTGTGTTCGCCATCAGCTATAAAGGTACAATTCCGTTAGGTCAGTTTTTAAGGTCAATATGCGGGACTGTAAAAAAAAAATACAGGTAGAATTCTTTGGGGTCTACCTGGATTTTTTGGCCTTTACCTTCACAATTAGATGAGTAAACCTTGTTTCAGACATGCGATTGGGACCCAATAATTGCCAACAGTCGTTCTCGCCGAAGAAAAAACAGAAACCCGTACACGGTGAATGGGAAACAAACACAAAACTGAACGGGACTTACAGTACGGAGTTGAGATGGAAGGATGAAAAGTCACTGCGTTTGGTTTCTGGGAACTGTACTTATGAAAGATACTACTTTATCAAAATGTGCACAAAGGTTTACTGTTACAACCGAGTAAATATGTGGTCATAAATGATTGCGTACTTATGTGAATTATCCCATCTATTTAGTTTTTTTTTTTAAATTTGGAATTCAAACAATTAATGATAGCTACCTATATTTAATGTCTCCTATAGAGTACTCACCTATAGGAAGGCTATCGATGTAATTACACCATCCCCACCCGACACCTACATACAGTACTGATTGTGGTAGTTCCTTAATTAAGTCTGGTTTTCCTATTTTATATTATGTAAAGAAAAGAATTGAAAAAATGTTGAATGTGGGTATTTGTTATGATAAAACAATTAAATGTAGAGAATATGTTTATAATCCAGCTATATTAATTGAGAAGTATAAATATAAAACTAACCTTATAAAATGTAAAAGAAAATATATTGTCATGCCACAGGTCTTAAGACAAATGTTTAATTTTTCAGTAAAAAATAAAGAGTAAAATATAATTTTAATATTAGACTAATAAAGTTTTTTAAATAATTATTAAGTTTTAAATAAAAAAATATCTCTCTAATTTTATGGACGAAAATTACTAGTTAATTTAAAACAATTGTAAACTAATCAGAATTTAAAAAGTAAGATTTTGTATCTAAGTATCCAAATTATTAGTTTAATAACAGAAAGATGATGGGAGAATCATAATTATGAAAGATTTTGTTAAGATTTTAAATTATGATTCTCCCATTATCTTTCTGTTATTTCATTTACAAATTTTTTTGAATTATCATATAATACATATGATAAATAAATATGTAGATTTTTTTTTTGTACATGTTGTGATTTGAATTTTTAAAAATGAATATATATTACTCAATCTATGAAAAAAATGTGTCTTTTCATGTTCCAAATCGGTGGGTTGATAAAACTAAATTTTTGTAGTTGATAAATTAAATAAATTTTATTTGCTCATAATTAAAATATAATAATTACTACTTAAAAATATTTCACAAAATAATAATGCAAATACAACAAACAATATAAAAAGGTATATACATCAAACAAATTAAAATGCTATAATATTCTAAAATAATTAGTATTTAAAAAGATATATGTAGATTTACCTTGCAATATTAAACACTATTCAGCTTCATTAGTCTTTTGATATGGTTATGTAATCATCATGCTATCGATTGTGACAATGTAGTTGGCTAATTCTATATTCTCGAATGAAAACAAATTGCCATGAAGTCTCATTTAGTGTGTCACCAAATTCAGAATAGCAAGTACAATAATTGTTCAAACTTGTCAATATCCTCATCAAACCACTAAGTTTTTTTGTTTCTTTAAACACCACTAATTAAAGGTAATGGGGGATTTTCAAGACAGTAGAAAATGTTACCAAAAAGTAATAAATTTTTGGTATTCATCTCTTTTATATGTCAGAATATGTGTTTTTTGAAATAGTGATTAATGTTTAGATGTAACATCCGCGAACCAATTATTGGTTTTCTGGAATGGGTGTCGATCGACACCATGGTGGTGTCGGTCGACACCAACATTCTCTAGTTCGACCAGTTCGATTTAGTTATCGATTTGGACCGGTTTGGTTTAGGGAAAACCATTGAACCGAGGTTTAAAAGAGGGAAAACGACCTAGGGTCGTGTTTTTGTTGTCTTACGCCGTTTGAGAGTGAGAGAAAGAGGAGAAAACAGTTTCTAAAAGTTCTTGAGAGAGTTTGTGAAATTTCAAGGTGTTTTTGGTGAGATCTTGCTGTGGGAGTGAGGATCTAGGGCCAGGAACGTGTTAGAAGGTTGCTGAGAGTGTAGGATTCGTTGCTGTTGGTCCAAATCTTCCTGCAAAGAGGTGAGTGCATGACCATGGCTAATCTAAGCCTTTGATGTCCTTGTTCTTGTTTGTTTGTTGTTGTTTTTGTGTGTTCTTCTTGCTGGGATTGGTTGCTACAGGTTCCTATGGACGTATTTGGCTTGGGTTATGAGTATTGGGCGATTTGGAGGAGTTTGGGAGCGAGATTCGACTCTCGGCTTCGAGCGGATCGCGATTGCAGAGGGAGTGTCGGTCGACACCAGCAAATTGGGCATCGATCGACACTGTGGGGTAGTGTCGGTCGACACCAAGGCCAGTGTCGGTCGACACTCGGCTGGTGTCGGTCGACACCTCTCGTCCAGCGAGACATGTTTGATTTCCTGGTTTGTATGTCTTGTTTGTTGATTGTTTGAAATATTGATATCATTGTTGCTTGTGTGTATAGCCCAGTAGATGGGAGGATTGCCTCACTGAGTGTTTATCAAATACTCATGCATCTCAATATGTGTTTGTGGTGCAGGTAAAGGCAAAGTGTGATCGTGGAATCAAGGCAATGAAGAGGAGGATGTTCTAGGGACTCGATTGTATGTTGTCTGGCATTGCTAGGTTGCTAGAGTTGGGTTTTTAGGAACATTGTTAGGTTGTCGGTTTCATGTTTCCTGATGTTTGATTATTGGATTGTTGTTATGGATATTTATTGGTTATATTATTATTGGATATTTATTGATATTGCTATTTCCGCTGTTGTCTGTGGTTGTGGATAGGTGGCTAATGGGTATGGGACCAATAGTTGTAGTTTATATTATATTTATATTTATTATTTATTAATTAAAAAAAAAAAAAAAAAAAAAAAAACGGGTCGGATCGTTTCAGTTGGTGACAGCTTGTCGTGTGAAGGTTGTTAAAGGGTGGGGACCAGGGTTCAAGGAACGCCTGGCGCACCAATAACCTACTGGTGAATTGGGATATCCACAGTGATGAGTTAGCCCCCCGCTAGCTGCCCTGCAGGACCAGCTTGGGGTCCGTTGGGACGGCTAGCGGAGGGTTAGCAGGGTCCACGGACGGTCCGTTGGGGCAGATAGCGGGGGGCTAGTGGAGTCCACGGGACGGGTTGTCATATTAGATTTTACAATTAAACAAAATTATATGTCGGTTTGGGTTTCTAAAATAATTAGGTTTAGATTTTTTACAATTAAAAGAAAATTTATGTTATTTTGGGTCTACGAAAGAGTGGTTAAGGTTTAGATTTTATAATTAAAAGAAATTATATGTCGTTTGAGTTTATAAAACAGTGGTTAGGGTTTAGATTTTATAATTAAAAAAATTATATGTCAATTTGGGTTTACAAAAGAGTGATTAGATTTTAGTTTTTACAATTAAATATATGTCGGATTGAGTTTACAAAAGAGTGGTTAGGGTTTAAATTTTAAAATTAAACAAAATTATATTTCGGTTTGAGTTTATAAAAAAATGGTTAGGTTTTAGATTTTGTTTTCTGAATTTAAAAATTATATTTAGGTTTTTATTTATTTATTAAAGTACAGTATGTTGATTTACTTCAATTGCTTTAATTATGTAGATAATATTCCTAATTGTTTTGTTTTATTTACATAAATTACATGACAAATTTTGATCGGCTAACAAAGAGGGGGTGAATGAGAACCCAAGGATTGTCGAGCAAAAAAATAAGAAAAATTCTCTTTATGTGTTAGAATATGAGTTTTTTACAAGTAACTATTAGTAAAATACACACAAAATCTCTTAACAAGTTTTATACTTTGAAGCTCTATGCATTTTTAGAAGTGGAAATAGATTGAAGATTATAATGAGTTTGTCTCTATAAATGCTAATACTGTGTATTTCAAAAAACAAATTGATATTACCAATATTGAAATGAAGCTGAATATTTTTCGTATATAAAAAAGTGATCTCTTTAGACCTCAGTTTTCATTTTCTTCTTCGTGTGGTCTCTTCTTTCTCTCCTTCTTTGCGGGTACGACTTCTGCTCTTTTATTCTTCTTTAAAAGCCCCCTCAGATTTGGGTTCTTCCTCATCATCAACCTCCTTCTTCTTTTTATCTTTTTTCTTGGATGAATCTGTTGTGTGGGTTTGTCCTTCCTCTTCGGGTTCGACTTCTGCTCTCTTCTTCTTCTTAGACTTCTTCTTTGAAAGCTCCTCAGATATGGCTTCTTCCATAAGGCTTCTTCTTCTTTTCGTCTTTCTTCTCGGATGATCTGCAGCAGGGTTGTTCTGAGTCTGTAGAAAACAAAAAAAAAAAAACAATATATCCAAAAACTCAGTTGCACAAATTCACAATTCAGAAGTTTCTCTCACATAAGTACAAAAGAAAGTTGGAGAAACAAACTATGAGAGGAATTTATCTGACCATAGCAAGAGCGGAAGAAAGATTTAAGACTTACCAATTTGGTATCTTCTTATATAAAGTTTTGTTTCCCTTGTAGTCAGCAGGTCTAACCTAACATTTGAAGGTTGACATTTGTGTGAACAGAGATTCAACAATGCAAAATATGTATAGGCCATCATGCTCTCTATGTCTAAGATGACTTTGTTTTCTGTGCGGAATATACACGTTCTTATTGGTTGGCCTTCTTACGAGGATTTGGTCAATCTTGATTCCGACTTCTGGAAGTTTTCAGAGTATCTAATAAGATGACGTTTTGACGGATTGATTGCATGTAAAGCATTTTGTGAATAATTGGTGGAACGTTTTTGAAATTTAACAATAATAATATTAGTAATGATTAATGTTTGAAATAAGTTTTGGTGGCTAATAATTTAGTTTTAGATTATTGTAATAATTGTAATAATAATTTCAAAATATAAAAAAAGAAATTAGTTTATTAAAATAAAAAATTCTCTCAAACGAAAAATATTTCTATATTTATTTTCAAAAAAATATTTTATTTACAAAAAATATTTATATAGTCTTTTATAATTTAGTTTTATTAGACAATTTTAAAACCCGCACAAACTAATCTAGTGTACAATAAACTATATTGCGTGAACTTTAAATCCGTTTAAAACATCACATAAAATATAAAATTAATATTTGAAAACAAGTTAAAATTTAACATATTCTTTTTAAATTTGTGTAATCTAGTTAACTTATGTAATCATTTATCAATCGGGACAACGTTGCAGGCCAATTCTTTAAATGAAAACAAATTTTTATAAACTCTCTTTTATTGTATGACCAAATTCAGAATACAGTAATTGTTCAAACTCGTCAATATCCTCATCAAACACTAAATTATTCTTGCAATTTTACACGAAAAACTTGCAATAATAAGACCTAACACCTAGACCAAGAAATAAGCTTTTCACAAACGTATTGGGAAAAATAATATGTCGGTTTGAGTTGAAAAAAAAAATTACAATTTAAAAAAATAAAAGAAATAATATGTTAGGATTTATATTTTACAATTAAAAGAAATTATATGTCAGTTTGAGTTTACAAAAGAGCGTTTTAGGTTTAGATTTTACAATTAAAAATATTATATGTCGGTTTGGGTTTTCAAAAGAATGGTAAGATTTTAGTTTTTACAATTAAAAGAAATTATATGTCGGTTTGGGTTTTCAAAAGAATGGTAAGATTTTAGTTTTTACAATTAAAAGAAATTATATGTCGTTTGGGTTTACAAAAGAGTGGTTAGGCTTTAGATTTTATAATTAAACAAAATTATATTTTGGTTTGGGTTTATAAAAAAATGGTTAGGTTTTAGATTTTGTTTTATGAATTTAAAATTTATATTTAGGTTTTTATTTATTTATTAAACTACAGTATGTTGATTTACTTCAATTGCTTTAATTGTTTAGATAATATTCCTAATTATTTTGTTTTTTTTTTCATCGAAAAGTGAATTATATTGCTACTGAATTATTACAGTGTTTAGTGAAAACAAATTGAAACCGAGTATGCCACCATCTTATGTCTTGAATAATTCCTTCGATAGATATATCATGATGTTTGTGATGGAGTATCCTTGTGAGTACTTGACAATCACCTTCAAAGCAGATAGATGTATGTCCTTTGGTCCAGGCTTGCTGTATTGATGATAATAATGCTTTGGCTTCCGCTTGCAGAGGAGACATTGCTGAGCCTAGTTTTTGTGACCCCCAACCTTTTGATATACCATTCAAATCCCTCCAAATCCACCATCCTGTTGCTTGATTAGTGTATTTATCGAATGCAGCATCATAATTACACTTTATTGTTGTATTTGTTGGTATGGTCCACCTTGGTATGTATTGTTGCTCATTTGAGGAATCTGAATTTAGCTGAGGGTTGTAAAGATACCAGTCCTGGACATCATTCTTAACTCGAAGAGCTAGAATCCTAGGAGATACTGTGCGATTTTCAAAAATAAATTTGTTTCTCGCTTTCCATAGATGCCACATTGTCCACAGAGGTTGTAAAGGAGTTAAATCTGTCATTTCAGTCATATGATCCATGTCTAAAAAGGCTGTAATGATTTGTTCACTGTCATAGTTCAGTGTTAAAAGAACCTCTATAGGAATATTGGACAGATCCCATACTTCTTTAGCATAATAACAGAAGAACAATATATGTTCAATTGTCTCATCATTTTGGAAGCATCTGGGGCATACTGGATCAAGATTCATACCCCGTGTATTAAGTCGGGTAATAGACGGTAGTGCCTTTGACATCAATCGCCAAAGAAAATGTTTTACCTGAGGTAAAATTTTCAGTTTCCAAACTCTGTTTTTAAGTGAAACAGAACCGTGAGGTATTGGCCCTTGTGCGAGTGCCATGTCTTGATTGTGCATGCTTAACCAGTATCCAGATCTTACAGTGTATTCACCCGACTTGTTGTAATTCCAAATTAGTCTATCAGACGTTTCTTGTATAGGTAGGTAACTGTCTTGAAATAAATTATGATCATGTGGATGAACCTGTGACAATATTTTTTCTTGGTTCCAAAAACGCTGATGACCAACTTTTAGCATGAGGTCTTTAAACAAGCAGGGATTCGAGTTGGCACTTCGTATAGGTTTCGAAGGGTTTCCTGTCGTGACCTTATCAAAGTCTAACCTAGTAGTAGTTCCATCACCGATAATTGTCCTTATACCTTGTTTAAGAAGATTTAAACCTTCTAGAATGGAAGACCACCCGTATGATTGATTGCATCGTGGTTTTGCTTCAAGGAGAGAGTCGTCTCTATAATACCTTGCTTTCATTATTCGAGCAAACAGGGAGTCAGGGTACTGTAATAGTCGCCAAGCCTGTTTTGCGAGGAGAGCATCGTTGAATTTAGACAAGTTTTTGAACCCAAGTCCTCCTTCCTTTTTTGAGTATTGCAGTCTTTGCCATGCTATCCAAGGAATGCCTTTTTCACTATTGCTTTTTTCCCACCAAAACTTTTGTAATGTTGAGTCAATCTCAGCAACGACACCAAGGGGCAATTTAAAACATGACATTGAATAGATAGGCATTGCAAGAGCTACAGACTTCAACATAATTTCTTTGCCGGCTGTTGTCAAACGTTTGGTACTCCATGAGGATGTTCGTTGTTGAACTTTGTCTACAATGTATTTAAACATCTCTGATTTTTTCCTTCCAAACTGCTCTAGAAGACCTAAATATTTGCCTCCCCCACCCTGATTTGGAATGTTCAAAATATGTTTCAGGCGGTTTTGTGTTGTGCCATGTACTCGTGAGCCGAATGTAATTAATGATTTAGCTGTGTTTATTTTTTGTCCTGAGTAATACTCATAGACCTCAAAAGCCTCCTTGATTGTCTTACAATTTCGTGAGTTAGCTTGACAAAAGAAAAGTGAATCATCTGCAAACTGCAGATGTGTAATCGCTGGAACTCCATTGCCTATTTTCACACCTTTTATGTCACCATCTTGGACTCTAACTTTAATGAGATGGCTCATGATGTCTGCACAGAGAATGAATAAATAGGGGGATAGAGGATCCCCTTGTCGAATCCCTCTCTCTGGAATGATCATGCCTTGTGGTGAACCATTAATCAATACCGAATAGCTAACAGACCGGACTGCAGCCATTATCCATGATATCCATTTGTCATCAAAACCAAATAGCCGCATCGTAACCTCTAAAACATTCCATTCAACTCTATCGTATGCTTTGGAGACATCTGTTTTGATGGCCATATAGTTTGTCGAAACTCTTTTTCTGACTTTAAGGGAATGCATTACTTCGTGTGCTATTAAGACATTGTCTGTTATCATTCGTCCCGGTATAAAAGCTGCTTGAGTGTCTGAGACAATGTTGTCTAAGTGTTCTTTAAGTCTATTTACCAGGCATTTGGAGATTATTTTGTAAAGAACATTACAAAGAGCTATTGGTCTATAATCTGACAGTGTTGGTGAATTTGTTATCTTCGGAATCATGCATATGTTGGTATGATTCAAACCTGATTTCATGTAGGAAGTCTCAAAGAAGTCCTTAACCTCTGCTACAACATCTGTTCCAATAATATTCCAGTAATGCTTATAAAACTTAGCAGTAAGACCATCTGGTCCTGGTGCTTTATCATCCCCTATAGATGAAAGAGCTTCGAGAATTTCATCACTTGTAAACTCTTTGGTTAAAGCTTCGTTTATCTCTATAGTTACCGTTTGTGGAAAGTCTCCAAAATCAATCGGTGATACGGGAATCCGGCCTGAAGAATAGATCTTTGTAAAGTATTCTTGAGCATGGTTGCCTATTTCATCGTCACCATTGTAGATGTTTTAATGCTCATCTTGTATTGTTGTAATGTAATTCCGCGAGTACCTTGTTTTTGTACTTGCATGGTAATAAGCTGTGTTACGGTCTCCCAAAGATAACCATTGCTTCCTGCTTTTAGTCTTCCAATAGTATTCCTCATCTTTGTATGCTAAACTCAATTCCCTTTGCAATCTTGGAATTTGATTCCTCTCCTGTCTATTGAGGCTTTCCATAGCTTTGTTCACAGCAGATTGAAAGTAGTCAATCCTTTTCCTCGCGTTTATATTTGATACATGTTTCTTCTTTGCCATAGCTTGTCTACATCTTAATATTTGGTCGCAAATAGAGTAGCATTCTTGTGTTTTACAAGAATTCCATCCTTCTTCCACCACTTTGTCAAAATTCTCAATGTCTGTTAAGCGTTTGTCAAAACGGAAAGGCTTGTGGGTTCTGGTTTTTTTAGATTCAAAGTTTATAAGTATAGGTTTATGATCAGAACCATTGAACTCCAAAAACTCAGCCTCTGCAGTCGGAAAAAGTGCAGAGTATTGAGAATTTATCATTGCTCTATCTAGACAGCACTTTATAGTATAATTTCTCCTCTCACCAACCCATGAAAAGCGATCCCCTCTTGATTTTAAACCTGTTAAGTCACAAACCGACAGCATGCTTCTGAATCTCGTAAAGGTCCACTCTTCTCTTAAAGGCCCTCCTATCTTCTCTTGATTGGATTTTATCTCATTGAAATATCCTGCTAACAACCAAGGACTATTTCTTGTTTCACTCAACTCTTCTAAATGATCCCAAAATAAGTGTCTCCGGTTGGGGTTTGGATCACCATACACACCAGAAAAATAAAAGCTAATATTATTATAGTCAATGTGTACATCGATTATTCTTTCATCCTGATATAGAGAGGAAAAAGAAACATCATCTGCCCACATGATAGCTAGACCACCACTCCTTCCTTGAGGGGGTTCTGTTATTACATTATTAAATCCTAATACTGAAGCAAATTCACACACAACTGAACAACTATTTAGAGTTTCACACAGAAATAACAAACTTGGTTTTAAAATACGAACAAGATGCCTAAGGCGAGATTGTGTCATAGGCGAACAGATGCCTTGGCAATTCCAGGAGACGACTCTCATGGAGGAAATGGGGGTACCGGCCCTCCCCCCGCGCCTCCGTCCAATGCTGTTCCACTGCAGGATCCTGCAGACTCAACCCTCCCTTCTTCTTGATATGACTCAGGACCATCAGATCTTCTGCTTCCTCACACTCTTGATAATAGCATTCCAAATCCTTGCGGCTTCTCTTTGTGTTGAACACACCGTTGTTTGTAGTACGCTCATAAACATGTGTGTTAGTCATCATTTCACCTTTGTCCCTTGCGTACCTAGTGAACAGATAACGAAGTCTCTCTGATGTCAGTTCGCTATCCTCAAACACACTTGGAACAGAGGAATCATCAGATTCTGTGATGATGAACTCACGGTTGTTGACGGCTTGTCCTACCCCTGGAATATCATCATATGGTTCGATCGTTTGCAGAGTATTGGTTTCAGAAACGTGACCACCACGGTTGTTGTTATCCCTTTCTGGATGATCAAATTCGTCGGGGTCATAGCCATCATTTCCATCCTCATTGTCATCCTCATTCGGGTCATCATCTGGTTGATCTTCAAAAGAGAGGGGACATTCCTTTGCTTCGTGTTGGAGAGATCCACATTTCGAACAGAAGTTACAAAGTCTTTCATACTTGAATTTCAGGATGGTGTTCTCCTCTCCACCAAACTGGAAATTCCTTTGGAAACGCAGCGCCTTATCTATGTTCCAGTTGACACAGATCCTTACAAACTCGACCAGGTTTGCATCTTCATCAAAGTCTATGTTAACCACATTGCCTATATGATTGCCAATGTAGTTAACCATAGCAGTGTTTAGAAATTGTATTGGAATCCCACGCACTTGTATCCAGAATGGAATGAACTTCATGTCAGCGTCGGAGATGTTTGGGAACCAGCGGTGTGTTGTCAGCATCTAATCATTAAAGGCCCACGACCCTCGGCGGAGTACCAAATTTAGCGCCTCCTCTGTTTTGAAAATAAACAGAGCTTTCCCATTTCCCAGTATTCTTCCCCGACAAGCATCAGCGAGACCCCAAATTCGTGGCATTTGGCCAACCACGGCACGGAGATTTTGTTTTTTTTGGGTTTACAATTGTGACAACAAGCGAGAAACATTTTTCATTGATTGCTTTCCCGCATAAAGCATAAGGAAGCGCAATAGGAGCATCATTAATCCCCAGATCGAGATTCTGAAGAGATTTACGAACGTTGTCACTCATAGTGGATTGTTGAATTGATGTTTTTATTGTAACGACAAAGATCGTTGAGTGAAACTTGTAAGACTGCAACGAAATTCCGTCATATTTATAGGTTTTCGACCACGGCGGTTTCTCAAGACAGTTATCCCACAATAAATTTGGGGAAAGATAACCGCCGACAGATAACTGTCGCAGAGAGAAATCGTCAAAAACTACCGATAAACTGTATATTTTTGTCGGAAAAACACTCAAAAGAGGAAAAGAGAAAAAATCAAAACGTCGGCGATTACGGAACCTGCAATCGCCTTCATCATCGCCTCTCGAGAGAACAGACGCAGAAAGACAATTAACTATTATATTAACCTTAGTTCCTAATTATTTTGTTTTATTACATAAATTACATGACAAAGAGGGAGTGAATGCACATATTCTTTTGATTTGAAAATAATAAATCTTATTTATTGGGATTGAGTACGTAAAATAAAATCAAAATTTATTCTGATGTAATATACAATAAACTGTATTGTGAGAAAGAGTGAGTGAACTTTGAATTCGTTTAAAAAATCACATTAAATACTCCATAAACTTAATATTTGAAAACAAGTTAAAATTTCACATATTTGTAATCTAGTTAACTTATGTATTCATTTATTGATCGTGACAACGTTGTGAAAACATTTCTAGGCCAATTCTTTAAATGAAAACAAATTGTCATAAACTCTCTCTTATTGTACTTATTGTATGACCAAATTCTGAATACAGTAATTGTTCAAACTTGTCAATATATCCTCATCAAACCACTAAACTATTCTTGCAAATTTTTCACGAAAAACTTGCAATAATAAGACATTAAGACCTAACACCTAGACCAAGAAATAATCTTCTCACAAACGAATTGGGAAGAAATAATCAGGCAAAATCAAGAACAAGAAAATATAAACAACCGACGAAAAAAAATGTTAAATAAGTTTATTTTGTTTCAAGAGTTTTACTGTTCAGGAATAGTTACAAGAACTGGACGCCAAGCTCGTCGAAGTAACCTACATCGAAGTGTAACAGACGACATGGGCCTCCTAACAGACCCGTTAAAGCCCACACTCCGAGCCGCCGTTAACTCTTCTCCACCAAAACCTCCGTGACCGTTATTATTATCAACGCCGTTAACCGTTACATCGTCCCTCTCCATCTCCACCTCCATCTTCTTCTTCCCCTTATCGCCTCCACCGCCGCCGCCGACACTTTCCTCAAACGGAGGCGACGAAACAAAAAGCTCTCTCAGCTTCCTTCGAGATCGGATCTTACCTCTCTTATCCGATTTATTCGATTCGTCTACGTTGTTTTGGATCTCAGGTAATCGCCACCGATCCGATGATGATCGGGTGAGTAGTAAACGCAGCGTTTTACGGCGGCGGAGGTGGATGACTGGACTACGCGTTGGGCTCTCCGCGACGGTGCTGCATTGAGTAGCGAGAAGCTTGAATTTTTGCAGAGACATTTTTGTGATTCGATCTCTGTATTGATCATTTGGATTGGTTTAGTGTTTTTTTGTTTTTGTTTTTGGATTCGTTGCTTCGTGTGAGTGAGTATGAGTAACTCGTAGTGGAGGTAAAGGGAATAAAGGGTGACTAGGATCGGCACCATTCTTGAAGAAGATAGGTTACACGTGGCAGTTAGAATGAGTGTCGTTTACTTTTCTTAGGGGATATTGATATGATATTTATTATTTAATATGCCAGCGAAATTTTCTTTTTTGTATTTATATATTAAAATAAAATTAATGGGGCTGATTTTTTTTTAATAAAAGACCAAAGAGATAACAGAAAATAAATTTGTTGAAAAGAAAAATTATTAGATTACAAGTTAGATTCAAAACCTATTTGAAACATAAAGAAGATGGATGAAATTCTTTTTTACAACATATGTATACTCAAAAACTTAATATATGAATCCATATGTTTAAATTTTTTTCAAGTGTACAAATTTTAAGAAAAAAAAATAATATATAAATTGTGGGTTGAGTTGCTAATCATGGTAAATGTTTTACTATTTCGATCTAATTTTGTTAGTGTGTATAGTTTTAGGATTCCAATGGTTGTGGTGATTGGAGCAAACAAAAATGTTTGTAGATTATCTGTTTGTACTCAAATAGAAAAAATCTATTTCAAACAAGTTATGAACTGTTTTTGTATACAAATAGATTTGATACGCAGTTGTTTGTTATCCACTTTAAAAATGGAACGTATATATTAATTTCTAATTTTGCTATAACTCATACATGTCCCCTATAAGACTAATGTGATAAGAATTTGAAGATTATAGGAATGTACATCTCTAGAAATAGTAATGTCATTTTAGTTTGTAAAAAAAAAAAAAACGTTATCACAGAAATAGAAGAAATAGGTCCATTTCTTCTTAATACAGTGTCTCTCGTCCAAAAAAGGAAAACAATAATAATTATTATTATTAAAAAAGAAAACACTTACAGTTCCTAATTACAAACTCGCCGCCGTATCAGAACTACTCGTCCACTTATCAGTCTCCGGCGAAATCGGCGGCGGAACACTATTTCTCAACAACCCAACATCATCACCACCACCACCACGTTCAATATCAACAACATCCGGCGACTCAACCACCCCCACACGCTTCTCCCCATCCTTAATCCCTTTCAAAATCTCCACAATCTCATCCATCGAAGGTCTAACCTCTCTCTCCTGTTGCAAACACCGGAACGCCAGCTCCGCCACGGACATCATCTTCCTCCTCACATCTAAATCCTTATCGAACCCCAAACTCGGATCCACGAGCTCGTGCAACGCGTTGTTCTGGATTTTGGATACGGCCATGTTCGCGAGGTTGATATCGTGACGGTGTCTACTGATATCCACCGCTTCTTTCGATGAGATTAGTTCGGTTAGTACTACTCCGAAGCTGTACACGTCGCTCTTCTCGTTTAATCTGTAACATTGGTAATACTCTGGATCTACATAGCCTGGTGTGCCTTGTGGTGCGGTTGAGATATGTGTTTGATCCATTGGAAACAACCTCGAAAGTCCGAAATCGGCTACTTTGACTTGGTAGTTATCTTCTAGGAGTATGTTAGTAGTTTTGACATCTCTGTGTATGATTTCTGTATTTGTATAAACACAGAGATTGTGAGAAATTTTGCAAATGTACTTGATTTAGGATGTTAGATGTTGTGTTTTGTTACCTGATTTGTGGAGGAAAGATAATGCGCTCGCGGTTTCGATTGCGACGTTTAATCGGGTTGGCCAGCTAAGAGGACGAGCTTCTGCGCGGTCGCCGTGGAGATGTTCAGCGAGTGTTCCGTTTGAGATGTACTCGTAGACTAGTAGAAGCTCTCTGCTGTGTCTTGATGTGCAACCGTAGAGTATCACTAGATTCTGATGTTTTATCCTTTTCAGGATTTCGATCTCGTTCTTGAACTGTTCTACGCGTTTTAGCGACCTTTCGTAGAGGCGTTTCACTGCTACTGCTCGTCCGTCTTTCAACATGCCGTAGTAGACTGTACCGAAGCCACCATCTCCGAGTTCTCTGGAGAAATTCTCGGTTGCTTCTTCAAGTTCTTCGTAGCTGAAGACTTGTACTCCGTAGTAGTCGCTTCCGTTTGGTAGGTTAGAGATTGACATTGAGGGAAGATAAGAGTGATTGCTACTAGAGGAGATTGTTGTGGAAGTTGGATTTCTTGATGTTTCTCTACTCGAGTATGATGTTGTTGGCAAGTCCTTGCTTGTGTACTGAGCTTCTTGTGTCTTTCTTCTCCGTCTGATGAGTAAGAACACACATGCGGCTATAAGAGCCAGTGCCGATATAGAAACAGCAGCTGCAATAATACCTAGAGAAGGATAAAAAAAAAAGGAAATCGTAATAAGTCTATGATGTTGCCTATGTTATTCAAATCAGTTGTTGCGAAAGAACATGAAAAAAGGGAGCACCTGTATTTGCTTTAGTAGACTTCTTGCCACCTGCATCAAAAATGGAATGGCGCCAGAAAAAGGTTAGTTGGAACTGAATACAGAACTATAAATGAAAAAAAAACTTGAGTTTCTTTCTTCTGTATACACTTTAATCAGAAACTGTATGGATGTTTTGTAGATGATCTAGTCAAAAGGTTTGTGGGTGGGTAGGGAGATTTAAAGAAGGGAAAAGTGGTGGTTCTTGAGGAAGAACCTTTAGGAAATTAGAATAAGTAGGCAAGATAGTCTTACCCTTGTTTGTAGAACCGCAAACACCATTACCTGACTGATCATCTATACAATAACAGACAAACCCACTAGTGGTAAGTGTGTGATTATATCCACAAGCACCCCCAGAGTCTCTGCACTTCTTACAATCTAAGTTAACTCCAACCTCGAAACTCTCTTCAATAGCCTTATTTAGATTAGCTGTACTCGGAGTGCTCTCGAGTGTGTTCAGTGCGGTTCTAGATGCGGGGATATTGACGTTTATACTGCAAGATCTCCTAAAGTCTATGAAAACCGGACTATACCCTTCAAGTAGAGAGGACACTAGGTTTCTCGTCACGTAGTAATTTTTGCTATCATCGTTCCCACAATCAAGCTCTTTCACATAAGTAGAAACAAATGCTGAAAAATCTTGGTTGCAGTCGTAATAAACGGTCAGCCAGTCGGTGGTAGGAGCAATTGGAAGAACCGTTTCGTTGAAAGAAATCTTTAAAGAATCTTGGGAACATGGCTCATCGCTATAATCGGATCTGGCTAGTTTTATGATACCAGAGGTATAGTTCGCCGCTAAGATTCTAAATTTCACAGAGGAAATGCTAAGCTCTGGAAATCCTCCGCTACAGTCGAGCTCGAAGTCGGGGTGACCGCAATCTTTTCTCTCAGGAATCCAGAAAGGGTACAAGAGACCGCTCTGATTGCCACAACTAAACGAGGGACTGCAGAGTACGTGATGTTGCTCAGCTGAGAAAACATAAGATGGGAGGATGACAAAGAGCATCCATATGAAGCTATAGGATATAGATTTTGATAGGGAAAGAGACAAGTTGATCATTGTGTTGCAGACTTGCAGGTGAACTAAAAAAATGGTGAAGAAGGAGAAGAAGACGAAGAGATGAAACAATTGGGAATATGTCTTGGTTTTTTTGTAAGACTTGAACTAAAAGGAACACATGTTTGTTTGGTCTTTTTTCGACCAACCTTCACTTTAATATTTTCATTTAATGTTTTCTATCTGGAATTTTATATATTTTCAAATCGAAGTTTCTTTTGGAATTAGGTGGCTTACGACGACGACTTTGAATGGTACAAATTTTTATATTGGTAAAAGATAATGCGAATAGTGTGATTGAAAACGAGTTTTTTATCATTGTTTTTTTATAGAATATAAAACGAGTTCCCACTTTGGACTCTTCTTCATCTTTTATTTTTTTGTTTTTTTCTGTTACGACGACTTTCAAAGTCAGGTGTTTGGAATTTTCTCAGAAAGAACCTAACGGGAAAAAGAATATCATAAAAGTAGGACCCTCTTTTTTTTTACATAAATTGACCAGCGCACAAACTATGTCCTAGTTTGGTCCATTGGTTTTTATCAGTTCAAGAGAAATCTAAAGATATTGTGGGTATTATCAAAAAAAAAAAAGGGATATTGTGGGGAAGAGAAAAATGGAGCGTGGGATAAGGCAAAGAGCGTTTTACTAAATGGAAGAATAAAAACTGTAAGAGAGCTTGACTGACTGCTAAGTTAATGCTAATTTGTTTGAGATAGAAGAAGATTCAAATAAATGATTATAGGACCATTTTACAGAGTGGGCTTTGGGGGTAGTGGTGTAATCTAGATTTTTCTAAAGGTTGTGTTGCTCTTGGGAGGGGTCTATTGGAACCCCGATGGGAGATATACCGGTTTCGGCCTAGAACTCCTCATATTTAAGCAAAAAAAAATACTAAGACGGCTATTAAAACGATGATGATGTATAAGAAACTTACCATCAGGTAGATAAAGTTTATAGCAACTTGAGGATGAGGCTTCCTTGCAGCAAATCTGTGTGGAATTTTCGAAGCCGCAAGTCCCACCAGAGGATGAACATTTTTCATGACAAGCTTTATCATTAATCTTGAACTTCACCTCAAACCCTTGGCTTAAAGTACTTTCCAGATGTGCCAAACTCAATTCTTTTTCTTCTGGAACGAAGCTCTTAGGAACGTTAATCGTGAAAATGCCTTGACAGGACTTATGATAATCAAGGTTTTGAGAGACCGAGACAAGGCCTCTACCAGGACAAGAATAACAGGATTTGTAAGATAGCTTAGTGTCGCAGAGGTAGAAAACATTGAGGCTCTTGTAGGACGATGAAAGCTCAAAGATTCCCGGAGGCAAGGCTGTGGTGGCTGTGAAAGTAGCGTTGCAAAAAGAACCTTGAAGCTCTGCTCTAGAAAGTCTAAGAGTATTAGATGTTTGATCTATATCGAGAACATTGTAAAGATGGTTTGAGATGATTAAAGAGGTAGTGTTTTTATAGCAGTTAAGCTCCAGCAATGGATGACCGCAAACTTGGGGACGACTCCCACCGGAGAAGGGGAAACCAGCGGTGATACTCCCACACTGAAACTTAGCTTCGCACCACCCAAGTTCTTTTTTACTTGAAGCACAGAGAAGAGAGTGAAATAAGGAGAAAAGGAAGAACAAGAACAGACAAGAAGTTGAGAGATAGTACATGATTTGTTGAGATCTATGGAACAGTGTGTCTTTTGTGTTTGGTTTATGTTGAGAGAGCAAAGGAAATGATTTAACCAAAGAAATAAAGAGAGAGAGAGAGGCTTGAAGCGGAGACTTGGGGTGTTATTATTAGTTTACTTTGGAAGACTTTTTATTCTTTGCTTTCTCTTTTCTCAAAAGCTAAAATTTTCGAAGACTTATGTTACCATTGTGAAACTCTCTTTTTAGAAAAATTGTGGGAACATTATATGTAAAGAGGAAAGAGCCACTTATTTAAGTTGATAGATGACCCCATCATGTATCATCCCTTGTTGGAGGAGAATTTCAAACCAAGAAATTTATATCTTGATCACCTTCTCTTTATAAGCTCACTAGTAAGCTATGTCTAAACGTGTGAAAATTATTAGAGGAAGATTAATACCGATATTACTTAGAGAAATAAGCTTAGTAGTTGTTTGATATGTCAAATTAAAGGGTTAATTAAAAATATGGTATGCAGGATGAGAAAGACTTGTCAAACTATGGTTAATTAATTAGGAGAAGGTCAATGGAATGAGACCAAATTAGGAGAAGGTTATTAGAGGAAGATCAAAAACAGTCACCAAATTAGGAGAAGGTTAATTAATTAGGAGAAGGTCAATGGAATGAGACCAAATGTTAGTTGGAACTCAATACACTACTCTGAATCAAAAGGTGTGTGGGAACAGAGGTGGTTCTTATGGAAGAACATTAGATTTGTACGAATATTTTAAAGAATAGAAGAAGATTAATCACCTGTTTTCGCTTTAGAAAGTATTCCTGCATCAATGGAAAGGCACCAAAGGTCATTTCAGTTTCAGATGATATATGGAGTTTGCAGCAAGTAATTAGAGAAGAAGAAAATGCAACAAGTGAAAAGTGACGGAAAAAGATTGCTAGTGATATAACTTAGAGAGGGACTACACAAGCTAAATGATATTTCAAAAGGCATATAGAATGAGGAAATCCTGTTGTGAGCAATCTATTCTTACCAGTTGATGGATAGAGTGGATTGCATGTAACTCCAGATGGCAAGGTTTCATCGTAGCTACAGATTCCATGAGAGGATGAACATTTTTGACACACTTTCTCATCGATATTCACCTTCACCTCAAATCCTTTTCTTAAAACACTTTCCAAATTATGCAGATCCAACTCTTCCTCTTTTTTAAGAAAACTGATAGGAACCTTCACGGTGAAAGTGGGAAGGCAGGTCTCATCATATATAGGGTTTTCAGACTCGAAGATCTTACCTATCTCAGGACATGTATAATTCGAATGGTGAGGAGAAACAGGGTGTGAACGGCGGAATGTAAAGCTCTTGTAGTTTTGCGAAAGGTTGAAAAGCACTGGAGGCAAGGTTTCATTGGTGAGTGTAGAGGAGCAAAAAGGGTCTTGCAGTAGGTCTGCTCTGACAAGTCTAAGAGTGTAGGATGTTTGATTTATATGGAGAACATGGTACACGTGGTCTGAGATGAGTAAAGAACTGATATTTTTGTCGCAGTGAAGCTCCAGGGATGGATGACCGCAATGTTTGTGACGATCCCCTCCCCAGAAAGGGAAACCGGCGGTAATGTTCCCACAATGAAACTGTGCTTGGCATGACCGATGTTTACTTGAATCACAAGGAAAAGCGTACAATAAGGAGAAGAGGATGAACAAGACTAGAGAAGAAGTGGGGAGATAGTACATGATTTGTTTGTGGTCGATGAAACTTGTGTCTATTGGGTTTAGTTTGTGTCGAGAAGAGCGGTTTAAATAAAGAGAGAGAGATAAGCATAGAGAGATGTCGTGGAAACGTACGGTGAAGAGACTTAGGACCTAGTCAAGTTGGATAGTGACAAAAGCAGAGAGACTTGGGCTGTCTCTAATAGTTTACTTTGAAAACATTTTATTCTTTGTTGACTTGTTGTCCCTTTTTCCAAAGTAAAAAAAAAAAATTGAAAGACTGCTCTTACTATTGTGAAACTCTCTATTCAAGGATATTGTGGGAACGCTATATGGTGCATGAATCTTGATATAGGCTTTGGCTTTTGCAAAGTGTCCAAGGTTTGAGGGTATCAGGTACGTTAGTCATTTTATGCACTCTTAAAACTTAAAAAATAAAAATGAAGGTATTAATACGAAAACTGACTGACGTGGAAGAAGAAAATTCGATTAGTGATTTATCACTTCAGAAAAATCGCTAACTGCATTGTTTGATATGTTAATGTTAGAGTAGGGTTAGAAAACTCAATAAGTATCTTGAGTTTTACCATCATGCTCATACTGCATAAATGAAGAAAATGGATATGAAACTTACCAGTTGGTTGATGGAGTGGAATGCATTTAAATTCATATGGAAAGTTTTCATGGAAGCTAACAGGTTCCATGAGAGGATGAACATTTTTGACACGCCTTCTCATCGATCTTCACCTTCACCTCAAATCCTTTTTTAAAAACACTTTCCAAATTGGTCATATTTAACTCTTTCTCTCTTGTGTCGAAAATCCTAGGAACGTTCACGGCGCAACTTGAAAGGCAGGTCAGATGGTGTTTAGGGTTTTTAGAAGATAAAGATAAGACCTATCTCAGGGCATGTATAACTCGAGAGTTTATGAGTAGGAGAGAAGCAAAGGTAGAAAACGGTTAGGTTTTCGTATGCTGGCGAAAGCTCAAAAGTTTCTGGAGGCAAGGGTGCTTCCAAGTTAAAAGAGGAGCAAAAAGAGCTTAGAAGCTCTGCTCTGGCAATTTTAAGAGTGTTAGTTTTTTGATTTAGATGATAAACATAGTATTCTTCTTTTGAGATGAACAGAGAGGTGATGTTGTTTTTGTGGCAGTGAAGCTCCAGCAATGGATGACCGCAATCTTTGTGAAGATTCCTTCCCCTGAAGGGGAAACCAGCGGTTATGTTCCCACACTGAAACTGAGCTTGGCACCACTCATGGTCTTGTTTACTTGAAGTACAAGGAAGAGGGTGAAATAAGGAGAAGAGAAAGAAAAAGAACAGACACGAAGTGGGGAGATTGTACATGTTTCGTTTGAGATCTATGGACAGTGTGTCTTCTGGGTTTTGTTTGTGTTGAGAAGAGCAGAAGAGGTTCTTTAAACAGAGGGATCAGATAAGCATAAAGATGAGGTGGAAACTGTGAAAGGCCTCAAGACCAAGTCAAGTGATAATTGAAATAGTGACAGAAGGTACTGTGGGAGGATTTGAAGTTACATCAGGATTCGCCAGTGATCCGTCATAAACCTTGGATGATATATGGAGATTTCAATGAGATCCTCGAGGCTGAAGAGCATTCACTACATGCTACTACACAGATTATGACACCAGGGATGAGAGATTTTCAGGAAACAGTGCGATATTGTTCGTTGCAAGATATAAAGACTCATGGACCATTACACACCTGGTGTAATAAACGTGATGCAGAGCTGATCAATAAGAAGCTTGATAGGGTGCTTATTAATCCAGCTTGGTTACAGCTGCACTCTCAGGCATACGGTGTATTTGAGGCTGGTGGTTGTTCCGACCACTTACGATGTCGAATCAAACTGGGGACTGATGTGCTGCGACCAAAGAAGCCTTTTAAATTTACAAATGCTCTAGTTACAGAGGCAAAGTTCAAACCTCTGTTGCAAGAGGACTGGAACGATACTGAGGAGCTGTTTCACTCAACATCTGCCATGTTTCGTTTCTCAAAGAAGCTGAAGACTCTGAAACCGAAACTAAAGCAACTCTGTAAGGACACGCTTGGTGATTTGACAAAGAAAACCAGAGAAGCTTATGCCACTTTGTGTGCATGTCAAGAGGCAACACTCCGAACACCTTCAGATGCGCTTATGCGACGGGAATCAGCTGCATATAGTAGGTGGTTGCATGTCTCAGGCCTTGAGGAACGTTTTTTGAAACAGAGGTCAAAGCTCCACTGGTTGAGGGTTGGGGACGGAAATAATAAGGTCTTCTATAACGCTACAAAAGCTCGAGAGGTGCGCAATGCTATTTGCGAAATTCACTGTCAGGATGGTACTATTGTTGATACACAAGATGCTATGAAACAAGAGGCTGAACGTTTTTTCCGAGAATTTTTGGGACACGTTCCAACCCATTTTACTGGTTTGGATGAGGAAGGGGTTCGGAATTTGCTTCCATATCGCTGCTCAGAGAGGGACAAATCACAATTGCAGGCTGAGATCACAGAGGACGAGATAAGAGGTGTTTTGTTTTCCATGCCTAAGGACAAAAGTCCTGGACCAGATGGTTATAGAGTTGAATTCTTACAAGCAGCTTGGGATATCATTAAAAAGGACTTTGTCACCGCGATCCAATCGTTTTTTCAATATGGTTTCCTCCCCAAGGGAATTAACACAACCATATTAGCGCTAATTCCAAAGAAAAAAGTGGTGACTGAGATGAAAGATTATCGCCCCATCTCCTGTTGCAATGTGACATACAAGGTAATATCCAAACTGCTTGCAAACCGACTTAAAAAGATACTTCCTCACTTTATCTCCCCCAATCAGTCTGCTTTTGTGAAAGAAAGATTACTCATGGAGAATGTACTTCTTGCTTCTGAACTGGTAAAGGATTACCATATAGACACTGTCTCTCCTCGTTGTGTTGCCAAAATAGACATCTCCAAAGCCTTTGATTCGGTTCAGTGGTCCTTTCTCATTACCACACTCACAGCTCTAGATTTCCCACCACAGTTTATCAATTGGATAGAACTCTGTATCACAACAGCTTCTTTCTCAGTTCAAGTCAACGGTGAACTCTCCGGTTTGTTTCGAAGTGCCCGAGGAATACGGCAGGGTTGCTCCCTCTCACCGTATCTGTTCGTTATATGTATGCAGGTGCTTTCTGCACTCCTGGACAAAGCGGCCATCACGCGGCAATTTGGATATCATCCAAAGTGTCACAACCTGAAACTCACACATTTGTGTTTCGCAGATGATCTATTGGTATTTACGGACGGTACCAAACACTCTATCGAAGGTATCCTCAACATCTTTGAACATTTTGCAAACATATCTGGCCTCAAGATTAGCTTGGAAAAGTCAACTCTGTATATGGCTGGCGTAAAGGAGGAAGACCAAGCAGCCATCCTTACCTCCTTCCCTTTTACCACTGGAACCCTATCGGTCTGTTATCTCGGTCTACCTCTGCTAACAAAGCGACTGACTGCTCAGGATTACTCCCCGCTTATTGAAAAAATCAGACAACGGATTGGTAGTTGGATAGCTCGACACCTATCCTTTGTAGGTCGACTACAGTTAATCAGTTCAGTTCTTCATAGTATCACAAATTTCTGGATGTCGGCCTATAGACTACCACAGGCCTGCATAAAAGAGATTGACAGCCTCTGCTCTGCTTTCTTGTGGTCAGGACCCACTCTGAACACTAAGAAAGCCAAAGTGGCTTGGTCAGATGTGTGTCTTCCTCGTGCTGAAGGGGGACTGGGACTCAGGTCTTTGAAAGAGGCAAATGTTGTAAGTTGTCTGAAGCTTATATGGCGAATGCTGTCTACAAATTCGTTATGGTCACAATGGTTGCAGACATATCTGTTACGAAAAGGCTCATTTTGGTCAATCAACAACACCTCCACTACAGGCTCCTAGATGTGGAGAAAATTGTTGAAGTATCGGACTCTTGCTTCGGATTACATTAAATATGAGGTGCGTAATGGCCAAAACATTTCTTTCTGGTATGATAAATGGTCCAGCTTGGGGTGTCTAATTGATATTGCAGGCCACCGTGGCTGTATTGATATGGGAATACCTTTGCACGCCACAGTGGCGGAGGCTCTTTCTCATCGACGCAGAAGGCACCGGGTGGACCTGTTTGAACAAATGGAGTCTGCTCTGGATGAGATACGCTCGGTTGGTTTGGTGGAAACAGAGGATGTTGTATTATGGAAAGGGAAAGGAGGTCGTTTCACTACAAACTTCTCAACTAAAGAAACATGTGATAACTTTCGAGAGTCCAAGGGACACAAGTTTTGGGCACCGGGTGTTTGGTTCTCTCAAGCAACACCTAAGTACTCCTTTGTTGTCTGGCTAGCCGCTTTGAATAAGCTCTCAACGGGTGACCGAATGCAGCACTGGGGTGGTACCTACAATACAACGTGTGCACTCTGCTCAAGCCCAACAGAGACGCGGGATCATTTGTTTTTTTCCTGCAGTTACTCAACGGAAGTATGATCAGCCATGGTTCTCAAGCTACTACCTGCTAGATTTTCGACGGTGTGGGATGATCTTTTATCCCTCCTCACTGACGTGACACTGAGTTCTGTTACTCTTTATCTACGGCGCTATTCTCTTCAGGCAACAATTCACACACTCTGGAGAGAAAGAAACAGTAGACGACAGGGGGACACTCCAACTCCAGCTTCTCACCCTATCAAAACTCTTGACAGGAATATCCGAGACAGATTACTCAGCCTCAACACACAATGCAATGGGAAATACTCGAGGGCGATGGCAGTATGGCTACAAGCTCGATAATCTCCACCTTGTAAACTCTTTTTAGTTTTTCAAATACTCCTTAAAACTTTCAATACACAGTTTTAACAAACTGCTGATGTAAAATGCTGATGTAAAACGCTTTTTTCGAATAAATTTTACATTTTATTCAAAAAAAAAAAAAGAAATAGTGACAGAAGCGGAGACTTGGGATGTCAGTATTAGTTTACTTTCGAAATATCTTTGGTTCTTTTCTCTACGCTAAAAATTTCGAAGGAAGCCTAGATGAGGTATTATGCCAAAGTGTCCCACACGTAGTTGATGAGTTCTCAGGTTCGAATTGCGGATCAGTATGGGAACACTATTAGGTACATAAGTCCATTGATGTAGTATTTTAAATTGATCGACGATCTAAAGCCAAATATAGGTTGATAAACAATTTGATCATATCAGATTTTGAAAAATTATAATTATACTCTAGGGACATGCGTTTCATGCAGTATAGACATAGATTACTATTTGTTTTGATATATCTAAGCTAAGTCTAAGTAATTGATATGAAATGATAGAGATGCATAAGAAACTTACCAGGTGGTGGATGGAGTGAACATTCTTGACACGTTGTTTTATCGGTCTTCACCTTCACCTCAAATCCTTTTCTCAAAACACTTTCCAAATTTGTCATATTCAAAATTTTCTCATTTGTAACGAAACTCTTAGGAACGTTCACGGTGAAACTGTCATGGCACCTCTCGGGACGTTCAGAGTTTTCAGACGCTGAGATCTGACCTTTCTTTAGACATGTATAACTCAAATAGTAATGAAAAAAAGGTTTGCAATGGTAAAATACAGTGAGGCTTTTGTAGGTTGGCGAAAGCTCAAAAACTTCTGGAGGCAAGGATACGTTGGTGAATACAGAGGAGCAAAATGGTCCTTGCAGGTCCGCTCTGGCAAGTGTAAGAGTGTAAGATGTTTGATTTATATGGAAAACTTGGTAAACATGGTTTGAGATGTTTAAAGAGGTGATGTTGTTTTTGTCGCAGTGAAGCTCCAGCGATGGATCACCGCAGTGTTCAGGACGGTTCCCGCTCCAGAAGGGGAAATCAGCAGTGATGTTCCCACACTTAAACAGAGTCTCATGACTCTCATCACACCAATCCTGATTACTTGAGGCACAAGGAAGATGGTGAAATAAGGAGAAGAGGAAGAACAAGATCAAACCAGAATTGAGGGGATCATACATGATTTTTGTTTGATCATTGAACAGAGGAAGTGTTTTTTTCCTTCCAATAAAGATAGAAATATGAACCTAAATATGAGGTGGAAACGGTGAAGGGGGTTAGGAGACCAAGTCCAATTGAGGATTGTGACAAAAGCGGAGACTTTGAACTATTAGTTTACTTTGAACACCTTTTTTTTTTTTTTTTTTTTTTTCTCTAAGCTACAAACTGAAAAATATCTTTATCTTCACCTGTTTGTATTCTACAGATGTGTATGTATGTATCTGTTATATTCATAATACAAATTCAGATGATAAAAAACAAAAAGCTACAAATTGAAAAACATCTCACGTACCATCGTGAAAATTCTCTATATAAAAAAATTGCGAAAACACAGTAGTATGAAGCATGAATTGTTTTGGCGTAAAGTGGCCAAGAATGTTTTGGTCTTAGGTTCAAACTGCGGATAATTATGAGAACACTATTTGGTAGATGAATCATGCATGCTGCAGTCATTTGAATTGATGGATCACCAACCATTGCAAATTTACAATCAACTCAAACACACGTTTTTGGTCACTAATAGCTATGTTGACTGCACATGCCCACATCTATAGATGAGTCTCCAACGATCGAGCATGGTGAGCCAGGTAAAGGATAATTTTGTTCACATACTGTATATGATTATTATTTCTTTGTTGGTTTTTCGGGCAAACAATTCCTAGGTCTGTACTTACTTTTACGTGATATATGTTTAAATCTATCCGAAATCAATGTGTTATTTGCAACATTAAAGTGCAAAATCTAGGTAAAAAAGGTAGATTCTCAAAAATAGCACTAATTTAAGTTTTTTTTCCAAATTTAGCACAGACTCTTAAATGTTTTACAATTAACACAAAAATATATAAATATATATATATATATACAAAATCATTTATTTCTCTTCACAAAAACGCTTCTCTCTCTCTCGTTTTCCTTCTCTAATGTTTCATCTCCGTCGAAAACATCAACGTTAGCTCTGGAGTTTCACCTCAATGCTGAATCGATCGGAGGAGGCTCCGGTAAAAAGATCTCACTGCCAGTCTCTATTTATGCCGGTTGTACCGGATACACTGCGGTGTTGCTTTAGGTAAGTTTCTAGGAAGAGATAATTTAGTGGCCGGATCTTGCGACGATGTTGACAAGAATGAAGCCATGTCAGAGACCGCCTTGTCAATTGGTTGGGATCGATCTAGGTCAGAGAATTAAAACGAAGATTACGATGATGATGAAGATGAATATTTGTTGTCGGCACAATCATCTCTTTGACCACCGTTGTTAGTGAATTTTAATAATCGACACTTAAATTTGGATAAGATGTATGAGTTGCTTCCATTACCAATCATAGGAGATTAAATCGTCTCACTCTTGTTCGCTTCATGATCTTGGGTCTTCTCTTTCTCGGCGCTACAGATCTGATTCACCACCGAAGAAACTTGGTGGAGATGGTGATAAACCATTGGCTCGGTTACATTTATTGGTCATGTTGAACCGGGTCCTCAGTTTGGAAAGAGAGTTCTCTTATCACTCCAAGATGCTTCCTTCCTCAATTCAAACTTTTGTTGATAGTTGTGTTGTTGTACTGACATGTAGAATTTGAGTTATTAGACCAAAGGCTTTCTAAATGATGTATTTCATTTGATTAGTGTAGATGTTTTTTCAAACATATCTTTCCAGATTCTTCTAGTTTTAAAGGTTTTATCATGATGAGTTAACAATAGACAAACGTTTAGTTACCCTTCTCCTGTTTTTGCAAAGTGAAAAACCAGCACCTGATAGCAAGGTCAAGCTTAAGAGGTTTCAGAACATAGGGAAGAAGTGGAAGGTTTAGTCTTTAAGGTAAAATGTGATCTTGTTAGTTTTGAAGCTGATAGCCACACAAACGAGCTAGGTTCCATTATACTCTAGGCTCTTCTAGTTTACAATAGTTGTAGATGATGGATCACAAGAATACTATAACATGATTGCGTTTGGTACATGTTCTCTTTAATTTCAAGGATTCTTTGAAAATTCATGAAGGATTACACGAAGTTTAGGAAAAATACTTTGAATTTCATGACGACCTTCATAAAATGTTTGAATTTCATGATAACTTTCATAAAAAGTCTAGATATTGGTAAAGAATCAAAATGATGACAAACATAAGATAAGATAGGTAGTCTAATTATAATTTAGAAAGGACTTCTTGAAATTTAGGAAAGACTCTTTGAAATTTAGGAAAAAATCATTGACATTTAGAAAGGTCTTCCTAAAATATCATGTTTTGCAACCTTTATTATAAAACACCAATATGTGTACAAAATCAAATCATTATATATCTATAACAAAGTAATTAATATGTGATACAATAAGGCAAAATACATATAAAGACTTTTACTTAGGAAAACTTAAAAAGGATTCCATAACTTTTAAGAAGGCATTCATGAATTTTAGGAAGGTCTTCCATAATGACTTTTACTTGTATGAAGGTCTTCCTAAATGTCTGAAACCAACATCTATTTGAATGTTTTCTTCACGTGTGGGTTCACCAGTGTAAAATATTCAAAATGTTCAATTTTTTTGTTGGAGTGTATTCAAGTACCTGCACCCACACAACAAATGACAAGCATATCAATACATACTGAAATTCATATGAGAAAATCAAATATAGGTACAGACAATGTAGATCCTTGAAAGTGGACGCACTTACGTTTTTCTTAGTGCAACATAAAAGTTGTGTTCTTTAATCTGTCACATAAATCAATGGAAATATAAACAAACAGATTTTTTAAAAAATACATAAAAACCAAACACTAGCGAGAAATTAAGGCAAAAAAATGGTCATAACCTATAATTATATACCACTGACTCAGAAGTTAGAAGGAGCTACGTTACTACGTTATAGTATTCCAATAATTACTTCATAAACAACACACTAACGCGAATCTTGGAAAAGATCATGGCATCAACAAATTTCATCAACACACAAATTATAAGTAATGAGAAGTAACTCACCATAGATTGTTTCTCGTCATTCAATTGCTTATTTACTTCAGGAGAGTTTCGAGCTCCACCATGTTTGAGTTCACAATCAAACTCCTTAACCAACCTAAACGTAAAGCACACTACATCATTTGTACTCATGATTATGCATCTAATCCATCTCAAACATAATCACCAAGTGAAGTTCCAAGACTTACAACATTACTTCCCGTGAAAAAACAATACCTTTTACGCTCTCTCATTTTGTCAGAAAGTTCTTCTAGTTGTTTGCTTTGTCTATAAGAATCCTTAATCTTATCCAATCTTTAAAACTCATTCCTGCAAAATAGATGGTTAATCTATCGTTTAGAAAAAAATCTTAAAGATTGTGAATTCTACTATTTTTGAGATTAGTTAGGGAGGAAAAGACATACGCAAGTGCTCGGAAATGGTCACGGATTTCTCCGTGAATCTGCTGCAAATGAGGGCTCATCGAAAGGTCAGACGCCATACCTGCCACAGAATTTCAGATTCCAGCGAGTTAATAAAACAAAATAAAAACAGAACTGTTTCTCTTTCTCAGCTCGACAAACCCAAAGAAAGCAAACCCAAAGAAAGCAAACCCAGAAACCCTTCCCGTAAAAATTAAAAGCTTTACCGCATTCCCAAAAAAAAATCGGAGAACAATAACGCGGCAGAGCTCGTTTCTCTGTTCGTTGCTTTGGAATATTATCAGAAGCTTTACCGCATGCTTCACCGAAGAAGAAGAAGAAGATATGAGATTGGAAGCTTCACACAAGTTTCGCCGAAAGCTTCGTCGATTATTGTTGCTTCAATTAAAATTCATAAGCTTCGTCGGAGGAAGATCTCAGACGATCGATTTGGCAATTGATTGAAGCTTCAGTGGATCGATTTGATACATCGTTGAAAATATCTGAGACTAGAAATGAATCGAAATCTTCACTGACTTCACCTAGGCTATGAATTTACAATCGTGAGTTAAAAATCAAATTTTTTATTTAAATTAAATAATAACCTTAATATTTGCAAATGCTATTTTTGGAAAACGTGAGCTTACTAAAACTGGAAGAAAAACTTAAATCAGTGCTAGTCTAGAATATTTCTCAAAAAAAAAAAAAAAAGTGCAAAATCAAATCTTACTTATTTGCATATTTTACCCTTTAATTCATGTATAAAAGATTGACTATATAGCTAAACAATATATATATATATGTATACGTATATAAATCCAACTAAATACAAAATTTCATCCATATTAAAAGAAAATGAGATTGATAAGATGTGAATCAATGTTTTTTTGAATAAAATAGAGAAATGTAACTTAAAAAAAAAAATTGATGTCGTACTACAAGAAAACAGGCGGTTAGCGACTACACTATTAGTCGCTTTGTAGTCGTAAAAACTGTGTTTACGACCAAATAGCGACTAACTCAAGCAATCAGAGATCAAGAGTCGCTAAATAATGTAGTTGTATATATAGTCGTTTTTTAGCGACTACTGTACGACCAAAACTTGTAGTCGTCATATGGTCATAAAGTAGTCGTCTCGTAGTCGTTAAAGTAGTGTCTGTTTTACGACTATAAATAATGTAGTCGTATATATAGTCGTCTTTTAGCGACTACTGTACGACCAAAACTTGTAGTCGTCATATGGTCATAAAGTAGTCGTCTCGTAGTCGTTATAGTAGTGTATGTTTTACGACTATAGTGTGATTAATTAGCACAGGCAAATGGTGTTGTCGGTTTTTAGTCGTATAATTGTGGTGACAAATTGGTGACTAAGTAGTGACTGAGTGTTTAGTAGTCGCTATATAGTCACTTACCTTAGTGACTATTTAGAAACTACATTAGGACTATTTGGCCACTGATGTTGATTTCAGAATCTGTATGTTACGACTATTTGACCACTGATGTTGATTTCAGAATTTGAATGTTTCATATACTAATTTCCCTTTATCCTCTTCCTTTCATTCTTGTATACCAATTTAAATTGAAAGATTCGAATTTGGAAAGACATAATATCGAAATATTGAAATACACGGTACATTTTCAAGTTACAGAAATCAAAAAAGGTCATAAACACAATCTGAAAGTGGCAATGAGTTCATCCAAAAGAGTGAGAGATAGAGTTCATCCGAGAAGAGTGAGATAGAGTTCATCCGAAAAGAGTTAAGACAGAGAAACCTATTAAGCAGCGGTTGATGGAGTTGGAGTTGCATCATTTTGGGGAAGAGGTTATGTGGTTGTCTCTTTAGCTGAATGGATTGCAACAAAATTCTGAAACCGCGGATCACATTCCCTCAGAAACTCCTCGACGATGGAGAATTGGTCAATCTTGTTCTTTTGGGAAGCAATAACTTTGGATTGCTCAGCTTCACGCGCAGCTATTTCTGCATCACGCCTCTGCAGTTGAACAACCTGTTCTTCTATCATGCGTTGAGCTTCCTTCAACTGTTCTTGGAAAGCCACAAAGGTAGAAGAGCCACATGCTTGCTTATGCTTTCCATTGACAAGGCAGTCCTTGAGGCTTCCAACTCCATAAGGTGTTCCTCTTGTATCCTTCTCAGTGGACTTGAAAATAAGAGAAAAGTTAAGATTAGAGGATGACAAATTAAACTCCAAGACTATAAATGTGTATTGGTTTAAAAAAAAAGTAACCTCAAGGAAAATTTATGTATATTCTTCTGTTGTGAGGTCTCGTGGCCGTGATTCTCCATCTGACACAGCAAAAGACTCTGCCTCGAGCTGAGACAACCTCTCTTGAACAGTCTTCTCATAATTTTCTGCAATCTTCTTTGCCTTCCGATCAACATATGTACCATCAGGCTTTGTATGTGCCTTGATAAAAACCTCACCAAGTCGGACTTCTCTTCCCAATTCCTCAACCTGCAATGTTAGCAAAGAAACAGAGATTAACTAAAAAAAATAACAGCTATGTAAGAATTGAAAGTGGCAAAAATAACAGCTACTTAACCATTTCGTCTTGAAGCTGTCGATACGAATTTGGCCCTGAGAGGTGGACGTGAGGACCTAGGCCGTTACGGTAAGACATACGGGCATCAGAGTAGGTTTTACTCCTTTGTTGTGCTTCTTCAGTGTCCCAGTAATCCTCCATCGTAACCCAGAGAGTGTCGCCAATCCAGTTTGGTTGAACTCGACTAGTCCTCACAGTGCTAACCATGTCTTTGATCCGCTTTTGACAGATTTCCTCAAAGTAAGCTTGAACAGTCCCGGTTATCAAAGGATCCCAGGTGTGGGTTTTCTAGAAAAAAAAGGAGCTATTGTGAGTGAATAGAAGACATGTAAAGCTATGTATGAAGGCTATGTGACATAAATCCTTACCGCGAACTCAAGGAAGTATCTCTCTTGTTTGTCCCGCGGCACACATGTCCAGCTGTAGAAGGGACCTTCAAATTTGTTTTGAAGAATTTTAGTAATCTTCCGAACAAGTTTTGATCCTTTGTCACGAGTAAACCTCCATACACATGAACCAATAAAATAAGTAAGTAGGTTACTTAAAAGCATATAATAGACAAACCAAAAGAAATGAGATCAATACAAGAGGCATCAGTTTCTATTGGATTACAATACGCATACGCATAAGACAAAAAACACCATTGCTATTCGTATAAGCCAACATCACAATCATAAAACACCATTGCTATTCGTATAAGCCAACATCACAATCATAAAACACCATTGCTATTCGTATAAGCCAACACCACAATCATAAAACACAATTCCTATTTGTATAAGCCAACACCACAATCATACTAACACCATTGCTATTCGTATAAGCCAACACCACAATCATTACAATACATTGACTATTCGTATAAAACATGTGAAGAGGAAAAATCATACCATTGGGTGTTCGGTATGGGTGTGGGAGAGAGGACGGTGGTGAACTTATCCTTGTCTGGAACCAGAAGCAGTGAATTTAGAGCACGCAACACGTCCGCCTGTAGTTCGGGCAACACCGGAGAAGATTCTTCTTCAAAGTTGTTCCCTTGAGACGATGGATGCGATGGATGCTCCTGACTTCTGGCCTGACTTCTCGCCTGAGTTTGAGAGGGTCGAACTGGAGAAGGCGGAGAGACATCCCGACTTCTGGCCTGAGTCTGTGGATTGAAGTGGACTTCTTCTGAAGGAGTCCGGTGTAGTTCGGGTGGAGGTGGATGTGTAAATGAGTTCTGAAAAAGTTGTTGCGGCGGAGGATAGTTCCGGATCTGGGCTGATGACTGTCGTTGCAAACCGCCGACTTGTACTTCAGGCGTCTGCAGAGGAGGAGGATCTTGGACCGCCGGCGTGAAGTTGTACTGACTGGGGAGAGTGTTAGGCCGTCGATTTGGTGTTGCCCCTCTCGGTCTCTGAGCAACGTTAGGAGCAACCTTCCTCTTTTTTCCTCGATTCGGCATCTTGTTACTGATTGATAGAGAGACTGATTCGAAGAGTTATAGATTCGAAGAGAGTGAGAATAGAAAGAAGAATGGAGAGAGTTTGGGTTTCGAGTTTGGATTGATTGAGAGAGTTTGAGAGAAACTGAGAGGAAGAATCGAGTTTACGAATTAGGGTTTGTCTGTGAGACAGGCGGAGAGGGTTTCGAGATTAGGGTAGTGTTTAGTGGGTTTAGTGGGCTTAGTTTAGGAAAATTTGGGTAGGAAATTTAATTTATAATTTTGGGCTTAGTGGGTTTCGAGAATAGGGTAGGAAATTTAATTTATTTTTTTGGTAAAATTAAACTTAGTGAAAATTTATATAAATTACAAATTACAAATATAATTGATTTTGATGAAAATACTGAAACATACATAATATTATCTAACAAACTTAATATTATTTAACAAACTTAATATTATTTAACAAAGATTTTGGGTTAAGTTTTGATAAAAATATAAGATATGGAAAACTATAATTTTTTATAAAAATGTAAGATATGGAAAACTATAACCCAAGGTCCATGCACTATCTCTCTCTCAAAGCCATACTTCATGCATTTCATCACATGAAAAACAGGTTTTTTTAAAACTGTCTTTTACGACTATTTGGCGACTACGAGATGACTATTTAATGACTCTCCGTATGAGTCGCAGAGCAGTCGCCAAATATACGTCTATCAGCTGTGGTCGGTATCGTAGTCGCTATTTTACGACCACTTTACGACTATCTGATGACTCCTCGAATAAGTCACACAATAGTCGCTACTTTAACGACTATGTTACGACTATCAGCTGTGGTCGGTACCGTAGTGACTCAGTAGCGACTAAATTACTGTAGTCGCAACGTAGTCGCAAAGTGATCACTATGTGGTAGTTATTTTTGGCGACTGCAAATGTAGTCGCTACTTATAGTCACTAATCACATATTTTCTTGTAGTGTCGTAGGCCTGTAATAAATATTTTTTTTCATATAACTATAGCGAAGGTGATTTGATTACGAGATTGATGATCGTCAATACTAATGGATTTAAATTCATATTAATAAATCAATAAATATTATAAGAAAATAAAAATAGGTTTCAAGTTGGATCAATGTAAAAATTGACAAAATTGAATAAGACAGTAGAATGATTTTTGTGTAGAATATCTGTGTACATATATGGTCCCGTTGGTTGACATAAAAATAAAAAAATGGTCCCGTTAATGGATGAGGCCAAAGTTTTGGCGGAAGCCGAGTTGAGTAAAGCTTTTCCTTCTAGGATTGCAGCAGTTGATAAAAAAAAGTAATATTTTCATGATTGATGCTGAATATGCTTGGGTTCAGCTAAATGTGCAGGTTGTGGACAATTAGGGGCAGATCTATGTGAGAGATACTCCTTTTTTAAAATTTGCTTAGTACATATATGCCAGTAATTTCTTTAGTTCAGTTGGCAAATGAGGATCTTATGCGACTCACCAATCTTCTGTTCGAGTCTGCGTATGCTATTGTTATTTTGCTTTTACTATTTGATGCATTTTCTTATTCTATTTTTTTTCTCAGATAAAATTATATACTTTCACTCTTTCGGTTTCAGTTCTATTTTATTTATATATTCCAGTTTAACTTTAACAAATTTAATTCATATTTGTATTGTATAACATACATATAACTTAACTGAAAAATGTTAGTAACATTAAACAGTATTATCTCTTTTGTAGTTCATTTATTATATTTAGAGTTTAAATTTGTGTGATATGGTTAGATAGGTAAATTTGAATGGAATATATGTATTTATAGTTTATTGTATTTTTAAGGTTGTAAATATGTATTTTCTAATTTTTAATTTAAATATATATATATATATATATATATATATCTAATATAAGTAACTATGTATAATTATAAACCAATATAAGCAACACTTTCAAAAATTTTGGCTTATTTTTTAATTCCAAAATTTAAAAGTTATGAAAAATGCAAGATATATTTAATGTTATCATATATATATATATATAATACATATTTAAAACTTTATATTATTAATTATATGTTTATTTTGTGCCCCATCTAAAATATTTTTCTGCATTCGCCAGTTGCCAAATGCAAGTCTCACCAAACTTGCTTCCAACGAGGTCGACACTCATGTTAAAGAGAGTTTAGCTACTGCTACAGTTTTTGTTTCACCAAACACTAATAAACACCAAAGACTAGGGATGTTAAAGATGGGTTAAAACCCATTGGATATCCGGGACCTGTCTTTAAAATCAGGTTTGAGACCCATTTTCTATAACAAAAAAAAAATGGGTTTAAATTGGGTGGGTACCCAAATTAATAAAGTCTTACTCGGGTTTACCCTATAAAATTATGGGTACCCACCGGGTTTTTTTCTTAAATCTCAGTTAGTAAAACAATGATATTTTGCTTTCCAAATATCAAAAGTCAAACACATGAGTCATTAAATCGATGTATAATATATGATAGACATCTGTTTTTTTTTTTCACAAAAAAATCATTTATTAAAACCCAAGTTTATGGTTTTGATTTTCTCTATGCTTTTGTCTATATTTTATCCATATGATATAAGATTAAATTTTTTTGAACATTGTCACAGATATAATAAAATACACAAAATACATAATATAAATCACATTTGTTTTTGGTATAAAAAAGCTAAAAACACAAAAATACTGAAATAGATAATGTAAAATGCAAAATACATCACATAAGACAAAAAATATGGGTATCCATGAGTTTACTTATAAAAGTTAATACCCATTCGGGTTTACCCACAAGACTTAAAATCTGTTCGAATTTTTTGAATTTGGATTTTTTCTGAGCGGATTTTTTTCGGGTTCGGGTCGAGCTGGGTTTTTTTTTACCCACCACAACATCTCTGCCAAAAACTTATTACGTGAAAGACCGGTTCAGCCATCCATCAAAACTAAGGAGGTTCAACAGTCCTCTAATGCTCGAGGAAGGTCACCATGGATGTGGAAACTGTGGCCGCATAATTCGTGGCTGTGAATACCGTGGACGTGGCTAATTGTCCTCTTATGATGAACTAAGAAGCCAGCTGAAGCGAAAGATTTGGTTACTAAATTTATCCTTCTTGTAATATTGACTTATGGCTGTATTTTTTTTACTGTTTACAAATGTGTGACTTTCGGTCCTGACATTTGGCATTAATATAATTTTTTATTTAAAATATATACATATGATTCCGTTAGTATCATAAATTATTGAATATATAACTATATATATAACTATATATATAATTTAATATATGCTTTTAACATTAAAATAGCCAAAATTTTCTGTAAATTTTTTATTTCTGAATATATATATATATATATATATATATTATGTTCATTTCGATAGTTATATACACTGTTAAAACATCACAACTGAGTTCATTAGTGATAAACAAGCAAAAAAGTGTTTTATAGATGAAACGTGTTTTTCCTCTATCCACGTTACTGATATCTTACGAGATGTTATGAATACAAAAAATCTGCCTATAGGCCACGATATTTATATAATATGAATACAAATTTGTTAATCATATTACGAATCATGCGTTTTCCATTCCACTTTATCACATCAATCGCCATCTTTCTTTGGTCCCCGTCCCACTGTTACACTCACCTTAATTAACAGCTTAATTTTTTTACACTTATAAAAGGGTCCAAAGACTAATTTTTGGAAAGAGGATATCTCATGGATAGGATCACCCAGGTTTGTAAATAGGTCATAAACAATAGGTCCATATCCATGTGGTTAGCTAGAGGGATAAAACTCAACAATTTTGCACTTAGGGAGAATCGTCGATCTCTGGCCTAGACCCCAACATGACAACTCTTCCACAAAACTAGAACCACTAGTCCACCACTTCGTGGTTCACTTAGCTTAATTAGAAACTAGTTTTTACATTTGTATGTGCATTACGTGAAAAATAAACTTACATATCACTCCCATCTGTTTCACAAATAATGTCATTTTAGAGTTTTATTTTCGTTTCATAAAGAGTGTCATTTTACATTTCTAATGCATCATTTTATATTCTTAATGCATATTTTACATTAAATTTCCTAATTTTACTATTAATCTATTAATTAATTAATCTATTAATCATGTATTAATTAAGAGTATATATGTATATTTTTATTTTTTTTTAATTTGTTTGAATTGTGTCAAAATGAAACTCTTTGTGAAACAGGGAAATATAAGCCAGTTATGTTTGTGTTTGGCATTTCTGTTCAGAGTTGGCCTTTATGGCTTTATTTACTGGCTTAAAAAGACAAAATTTACAAGTTTATTCAGAGAAAATATTCACTAAACATAAACGAAACACAGACAATCCATATATTAACTAATCTTTCATTGCAAGTCATTGCATATTGATATAAGTTATGTAATACGTTTCCAAAGCACAAAGTAAAAACACAAAAAGAAATTGAAAAGCCAAATTTAAGCATTTAATCAATACATCATTATAGTTTTTAGCTGATGTCATTGAGACGTGATGTTGAGTTCATTGGCTGAGGCATGAAGCTTTCTCTCCAACACCTCACTAGAGATCTTCCCCATCAATTGATAGAAAGTGATGAGCTCAGAGAGTCTCTCAACGTTCATCTTCTTCATTATGTTCATAGCTTTCCTCTGCTTTTCCTCATCAAGCCTAAGCTTTTCAGTAAATGATCCACCGTTCCTCATCGTCGCTCCCATCTCCTTTAGTCTCATCTCTTGCTTCACACTTAGAGCCGTATTTGACTGCGTCCACATCGAAGAAACAAATACACATGGGTTAAGCTATGGTCATCAAAGTCACATTTCCATTGACTTTGGAAGATCACATAGTTCGACCAAACCAAATAAATTAAAATTTATTGTAATTTAATATTATTAATTTATTGTATATGAAAAATGTATTTAGCTAAATAGAAGAATCACAGAGCAATAGATATATATATATTTTTTAATTTGAAGCTAATTAAACCAATCAAAAAATTAAACAAATGAACCCTTAATTAAATTATTAACACTTGCCGAGAATAAAATAATACGTACTTTTAGCCCTTACATATACGAAAGGCCAAATAAGACTCCTAACCTCTTTCTCCCATGCAATAATAATATGGATCAAGATAATGTTGAGTTAATACATAACGGTTTGGTGTAATGTACCTCAAGAAACTCAGCTCCAACTTCAAGTTCCGATTCTATGGATTGGTTATTCAACGAATAAGATCTAGTGTACATAGACCTCGCAAGCGAGAAGCTCCTGACAAGTATCTTTCTTTTGTTCTCCATTTCTTGACTGAGTTCCAATTTCTTAGGAACAGACAATGAGCTGTTCAGCTTCTTTTGACATGCAATAACTGCTTTTGAAAATTCCTGTCAATAACCAACCACAAAAGAACATGAACTCAATGATCAGGTTAATGCATGTTATTACTTATTAGAGAAATTTTATATTACTCAATCACAAACCTGATAAGCAACAGGACAACCAGGAAAATCAAATTCTTCGAGACCGTTCTTTCTCATCCTCTCTGGATGGAACTGTAAACCCACTAGGAACTTTCCCTCTTCAGGATTGTACATATCAGGATCATAGAACCCTTCAATCAATCCATCAGGAGCAAAAGCCATTGGCACGAACCTTTGTGCCAATCTCTTAACCCCTTGGTGGTGATAACTGTTGACCAAGATCTCCATCTTTTCTTCATCTAAGGAATCTTTAAACCATTTATGCAGAGGACTGTTTTTTACTATCTTCACCTCATGCCTATAACCATCATAATCATCATAATCTATGTGATTTCTTCTGTTTTCCTCGGAGACGTAATTTGTGACCTCTGTCTCAAGGTCTTGATAAAGACTCCCACCACAAGAAACATTCAAGACCTGCATGCAAGTTTCATTAGAATAGATAAACAACCGTGGTGGTCTTATCCATTGATTGATATATATATGTTGTCCTCTACCATTCTAAGTGGCAAGAAAAATTAGTTGTATATTTTATTTTATTATGATTATTTAAACTAAAATGTTATGCTCCTTTTTAAGACAAGGATACAATACCTGGGATCCTCTACAAATTCCTAAGTAAGGAATGTTCTGTTCTAGGCAGAGCTTTGCTAGGGCAAACTCAATAGAGTCTTTTTCCTTGTCGATAGCTGTATCACTTGCGTGTGTTTTTCTAATCTCGTCGAGTTCTTGAGGTGATAGGGAAGATAATTCGGACTCATATAGAGAAGGGTCGATGTCTTCTCCTTCACAGAGTAGAACTCCATGGATTGGTTTGAAGCTCTCTAACAACTTGTGAACACCAGCCACTCGTGGTACAATCACCGGTACAGCACCGTACTCGACAATGAGATCAAGATGGTACTCACCTAAACCGAAAAAAAAAAAAAAACATAAACTTTTAAAAGGTCTAAGGGAAAATGGAACAACAAAACGTAGAACATTCGAATGATATCCATCAAAAGGACTATATATTACCAACGAAATCGACGAACTTGTTCTTGCGAAGGGTGCGTCTAGAGACGACAAGGACGCGAGGGAGGATCTGAGATAGATCATCATTAACGCTTGGATTCTCCATTTTCTATGTGAGCTATATATGACCTTAGACGCAGAAGCTCGATTGGTGTTTAGGATATGACTTATGAGTTGTGAGAGGATGAGAAAATGGAAGGTGAATTTATAGGCTGGGGAGAGGAGGAGGAACGATCATGCTCTCTTTTTTTGCTCTTGACTTTCTTGTTTCAACGATCTTTTGGCTCTCTTCACCTTCTACTGTTTACTGTTTATGTTGATGTAGACTGAATTGATTATGAAAACATTGTTATTGTAGTAAACTCGTCGCACGTTTATTTCAACGCATACAAAGGTACTAAACCGTTAAATAATCATTTTCAATGTATCCAATGGTTATCTAACTTTTTCTACTAATTTTCTTTTGGACGATATACTTCGTTTTAAAAAAAAAAGACTTCGAAATTTTTTTAACAAGTTATAAAATAAGAAAAATTCTTTACCAGTAGTTAGCACATTTATATTTTACTAAATCACAACACGTTGTGAAGAAAAAATCATGACACAACTTTTAATTAGCCGGCATTATAGGCTTTATATTTTAAAGTACTGCTTTAATACCTAACGTCCAGTGTTCAAGAAAGTGTTAGGCGGTATATACGCAGTGACCCAGCAGCTAGTGCCTAAAATGCTTAATCAGAATCTAGACAGTTTTTAAGCGGTTTAGGCGTTTACAAATAAAATATTATATATATAAAATTATGTAAAAATATATGTTAAAAAAATAAAAAAAATAAAAAATCATAAACAAAAGTTAGAAAAATACATTATTTAAGTTACATTAACAACATATAAACATTTATAATTACATACACAGATATAAAACTGAATAATTTAAATATATGTAGTTAAAAATTAAAAATAACTATTAAATTAAAATTTATATAATTTTAAACGGATCAAATGGTCATCTAGGTGTTTGCTGAGCGCTTAGTGCCTAAACGGCGCTTAGGTAGCCGTCTAAACTGCTTTCTTGAACACTGCTAACGCCTAATGTAAACGGAGATCTGCATACAAAAGGTTTTAAAATTTGTTACGTTTTAATCTTTGTATAATTTGCCAGTTGTCCAATCAGGTCATACCAATATTTTATATATGAATTATTAAGTTCAACTGTTCCAAGCGATAAGCATCTATATTTCGAATTTAATAACTCTTCATACGCCCAATTCTTATCCTGATCTATTAGTTTCGATAGTTGCTCTAGTTTTTTTTTTTTTTTTTTCTCTCTTCTGGTACTTCTGACATAACACACATTTTTATCTGTTAAAACATGCTAAGTCACAGAACAAAACATTCGTTGGGATGTCCTAAGAGCATCACCATCCATAATCTTCTGAAAATGGATTCTTCAAAAATGTTTTAATATGATATTTTAATATAATAATATTATTTAATTTAAATTTTGTTTGTTTTTAAAAAATAACTAATAAACTTATGATATGTAGTGAGAAGGAGGTCTTAGAGTGTCTCTCAAAGCCTCCGCAGAAACATTGTGTTTCTCTCTCAACTTTTTATTGTTTTTATATTTTTTATTATTTTAACATTCACTAAAAATGACTGATAAAGATGCTCTAAACATTTACATCTTGCTTCATGCAAAAATAGTATAATATGCTTCCTGTGCGCAGCCGAGTAAATATAGTGTTATAATAGTATAGTCACATGGTGAATATATGTAATGTTATAGCAATATGCTTCCTGTGCGCAGCCGAGTAAATATAATATGAGCTTGCTTTCCGAATGCAGAATATATAATATGATCTTGCTTTCCAAATGGTGGATAAATCAAATAGAAAAATCGTAAAACCGTTAGTGGATAGGAAGTTGATAGCTCTATATTATTAAAAAAGTATTTTGTATTGTTTTTGTTTGTTTACAATGACAAACGTGATATTTAAGAAAATACGTAACAAATTTCAATTAAATGTCTAACGAACAAACGAGAATTTCAGCAATTTTGTTTAATAGTTACAACTTATAAACATATACATTTTGTTCGTATAAGTATAACATGTTATTTTTTAATTTCTAATAGTAGCCCTCTTGCTTGAAGTCGCAAACCAAAGTAAGGCTAATGCTCATCAACCTTGTTAGTAACAACTCAGATCCACATCCAAAAGTACATGAAATCATAGCTATGCAAACCAACTGATGCACTCACATCATAATTGTCCTCTACAACTAGCTAGGGTGATGTGATTAAGAAGACTTCTAAACTGTCATCTCATCCGAGTCAAACACAACATTATAAACACTCCTCTTCCACTACAAGAAAATAACGGTTTTGTGATGGACGAATACGTAGCAAATCCCTCGCAAATCGACAAAAGCAAGAGATTTGCGAGAAAAATTTGTTCCTCGCAAATCGCTTTTCGCAAATCGGTCAACGTCGCAAATCCCTCACAACTTTTGCGACGGAAAATACTCCCACGGAAACTAAGCGCAAATTGCGAGGAATTGTTTATAAAGCAATTTCCTCGCAAAATTAGTATCTAGTAACTCCCTTGCAAATTTGCGATGCTTTTGCATTATTTTTTCCGTCGCAAATAATAATAATGGTATAAAAAAATTAAAATTTTCATTTTGGTTAGCTTAATTAGAATTAAACCGGAAATTAGAATTAAACTTGTCATTAAAATTAAACCTGTAATTAGAATTAAACCTTATAACTTATGCAAATTAAAGCTGTAATTAGAAGTACTAAGTTTTCAAATAAAAAAATAAGTTTACAAGGGAGAGTAAGTAACCGATCAAGTTCTAAGCTAAACATTACACATTAAGAGAGAAAGAGAGTTCATCAAGTTGATTCTCCGGTGGTAGGTTCTCCGGTGGTTGCATCTCTGGTCACTGGTCTGGCCGCTGAATCTTTTCGGGGAAATCTAGCAGCAAAGTCTGGATCATTCTCTGCAAGATAATCAAAGTATGCATCATAACTATGCATCTTCTCTGAATTTTCTTGCATCTTCACTGCATTGGCCTGTAATTGAGTAGCCTGAGTTGCAAGAACAACTTCGGCAGCAGCAAGCTTCGCAGCTAGAACAAGTGGATCATCAGAAGGAGGAGGCGGTTGACCAATCTGAACTGAAGATGCTTCTACTTGCATGTTACCAACCCCATATATCCGGTTCTTTTTCTTCGGAGCAACCTGCCAACAAAACAAATACACACCAACCATTAGACAATGAAGATACAAAACACAAACATAAACAATGAAGCATAAATGTGGTTGCTCCGAAGCATAAACACAAACACATAAATGTGAAGCATAAACATAAACCCAAAACATAAACATAAACAATGAAGCAAAAATGAAGCATAAATGTTTTACCTCGACATAAATGTGGTTCTTCACAGTTAGTGATAAACTGCCTGAAGTACTACTCTCCATGTTATCCCCTGATAATAGCTCAGACTCAGCTTCAGCTATCTATGACGCCACTTCATTGTACACCTTCTCAGACAGTCCATCAACAAAAGACCCATCAGGTTTCCTATGAGTGTCTTCTAGGACTTGCAGGAAATCAGGAAGCGGCTCACCAGTCTTCTCAGACTACAAAAAAAGAAATGAAATAACATGTGTTATAAATTGTAGTTATGATTAATCAACTTGAGTTACACAGAGATACTTACATGCTTTCGTGATGGGGCTTTAAAAGAGGTCTGACCAGAACGGTGCTTATGTATTCTGGTGCCTTCAGGATCACTATAGCGAGCACTACGACCAAGCCATCCCATACGGTAGGATCAAGCCACCGCGACATTGCCTCATTACCTTTCTTCTTCCACTTATCCTTCCACCGAGACACTTTTGATCACTCATCCGGGTCTTCAACTTAGCTTCAAACTCAGCTCTAACTCTTCCGTTGATGGAGGGGTCCCAGTTATATGTTTGCTTGTAAAAACATAACATGAATCAGAATCAAATCAAGTGAGTAAAACAAAAAATCTGTAATTTAAACACATTAAGGAACTTTTAACTTACCGCAAAAGTTTCAAACCACCGGTTTACAACCAGACCATGTGTTTGGGTCCAATTGGCATGAGGTTTTTTGAAATCTCTTTCAAAAATGGCCCGAACAGTAGCACCAACCGAAGAATTCTGGTCAAACCTACAAAGCACAAGATAAATGGAATGAGGATAAATGAAAATAAAAAACATAAAGATAAATGGAATGTTAGATACATAACATTCTTACCAGAGAGTACCCGGAGGTCGCTTAGGATCTAGTTTTGTTAAGTTAGCACGCCCGGGACTTGAAAGTAACTCTTCCAAAGTGAAAAAGTTTGAGAGGCACACAGACCATTGACACGCGAAGTTGATTGCTGAGGAGGAAGATCATTTTGCACCGGAGAGGTTGCATTACAGTTATCTTGTGTCGCCGGTGAGGTACCTTGAGAAGAGGCGGGAGAATGTAGCCTTTGAGCAGAGCCAGTAGAGCGTACCTCTCGAGCAGGGATGGGGGGGAGATAATCCTTGTGAAGATATGAACCTTGTGTAATGGTTTTGGTTGACAGATCCGTTTTGGTTTCGAGAATACATCTGAAAGGAGAACATGTAAAAATCATTAGAACCCTAAAATTATCCAAAATTAAAAACAAAAATTACAACCCTAAAATCATAACACTAAAACCGAATCGAAACCCTAAACCCAAAATTAAATCCCCAAAATCGAAACCCTAAACCCAAAACTGAATCCCCAAATTCGAAACCCTAAACCCAAAATTAAATCCCCAAAATCGAAACACAAAACCCAAAACTGAATCCCCAAATTCGAAACCCTAAAATCAAATTAAAAACCAAATCGAGTCATAACCCTAAACCCCAAATTGAATACCCAAATTTGAAACCCTAAAATCGAATTAAAACCCAAATCGAATCATTACCCTAAAATTCGAAACCCTAAACCCAAAATTAAATCCCCAAAATCGAAACCCTAAACCCAAAACTGAATCCCCAAATTCGAAACCCTAAAATCGAATTAAAACCCAAATCGAGTCATAACCCTAAACCCCAAATTGAATCCCTAAATTCGAAACCCTAAAATCGAATTAAAACCCAAATCGAATCATAACCCTAAACCCCAAATCAAAACCCTAATCTAAGAAAACTTTTTAACTAAAAAGAGATAGAAGGGGAGAGGAGGAGACTTACCGGACCTTGAGAGAAGAGGGGGAGATTAACCGGCAAAGAGAGAAGAGATCGAGTCGGAGATTAACCGGACGAGAGATTCAAAGGACAAGAGAGAAGAGGAGGAGTTAGGGTTCTAGAAGGGTTCACCGGACCTGAGAGAAGAGGAGGAGACTCAACGGAAAAGAGAGAAGAGATCGGAGAAGAGAGAAGAAATCAGAGAAGAGAAGGATTAGGGAACTAGGGTTTTTTTTGCGGCTGTAGGTTAGTTGAGGTTTGAGCTACGCTCAAACAAGGTTTTCTAGGTATATAGGAAAATACTGCGTCGCAAATCCCTCGCAAATATTGCTAGGGATTAGCTATGGTCCCTCGCAAATCCCTAGCAACCATATAAAAATATGTATTTTATATTTCCAGACTTTGCGAGAGAATTGCGAGAGACCGTAGCAAATCCCTCGAAAAGTCTTTTGGGTTTAGGTTTTGAAATTGACTTTTGTACCCAATCTTTGATTATAAATCTTGGATTCATCTTTTTAATCATTAATAGTAATGTAATTAGTCTTTAGGGTTTAGGTTCAAGGGTTTAAAGTGTCATTTGCGAGGGAATTGCTATGATTTGAAAAATTTGCGACGGAATTGCTACTAATTTAGGGTTTAGGTTATGAAATTGGCATTGGTGCCCTATCTTTGATTATAAATCTTGGATTCATCATTTTAATCATTAATAGTAATGTAATTAGTCAAAAAGGTTAAGGTTCAAGGGTTTAAAGTTGTCATTTTCGAGGGAATTGCTATGATTTAGGAGATTTGCGATGGATTTGTGACTTATTTGCTATGCATATAGCAAATGAATCGCAAATTTGTCGTAATTTTATCGCAAACCTTGAATATCTAATTTACAAAAACCATCAAAATAATTTTAAAAAATTAATCAAATAAACTTGCAAGTATATTATAAGGTCTAATAGGCTCAGCATACTCTTCTCTATCATTAAACTTTTCAAAATTGTCTAATTTTGCATCTTCCTCTAATCATTAACTATCTTCTACACTATATCATATATATGTTCATTACACTGAGACAAATATTTGACAAATATTCCAAAATTTTCCAATTCTCCAACAATTTTGTCTTGCACTGCCCCATCTATGATTATAAGTGTTGGATTCATCTTTTTCATCATTAATAGTAATGTACTTAGGGTTTAGGGTTTGAAGTTGACATTTGCGAGGGAATTGCTATGATTTGAGCAATTTGCGATTGGTTTGCGACCCATTTGCTATGTATCTAGCAAATCAGTCGCAAATTTGTCGCAAACTTTGAATATCTGATTTATAAAAACCATTAAAATATGCGGTAGATATGCGGTAGTCAGAGAGGGTGTCAGTAATCTATTGGTACCTCAATCACGTATGCATCCTCCCAAAAAGGGTAATGGCCCTGCTTGGCCTAAACCTTTGTATAAGATGAAAGAGAACTTTGCGGCGCATGCTGGTCTGGTTGAGGAGCCCGTCATCTCTAGGGTCGATGATTTGGTGGAACAGGAGAAGGATTCACAGATGGAGGATGGTACTGGGATGAATGGTGGTGATAATGAGGCTGGGTTTTCGGTGAGTTCTGATGATCTTCTTGAGGATGGGGAATGTCAAGATGGTGGGGCTTCGGGTTTGGTAGAGGATAAAGTTGCTGAGGGTGATGCGGTCCTGACAGATTCAGACAAAGGTTTGTCGGAGGACGATGATAATGCTCCACCAGGTAACACGTCTAATTCTTCTTTTTTAGATGCGACTTTGGGGACTGTTAGTCAAGCGATGAAGGATATTAATTTGGGTATTCCTAAGGTCAATAATGCTAAGCGGGTTGGGTACTCTGGTTCTAAGGGTGGTAGGGGGGGTAAAAGACATGTTGTGCCTATTGCCTCGCCGGGTAAACGGTTGTTAGCTAAAGCTTGGTTGTTGAAATATGTAGGTGATTCTTGCAAGCAGAAGGGAGTGGTCAAAACTAAGCACACGACGCCAGAGGGTGGCATTAAGGGAGGAGGAACCCGCAAGTCGAAGAAAGGGATAGTGGCTCTTCTGAAACCACCGGTTCAAACGTGAAGATCATGAGCTGGAACTGTCAGGCCATTGGTGCGGACCTGACAGAGGACTACTTGCAGGATTTATGGAAGCAGAATAAACCTGATATTTTATTCTTATCTGAAACAAAAAGATGTTTTTCTTATTTACAAATTCAGAATAAATTTCGTTATCATCAGTTGTATACGGTTGAACCAAGTGGGGCTAGCGGTGGTTTAGCTGTTTTTTATAATAATGATATACAACTTGAAATTCTCTATGAGTGTAATCGGTTAGTGGATGTTCAAGCTTCATTGGGTTCTCAAACTATGTTTTTATCATTTGTGTATGGAGACCTTGTTCCTAGTCTCAGACAGGAGGTGTGGGATAAACTGATTCATTTAGGTTCTTCCCGTCAGGGTCCTTGGCTTATGATTGGTGATTTTAACGAACTCATAGGTAATCATGAAAAATCAGGCGGTTCGATACGACTGGCATCGTCTTTTCTTCCCTTTATTTCCATGATTCATGAGTGCGGTATGTTAGAATTTCCGTGTTACCGGGATTTACTTTCTTGGCGAGGAAATCGTTGTAATAATCAGGTCGTCTGGTGTCGTTTGGATCGTGCTTTAGGAAATGAAGATTGGCACTGGCTTTTTTCTCATTCGCGAGTGGATTACCTTGAGATGATTGGATCGGATCATTGTCCTATTTTAGCTTCTTGTGCGAAATCTTGGGGACGACGCTTCCGTCAATTTCGTTTTGAAAAGCGATGGATGGGGAAAGATGGTTTTTCTGGGGCGGTGGAATCTGGATGGAACCGAACAAAAAACTTCAGAATCCCGGTGTTTGTGGATAAGATTAAAAATTGTCGGAATTCTATCTCATGGTGGAGAAAGAATAATGTTCCAAACGGTGAGAATCTTATTTCTTCGCTTTAACTGGGTTTAGAGGAGGCTGAAAAGGATGATTCCCTTTCGCAAGCAGACATTAATATTATTGAGAAGAAATTAAAAGATGCCTATCATGATGAGGAATTATATTGGCAACAGAAGAGTTGAAAGTTCTGGTTGCGCGTGGGCGATAAGAATACTAAATTCTTCCATGCTTCTACTAAACAGAGGAAGGTTAGGAATAAAATAGTAGTTTTGTTTGACCCGGAGGATGTTTGGGATGAATCAAGTGAGTGTATGGAGAAGATTGCGTCTGATTATTTTAATAATCTTTTCGCACATTCGGATGTGTGTGGTATTTCAGAGATGGTGCAAGCGGTTAATCCATTTGTTACAGAGAGTATGAATAGGGAGTTAACTAAGGATATATTCGAGATGGAAGTTCGAAAGGCTCTCTTTGCAATGCACCCGGAGAAAACTCCGGGTCCGGATGGGATGACAGCGTTATTCTTTCAACGGTTTTGGTCTCATATTAAAGGAGATTTGGTTGCTTTGATTAGGGACTTCTTTCGGTCTGGGAAATTTGATCCTAGAATTAATGAAACTAATATTTGTCTGATTCCAAAGGTGGATCGGCCAAAGAGAATGGCTGAGTTCAGGCCTATTAGTTTGTGTAATGTGAGTTATAAGATCATTTCAAAACTTCTTTGCTTCAGGTTAAAGAAGATTCTGCCCTCACTTATTTCCGAAACTCAATCGGCTTTTGTTTCTGGTCGGTTAATTACTTACAATATCCTGGTGGCCCAAGAAATGTTTCATGGTTTACAAACCAATAGGATGTGTAACTCGGATTTCTTGGCTTTTAAAACAGATATGAGTAAGGCTTATGATCGTGTCGAATGAGATTTTTTAAAGGCCGTCTTGACTAGGCTCAGTTTTGATCCTAGATGGATTTCATGGATAATGTGGTGCGTTAGTTCGGTTTCCTATCAAGTTTTGCTCAATGGTCAACCTCGTGGTTCCATTTCTCCAAAACGGGGGGGGGGAGATCCGTTATCACCTTATTTATTTATTCTTTGTACTGAGGTTCTAATTGCTAACATTAAGAAGGCTGAAAGGGAGAAGAAAATTACAGGATTTAGGATCACACGAGCTTCTCCCCCTATTTCTCATCTGCTTTTTGCGGATAATAGCCTGTTTTTTTGTAAAGCAGACGAAGAGGAATGCTCAACAGTCATGACTATCATAGGTAATTATGGTAAAGCGTCTGGTCAGGAGGTAAATTTAGATAAATCCTCTATTATGTTTGGCAAAAAAGTGCCTGAGGAGGTTAAAGATAAGATAAAATCGGTGATTGGAATTTTCAAGGAAGGGGGTATGGGTTCCTATTTGGGAATTCCTGAGGGCCTCGGAGGTTCAAAAACACAAGTCTTCGGGTACGTTCGAGATAGGTTGGATGATCGGGTTAATGGTTGGACAGCAAAATTTTTATCTAAGGGAGGAAAGGAAATTTTACTGAAGTCGGTGGCATTGGCCTTACCAACACATGTTATGTCTTGCTTTAAACTTCCTCAAGGATTAACGACAAAGTTGACGAGTGCAATTTCAAATTTTTGGTGGAGTTCCGATGGGAAAGATCGGGGGCTCCATTGGGTGGCTTGGGATAAAATGTGTAAAGATAAATCTGAAGGAGGTTTGGGATTTTGGGATTTGGACACTTTTAATGATGCATTGTTGGCTGAACAGTATTGGCGTTTAATACAGTTTCTGAACTCGTTGTTTGCTAAAGTGTTTAGAGGTCGATATTTTAGGAAAAAGCATCATTTGTTGGCTAAGAAACCTTATTCTCCTTCATTTGGGTGGAAAAGTATTTTCTCTACTAAAAGTTTAGTGGAAAGAGGTGCTCGATGGACGGTCGGGTCTGGGTTTAACATTTCGGTTTGGCGTGATCCCTGGATTCCTGATCAACATCCTCGTCCTGCAAATGGAAGGGGACGACATATACACCCGAATTTAATGGTAAATCATTTGATTAACCCTCATATTAAAGAGTTGCATCTTCCTATTCTCCAGAAATTCATGGATCCGGAAGATATTCATATCATTAAGAGTTTACCGATTAGCAAAGTTGTCAAGCCAAATCGGTTGGTATGACATTATACAAATTCTGGTCGGTATTCAGTTAAGTCGGGCTATAGGGTAGCCCAGGCTATGAAGACCGTTATCGAATATGGTCCTAACTGTAGTGTCTTGAAATCTCAGGCTTGGACTCTTCCAGTTCCACCAAAAATCAGGCATTTTTTCTGGCAGATAGCGTCTGGTTCTCTCCCAGTGATGGGGCGATTAGCTTCTAGGGGAATTCATGACACAATTTGTAAGAGATGTGAACTAGCGGTGGAAACTATTAATCACACTTTTTTTGAGTGTCCTCATTCCCGTCAATTATGGGATTTGATTTTTGCTGGATTATCCACGGATAGGTTTCCATACGGTTCAGTGTATTCAAATTTGGACTTTATTTATGGTCAAGGGATAGTCCCTATGGTCTTATGAGTTACGCATATTTCATTGCCGTGGATTGTTTTGTGCTTATGGAAGGATAGGAAAAAGAAGGTCTTTCAAGGTGTACAATCAGATCCTTTAGATATTATTAATCAGGCTTTAAGGGAACAATTGTTGTGGGAGGAAGCCCAAGTAATTTCAAGGATCGGTCCTGTTCCACCAGAACCTTCGTTTACTCCTGAGCCGGTAACCCGTTGCCAGGTTGATGGTTCTTGGAAATCTACAGAACCAAATTCAGGATTGGGATGGTGGTGTGGTGATGGTGAGAATCAGACCTTATTTTTGGGTGCAAGATGCCAACGTCGTAGTTCGTCTCCTCTTCATTCAGAGTTTGAGGCATTACTGATAAACAGGTTTTCACCCAGGGTATCAATTCCCTATGCAGTTGTAGTACAAAGGGTTATCAATACAAATGGTTGTCTCTTGCTAGCAGGAAGGATATGATCAGAACAGTGCAAGTCAAGCCAAGAAAATAGGGTTTTGATCTAATAATCCTAAAATAACTAAAAGGAAAGATTATAAACAAGAAACCACACGACCTAAGCACTCGATGCAAGTATTCGAGTACAGGATCGGGTGGGGTGATCGAGTAAGCAAATGGGATATGAACAACTCGAGGTGTTACTAGATGCAGGTTATCGTGTACCTGATCGGGTAAGGGATCGAGTAATGAAAGAAAATGTAAACAATTAAAATACGAAATCTTCTAAGGATGAGGTAATCGAATCCTAAGTATTCTTGACTGGTACAGATGCCTTACATGCCTCAAGCAAATATTTCCTAGACAATGAATCTCTAAACCTTGTTACCACACTCTCGCACTAGCAACAATCAACCTTGATCACTCCCCTATCCAACTCTCGTTGGAGAAACATGACCAAGCAGGCATTAGGATCCGATTCATTATTGTCAGTAAACCCCTTACTCATCTAATCTCTTAGGCTAAGTGAGTAAACCTCTAGCATTGGTTGATTCAAGCATCTCATCTACACCTCTCGGTGGTAAAACACCTTAGATCTAATCTCAACCTCTTGGTCTGTTGACAACATTAAGAACACCAACCTAGAAGGAAATCTATCAAACGTATACAATCAAGCTAAGGCATCCTAACCGGTCAAGAACACAAAATCATCTATCCCATCCCTAGAAACTTTGCTAGTTTGCGAGCTAGGAGAGGAGGAGTTTATATATGGAAACCCCTTTGACCTAGCTTCCCAGACCTGCCCGATGGTTTACTCGATGGGGTACACGAGGATGAAGTCGGGTTACTTCTCGGGTGGATCTTCGGGTTGTTCTTCATGCTCTTGGATCTCCTCGATCGTGTTGGGGTTCAGACTTGTTCTTCCAGCTCGATGGCTCCTTCGGGTACATGCTCGGGTTTGTCCTTGTTTATTCCCCATTTTAGGCTCTTAAGCACCTGTTTTCATCCAAAACATGCAAATGGAAAAATGCAACACCCTAAATGGTCTAAAAGTGAATTCCTACAATAAATGACCTAAAAATGCTAAGTTAAGGGTGTCATCATTCGTTGGGCTGGCGATTGCTTCGACCCATTTCGAGACATAGTCGACTGCCACTAGGATGTACATGTTTCCATTTGAGGGTGGGTTGAAAGGTCCCATGAAATCTACCCCCCAGACATCGAAAATTTTGACTTCTAAGATTGGCTGCTGAGGCATTTCATTTCTTCGACTTATGTTACCCATTTTATGGCACGAATCACATTTTGCTATGAAGAGCTGTGCGTCCTTGAACATTGTTGGCCACCAAAGACCAGCTTGGAGTATCTTTTGGACTGTTTTGAAGGTAGCAAAATGTCCTCCATAAGCGGACCCATGACAGTGCTCTAGTACTCCTCGAACTTCCTCCTCTGCTATACATCATCTGAACAGGCCATCCATCCCTTTCTTGTAAAGATAAGGTTCATCCCAGTAGTAGTTGTTGACATCCCTGAAGAACTTCTTCTTTCTATGAGCGTCGTAGTCCTTAGGAATTTCCCCACACACCATGTAGTTCACGAAATCTGAGTACCATGGTAGCTCGGCTGACTCGACTGCCATCAACTCGATCGACCTGGTAGACTCGGGGGTCGAGTAAGCTATCGTGTGTCCGATCGTGTGGCTCATTTCTTCTAAGAAGGCGATGTGCATCAGTCTTTCTTCGGGCATTGAGTCGTCTATTGGGAGTGGATCTTCGATTCTCATTCTGGACAGATGGTCTGCTACCCCGTTTTCAATTCCTTTTTTATCCAGGATCTCTATGTCAAATTCTTGCAGAAGAAGGATCCATCTGAGGAGCCTAGGTTTGGTGTCCTTTTTTGAGTAAATGTACCGTAGGGCAGCATGATCTGTGTAGACAATCACCTTCGAACCCACTAAGTAGCTTTTGAACTTCTCAAACGCGAAAACCACATAAAAGAGCTCCTTTTCAGTCGTCGCATACCTTGTATGGGCATCGTCCATGGTTCTGCTGGCGTAGTAGATCACATGGAGCTTTTTATCTATCCTTTGACCCAGTACTGCTCCCACAGCATAATCTGACGCGTCACACATAATCTCGAAGGGATGGTCCCAGTTAGGTGCTTGAACTATTGGTGCGCTCACCAAAGCCTTCTTTATCTTGTTGAAGGCGTCTAAACAGTCCTTGTCGACAATAAAATCTGCTTCCTTGCAGAGGAGCCGCGTTAACGGTCGTGCGATCTTAGAGAAGTCTTTAATGAATCGCCTGTAGAACCCTGCATGCCCTAAAAAGCTTCTGACATCTCTCACCGATTTAGGAGGTTGCAGCTGAACCATTACTTCGATCTTGGCCTTGTCCACCTCTATCCCCTTTTCTGAGATCTTGTGCCCTAAAACTATTCCCTCCTGGACCATAAAGTGGCACTTTTCCCAATTTAACACTAGGTTGGTCTTCACACCTTTTCAGCACCTTGCAGAGGTTTGATAGACAGGATGTGAAAGAAGCTCCATATACTGAAAAATCAACCATAAAAACCTCCACCATTTCTTCTATTAAATCCGAGAAGATAGATGTCATGCATCTTTGGAAAGTCGCGGGAGCGTTGCACAAACCGAAAGGCATCCTCTTATAGGTAAAGGTACCGTAAGGGCAGGTGAAGGTTGTCTTCTCCTGGTCAGCAGGGTGAATTGGGATTTGGAAAAATCCACTATACCCGTCAAGGAAACAGTACTAAGGGTGGTTAGCTAGTCGTTCCAGAATATGGTCGATGAAAGGCAGGGGGAAATGATCCTTCCTCGAGGCTGCGTTAAGCTTCCTATAGTCGATACACATTCGATGACCAGTTATCGTTCTTGTGGGAATTAGTTCGTTTTTCTCGTTTTTGACGACGGTGATCCCTCCTTTCTTCGGAACGCAGTGCACCGGGGATACCCAAGTGCTATCAGAAATGGGGTAGATAACTCCAACATCGAGCAGCTTCTGAATTTTCTTTTTTACCACTTCTTTCAGGTTCAGATTTAGCCGACACTGAGGTTCCACACTAGAGTACGATTTATCCTCAAGGTTTATCCGGTGGGTGCAAAGATCAGGGGATATACCCTTGATATCATCTAAAGTATAGCCTATTGCTCTCCTATAATTTCTTAATTGAGTGCAAAGCAAATCCAATTCCTTTTCAGGCAGGCTAGAATTGACAATTACTGGATAGGTGGAATTAGGTCCTTAAAAAGCGTACCTTAGCCCAGATGGAAGAGGTTTGAGTTCCACTTTAGGCGCTTTAGATTCGGACCAATCATCAGTGGTTTGGAGTTGCTGCTCGAGGTTATGCTCGATCATCCTACTCGATGGGGCGATCATGTTAGCATCCGGGTGGGCTGGTGTTGAGCAACTGCACGACATAACGTAGGAGGTGACTACTGACTTGTCTGAGCTTCTGTTGTCGAGCATCACTCCCTCTCTTTCGGCTTCCCTCATGTCCTCACTTAGCTCTGGTTCGATGACATCTCGATAAGTATCAAGCAGCTCCTTGTAGAGCCCCGTTTACTGATGCACGTATCCCTCCTTATTTGTCAGCGCTGTTTGTAAACAATCCCCGATTGCAATCTCCTCAAATGCCTCCTCACACAGTCTTTCTAACTCCTCTATCCAGAAGGTTTGACCATCTATTGTAGGTTTTTTCATAGTTTCCCGAATGACAAACTGCATAGTGAGGTCTTCCCTGAGCTTCAGATCGATCTTCCCGTTTCTTACATCAATCATTGCCCATACGGTGGCTAAGAATGGTCGTCCTAAGATAAGCGGATCCCTTGGCTCGACATCCATTTACAAAACTACAAAGTCTGTTGGTACGTCTACTGACCCTACCTTGACCGGCAAGTCTTCCAGAACTCCGCTTGGCAATCTTGTAGTTCGATCTGCCAGAACCAGTTGGATGTCGGTAGGCTTGAATTTCTCGAATCCAAGACGTTTGGCTACAGTTAGTGGCATTAGGCTGACGGATGCTCCCAAATCGCAAAGGCATCTTCCAAACTTCAGTGGTCCGATCGAGCAAGGTAAGGTAAACGATCTCGGGTCGCTCAGTTTCTTAGGTGCAACAGTCCTCTGGATTATGGCACTGCATTCATGATTGAGTATGACCATCCCTTGTACTTGCTTGATCCGCTCCATCACTGCATCTTTCAGGAATTTCTGGTAAGAAGGTATCAGGGTGAAAGCGTCCATTAGAGGCATGCGGAGTTCAAGTTCTTGCATCTGTTTCTCGAACAGTGCCTTGTACTTCTCCAGAAGTTCCTTGCGAAATCGTCCAGGGAATGGCAATGGTGGCTTGTAAGTTGGAGGGATGAATCTTCTTTCTTTCTGTTTCTTTCCTCCTGGTTTGCCTGTAGGAGGCGGAGTTACCGGATTGTCAACCCGATCATCTATTCGAGTAGTGTGGTCGGGTGTTGGGTCAGGTTGTTCTGGAGAGTGGGTTGGTGGTTCAGCAGAAGTGGCCGGTTCACGGAGATCCTCCCCATCTAAATCATTGCTGTCCTCAGTGATGTTGAGTGGTACCGTTCGAGGTTGTAGTTGTCGTCCACTCCGTAAGGCTATCGAGTGTGCAGACTCCGTAGGACTTGTGGAGGTGGAAGCCGAGTTATCTGTGAGCACCTGAATTCGAGATCCCAAGGCATCAAACTTGCTATGTAATTCTTTGAAGTTGGCGGATAGACGACAGGCGAGATCATCGAATCTTGTATTAATGTGTATTGTGTCGGTTTTTTGATTGGATAGGACTGTGTGCATCAGGGATAGCAAATCCAACGATGATGAACTAGATGGGGTCATCGGGTTGTGTATCGGGTTTCGGTAAGACAGATTTGGATTCGGCTTGTAGTTGTTGTACCCTTTGTTGTAACCTCCCTGATTGTTGATGTAGTGAACATCCTCTATCTGTATAGTCTCCCCATCTTGTTGTAGAAACTGCTCTTCTTCTGATATTGAATGAACATGCTTCTGCTGGTTGAGGAGCTTGTCGAGCTTGTCATTGAGGGCTTGCATGTCCCTCTTGTACTTTGCATCTTCCTCTCCTGTAGATCGCACAGAGCGATCGTATTCCTCATTGTAATTGCCATCAGATTGAGCCAAGTTCTCCACTAGGTCCCAACCTTCATCAACATCCTTGTTGAGGAAGTTACCATTGCTTGCGGTGTCCAGCAACATCCGTATCTTGGATACCACTCCTCTGTAAAGTGTGCTCAGCAATAAAGCATTGCTGAAACCATGATGAGGACATCGGGTAGTGTATCCCTTGAAACGTTCCCAAGCTTCACGGAACGTTTCATTGTTCTTCTGTACAAAGCTTGAAATGTCATTTCGCAGCCTTCCGGTTCTAGAGTTGGAGAAGAATTTGGCCAGGAATGCCTTCTTGCACGCTTCCCAAGTGGTGATGGACTCCTTGGGGAGTGATTTCTCCCAGATGTGTGCTTTGTCTCCCAAAGAGAATGGGAAAAGCCTGAGTTTGAATCCATCCTCACTAATTCCATTGATCTTGGTGAGGCTACAGAGCCTATCAAATTCATCCAGATGATCCAATGGGTCCTCCATTGGCAATCCATGAAACTTATTACTCTGTATCATCTGGATGAGACTACTCTTGATCTCAAAATTGTTGTTCTGCACAGCAGGTGGCACAATGCCATTCCTTTGAGTATGAGTAGATGGAGCATCGCCTGCTCCTATGTTGGTCCTTGCTTGAGGAGCTGGTGGACCGTTCTGATTATTCATTATCTCCTCAATGATTGCTGGTTCCGGTTGAGCTTGTTGTTGTCTGAGTAGCCTTGGTCTGTCAATGTTGTCGATGAAAGGACTCAAGTTCTGGCTACCTCTGGATCGTGTTTGCATGCACAGGTAGGTGTCTGAGTGTGTACACGAGAGTCTACTCGATCCAGGTGATCGAGTGACGGGTCGGGTGGGTGCTCGGGTTGTACCTGAGATTCAAAACAAACAAGAGCGAAAGCAAACAAGTCAGATTCCGAACCAATATAAACAAAAAGAACTTGATCTAGCAAGTGCTGAAATCCTAAACGTAGCAAAATAAAATCAACCAAATGGCAACGGCGCCAAATTGATAAACAGGTTTTCACCCAGGGTATCAATTCCCTATGCAGTTGTAGTACAAAGGGTTATCAATCCAAATGGTTGTCTCTTGCTAGCAGGAAGGATATGATCAGAACAGTGCAAGTCAAGCCAAGCAAATAGGGTTTTGATCTAACAATCCTAAAATGACTAAAAGGAAAGATTATAAACAAGAAACCACATGACCTAAGCACTCGATGCAAGCATTCGAGTACAGGATCGGGTGGGGTGATCGAGTAAGCAAATGGGATATGAACAACTCGAGGTGTTACTCGATTCAGGTTATCGTGTACTTGATCGGGTAAGGGATCGAGTAATGAAAGAAAATGTAAACAATTAAAATACGTAAGCTTCTAAGGATGAGGTAATCGAATCCTAAGTATTCTTGACTGGTACTGATGCCTTACATGCCTCAAGAAAATATTTTCTAGACAATGAATCTCTAAACCTTGTTACCACACTCTCGCACTAGCAACAATCAACCTTGATCACTCCCCTACCCAACTCTCGTTGGAGAAACATGACCAAGCAGGCATTAAGATCCGATTCATTATTGTCAGTAAACCCCTTACTCATCTAATCTCTTAGGCTAAGTGAGTAAACCTCTAGCATTGGTTGATTCAAGCATCTCATCTACACCTCTCGGTGGTAAAACACCTTAGATCTAATCTCAACCTCTCGGTCTATTGACAGCATTAAGAACACCAACCTAGAACGAAATCTATCAAACGTATACAATCAAGCTAAGGCATCCTAACCGATCAAGAACACAAAATCATCTATCCCATCCCTAGAAACTTTACTACACTACTCGGACATAATAACAAGAAACATACCAACGAATAAGAATGAGTATTGCATTATAACAAACGGTAGAGTAGAGTAGAAAGAATACAGGATAGAAATCTAAAGAAACGATAAAAAGTATGAAATAAAATGTAAAACAAAAAGGGAAAAATGTTTGAGTCGCTCAGTTCTCTCACAGAAGCTCTCGCTCTCTGGTTTGAGGGTCTGCGGCGTGCTAGTTTGCGAGCTAGGAGAGGAGGGGTTTATATATGGAAACCCCTTTGACCTAGCTTCCCAGACCTGCCAGATGGTCTACTCGATGGGGTACACGAGGATGAAGTCGGGTTACTCCTCGGGTGGATCTTCGGGTGGTTCTTCATGCTCTTGGATCCTCCTCGATCGTGTTGGGGTTCGGACTTGTTCTTCCAGCTCGATGGCTCCTTCGGGTACATGCTCGGGTTTGTCCTTGTTTTTTCTCCATTTTAGGCTCTTAAGCACCTGTTTTCATCCAAAACATGCAAATGCAAAAATGCAACACCCTAAATGGCCTAAAAGTGAATTCTTACAATAAATTACCTAAAAATGCTAAGTTAAGGTATGAACAATGCAAAATATGGACAAAAAAGGATGCTAAAAACATGCAAATTAGAGAGTTATCAATTACTTTGGGCTATGGAGTGTATTCATTCTAGAGGCTTGGATTGTCAGCGGTTCGAAATGGATTCTGCAGAACTAGTCGCGATGGTGCAAGACCTGGAGGAGTGGCCGGCTTTCTCGACGCTCCTTGATGAGTTCCAGGCTCTTCGTGCTTTCTTCCCTATTTTTTCTCTTTCCAAGATCCCATGGGAGTCCAATGGGAAGGCTGATTGTTTAGCTCGTTCTTCTAGAAAGTTATTGTCGAGTACCATTTTTGTAAACAACTTTCCTCCTGTTTGGACAACCAACTTAGGAGTTTTGTTTTAATTAATTATAGTTAGGTTGAAAAAAAAATCATTAAAATAATTTTAAAAGTTAGTAAAATTAACTTTCAAGTATATCATAAGGTCCAATGTCTCATCATACTCTTTTCTATAATCTTTTTAATCATTAATAGTAATGTATCTCTATATTAGTAAAACAGAAGTACAAAATCTTTTCCGGGTCGGGTTATAGAGAGAAAATAACCCGAAATTAATTAAATCGGATACGGGTTGTTTATATCCGAAATCTAAAAATATCATCCCACAAAAAATAATTAAAAAAAACAATTCCAATAAAACAAAGGCGGGTGTATATTTAAGGTTCCTATAATTTAGGAAACAATTCAAATTTATGGGATATTTATCAGAATTACAATAAGAAGAAATCGATCATATCATTATGAACTGGATATCATATCTTTACCAAATATGGAATCGCATAATCATTCTCCTAATATATCATATCTTTACCAAATATATTTCCGATAAATTGATCCTAATTTTTAGTCTACTAATTATTATTCCCCTAATTGATTTCAGAAAAAGAAACTGAAAAATTAGTCTCCTAAACTTTCGAAAATTTGATTACCGACCGAATCAATCAACAAATCAATATCAGAATATATTAAGAGAATATACTCTAACTATAAATACTCATTAGTCATACACCTTCATTCCATACTTTCCATCTAATCTTTTCTGCACATCTCAATTAAGCTTAAAAAATGGCTGCCAACCTACCAATAACTGATCTAGCATCGATCAAGCCTTTCAAGACTGTTTGTAAGATCCAAGTAAAAATCATCCACAACTGGCAACAATATACGACTTACTCTGGTGAGACCCTGGAAATGGTCCTAGCTGATGTCTTGGTAAGCTTAATAATCATTCTTTCAAATAATTTACGTTTATGTTTTTGAATATTTCACATGAATGGTTAACTCACTATGAATGTGTTTTTCATTTGTGTTTAGGTACTCTGATCCATGCGACCGTCAAGAAACAACAGCTACACAAGTTTCAGCGAATGATTCTCTCTGGTCAGTGGAGAATCATTAAGAATTTTTCATGATACCTGATATATATTACAGATGTTTAGTACAGACCATTAATATAATGTAAAAATTTAAGATACTCCTAATTATATAATCGTGGAGTAAATATGAACTTACAGTAATGTCTCTCCCTTTGTCCTTCTGTTTGATTAGATCTTCTTCACATATGCTCTGAAAAATTAGTATATATCAATCAGCACATACGAAACTAAAGCAAAGTATATGTATAATTTAGAACAACAAGGAAGACTAATGTTTTGTTGATAGAAGTGGAACACTTGATCAAACGAATACTAACAATTAGTAAAATTGTTAAGAATATAGCTAAATTCAAACTTGATAGAAGTGATAGTCGTTTATTAATAGCAGAATCAGAAATCAACTTAACCAATTAACTGGGATTAGTCTTGAAGATTAGTAAAACCCACACCTGAGTCCACCGTGTATGATGTCTCTGTCTCTGTCCGTCTGTTTGATTAGATCTTCTTATATTCACTGAATAATTGTATGAAAAGTATCAATCAGACCATAAAAAATTAAAGCAAAGGATATATTATATAATTTTAATAAATTGCTGAAGACTAATATTTTTCTGATAGAATTGATAAAACATGATAAACAAATTAGAACAATTACTCAAACTGAAAACAATAAAGCTAAATTCTAACCCATTAGGAAGTGATAGTCGTTTGATTTACCGTTATCAGAATCAACTTACCCAATTAACTGAGACAGATAAGGAGATTTGTAAAATCTACAATTGAATCCGCTGTGTAAGAAATCAATCAACGGCAAATATATTTACAGTATCTCTTCGAGTTGCAGATTTGGTTGTTCTTAAATACGACTGGATCTCCTAAATTGTTTCACAGAAAAGGAATTGTAGTGTGTGATGGAAATAATCGGGTTTCAATCAATTTGGGTTGTAGGAATAGAGATGGTGAAATGAATCGAGAAGTGGAAATGGAGTTAAGCAGTGGATGGGAATTACAGAGGAGGGTGATCGGAAAAATTATTTGCAACCCCAACATTGTCTAAGCAATTGTTTATTGATTATTTTTCAATAACAAAAAAATTCAATTTCGGGACCACTGAGCCCAAACACAACATAATTGCAACATTTTGGTCCATTAATGATATATATTATAAAAAATAATAGTCTTATACATAAACATTTTTAATAATGTTCAATGGACTATGTTTAACATTTGAAAAAAATTTAATAGACAACATCGCACAATACAACCAAACAACCAAACAACCGCAAAATACAACGAAACAACGGCAAACATTGTATCAAAAAATATTATGTACACTCAAAACGTATGTTACACTCTATTACATTAATTAATTGTGTATTGTATTTTTTTCTCCCCCAATAATTTCTTATAAATTTGTACACTATCATATTTAATTCAGAAATTTTATTAATATAGAGATACAACTCTACTATACTACGTTTATTTAAAATAGAAACTTCCGAAAACTTTCCCCCGCGTTGTAGCGCGGGTCGGATCCTAATTAGTAATGTATTTCAGAATAATTCACCTTATTAACACATTAAAATATATTTCAGAATAATTATATTTGCAGTACTTATAAAAAAATAATTTCCTAATTTTGCAATGGATTTGCTATGGCTTTCGCAATTCACTCGCATGTCCATAGCAATTTTGCTATGGATTTTGTTTTCACAAAATCGTCGCAATATTGCGATTTATTTGCGAGGGAGGTGATCTTCCCTGCGAATTTGTCGTAAATGCCTCGCAATTGAGCAGCGGATTTGCGATGACTGGCTTCCTCGCAATTTTGCGAGAGATATGCTAGTGGTTTTTTATTTCTCGTACATTCCTCACAAATCCATCGCAATTTTGCAAGAGCTGTAATCCGTCGCAACTCGTCTTTGCAAAAAGCGTTTTCTTGTAGTGTTCTCACCATGTGAGAAAAGAAGAGCGTGGAGGACGGCGAAATATCATTTATGCAAATAGACGTCATACTTCGAATTTTATGCGAATTTTCTTATTCATTCTGCTGTAATAAAAATAGAGGGCGTACTTGTCCCTGCATTAATACTATATATACAAAACGTTCATAATGGGAAGACACAACTTCCACAGTGTGTTCCATGTCCTCTTATCCCTCGCTTCTATATCCAAGATGTCTTCCGGAGAGTTCTAAAACAACTCTGGCAAAAAAAAAAAATGATAAGAATCTTTAAAATCTTCTATCTAACAACATATTGAGCCGCGCGTAGATCCTCACTTCTTTCCTGGAAAGTCCAACTTCATCTATTCACTTTAATATATTAATTCTTACTAGAGAGTAAGAGACTCATCATGGTCATGATGATCATATTATAGTGGTAGCTCTTTGTTCTCCCATAAAAAAAGACGCAGAAAGGAGCACTCACCAAATGCCTTGCATAGACCATAGTTGCATTGTTCTTCCCCAAGATTGATAAATCTTAGAAAAAAAAAGAATTTGATGTAGGAGATTGATAACCACATCATTGGGAGATTGAACTACATATCCCATATATGCTCTTAGGTTGTTTGTGAGCATTTAGCTTTCCAACCAAAAAAAAATTAAAGAAAACCAAAAATCATATTTAGCTAGTTTAATTCGTTAAACATTTTTGAAATAAATCACAATGATAAGAAAAAGGAAATTTCGGCAACTAAAGAAGTTTTGACCCTATATCCTTCGGCATTGTGTGATGAAGATGAATTCGTCTTCAAGGCTTTTAGGCATGTAATTTGATGTAGTACTTTTACTTCAATTAAATTATCAATCCACAATTTGTATTAATCAACTCAAAAATACATAAAGATGCTTAATCTAAATTTAAACAGGAATTAGTTTATTGTAACAGTCTTAAGTAACAAAATGGATTAAAGAAAGAGAACAAAGCAAACTCAAAGCAATAAAAACTCAAAACAAACAAGGACACAACTAAAAACTGACTTTAAGCCAAGATTAAACAGGAAACCTTGGGTAAGGTAATTGACTTGGGAGATAGCTAATCAATCCTAGATGTCTAGAAACAATCAAGAACAATCCTATGGCTAAGAACACTTATGCAAATCAATCCATTTCCATGATAGAGATCCTATGCTAATCAAGTGATAATCAACAATTTCCAAAGGCAATCACAAGGTATGCATGCATTATAAACAAGTCTAAATACCACTAAACACCCTAATCATCAATTTCCATTGGCTAGGAATGCAAAGCTCTTGAATAGTTTGGTTCAGGAATTTCATCAAACACCTTATGGGCATGGAAATCCAAATGTCTAGATTTAAGCTTGATCAAGGCTATCTAGCATTATTAACACTAAACAAGAAAGAAATCACACAAATAAACCCCTAGACATCAAAGATCAATCATCTATCTCCCTAATCTACCAAGCCCAAAGTTCTAAAGGATCTACTCACTCATAGTTATGATCACACAAAGGTAGAGGTTTGATCTTTGTGAAATCATAATTAGAGATTGTAGATTAGGAGGAATAAAGAAGAAATTGATATTAGAAACTTAGAAGTACTCAATCATTCAACAAACCAAGAGTAAACAAGCTTAAGAACCCTAAAAAGCTGCTAAACAAAAGATAAACAAATGCTAAGAAAAAAATAAGTCTCCCTTTAATAGGGCTAGAGTATTTATAGGAAAATAGAAAAGGACCCGGGTCAACCCAAAACAAACTGGGTCAAACCCGGATTAAAACTAAAACAAGTGTGGACTTAGGCGGCTACGAGGTCGGTTTGGCCGATTGGTGAAGTCGTGTGGCTCCATCGGCCATGACTTGGCCGCTTGAGCTGGCCACTGATACTCCCTGTCCTTCATCGCCTTGAGCTCGATCGGCCACGGTTTGGCCGCGTCATGTGACCGATGGCTGCACATGGCCAACGTTTGGCCAATGATTTTGGCCGCGTGTGGCTCCTGTCTTCACTCTGGCTGTATATACGTTCACTAAAACAGGTATAACTCTTTACACGCACATCTGATTGGCCTAAAATCACCTCCATTGCAAAGCTTACTCAATTTCCAATAACTTAGATGAAGAACTCTGGAGCTAAATCCCAAGGCAAGGTCTACATACGAGTCAATCTTTGAGGGACTGCAGACTTGTTCCGAATCATCAATCATCTTGTGTGCATCCAAATGTGTGTCTTCCATTATATTGCTAATTATTGACTTATTTGGCTCCAAAGCACACTTTCCTTGTACATCTCTACTCCAACATCTGAGATAACAAACTTGATGCAAAATGCAACAGAAACAACCTAAATGCTCATGAATATGCACAAAACAATGAAGAATTAAGCTCTAAAATTACATAAAAACACAAGATATCATAACTGGTAAGTAGCACAGCTGCCAAACATCACAAGTGTTAAATTAAGCCTAAACACACTACAAGAAAACGAAAACGAGGCCATAACCGACAAAAGTTCTGACGGACAATAGTCTGTCGGTAATTACCGACGGCGCACCGACAGGTTTCTGACGCCGTATGAGTTCGTCGGTTACTGTCGGTAAACTACCGACAGACAGAATCCATCACTACTCTGTCAGATTTTCTGATGGATTAACGATCAAATTACACTGTCAGGAACATCCGTCAGAATTTGGTCGGTAAATATATTTGTTATTGTTGTCGTTTTTAAAGTCGTTTATATTATTTGATTACCGAAGGATTTCCGACGGGGTTAAATTAATATCTGTCAGAAATTTATCGGTAAATGTATCCATTATTGTAGCCGTTTATATTTTTCGATTACCTACGGATTTCCGACAAGTTAAATTAATATCCGTAGAAAATTCGTCGGTAAATTATCCGTTATTGTAGCTGTTTTATAGCTGTTGAAGATTTCAAATTTACTGACGATTTCCGATGGAATACCAACGGATAAGAGTTTTACTTTTCCTATAAAAACAAACTACTCTTTCTCATACTCTCACTCAGTTTTTCAGAAATAAACGAAAAATGTCTTCTTCTTCTTATTTTTGATCATGGATGGATGGACCGATGCTTGATCCGGAATCAAATTTATTGAATGATGAGTTTTCTCGTAGTGTAGGAGAATTTATGGAGTTGGCATGTCAACAACCGAACGTTCTAAAAACCCGTAAATTGAAATGTCCATGTTCGAATTGCAAGAATTCTCACAATATTATGATTGATTTAATATGGGGTCATCTTTATTTTAATGGTTTTATGCCGGGTTACAAGATTTGGTTTCTCCATAACGAAAGACCAGAGTACAATACTTCTAGCGAACCATATAATGTTGATAGCGTAGAAGAACCTTGAACAATAGGAATCAAAATATATTCAATCAGGTTAGGAGTTATGCTAGATAGCAAAAAAATGATTAGTTCTAGTGTGTCTCTTGCTCTTGCTCGTTTTCTCGTGTCTTTAGCGTATGTACATGCTTCCTTATTATATGAGAATCCTACTTTTTCCCTAATCTTTGTGAGAATAGTATTTTTATACCGTATGATTCCATAATTATTTTAGATAATTGTATTCTTGTTATAAAAGTAGAGAACTAGAGGTTGTATTCTCTCGTGTGTTATTCATTCAATCGAATAAGAGTACATATATATAGTAGCACACAAAGCTCTAAACACAATAAGAATCCTAAACCGACAATGAATAAGAAGAGATAGGATGATGGGCTTTGTGGACTTGGACATGTATGGGCCGGTTATGGAGATCCATCCTCAATGGTTTACAACACTCCCCCTTGGATGACATAACCGTGCAGGTGCTAAGAGATCATCATAATACGCTCGGGGATGCTGCCTCATTAAAACCTTACCAGGAAAACCCAGTGGGACAAAACCATGGTGAAGGAAAAAAAGTACATCACGTATTACTCCCCCTGTTCTAAGCATCACAAAAGTCCTTGAGTCTACGCATCCCAATCTGATGCGTAAGCTTCCTGAATGTTGATGTCGGTAATGACTTGGTGAAGAGATTGGCTGAATTGTCGCAGGATTGAACTTGTACCACTTGAAATTCACCGGTCTTTTGTAGTTCATGTGTGAAGAAGAACTTAGGCAAAATGTGCTTCATCCGATCTCCCTTGATGTAACCTTCCTTGAGCTGTGCGATGCAGGCGGTGTTGTCTTCATATATGATGGTTGGTTCTTTGTCATCGGCCATGCCAAAATCTGATCTGATGTGTTGAGTCATCGATCTTAACCAAACACACTCACGGCTGGCCTCATGCATAGCCAAAATTTCTGCATGATTAGATGATGTGGCTGCAATAGTCTGCTTCATTGAACGCCATGAAATTGTTGTACCACCATGTGTAAACACATAGCCGGTTTGAGATCTAGCATTGTATGGATCGAATAGATAACCTGCATCAGCAAAACCAACTAAACCTTATTTGTTATGGTTAGTATAAAATAAACCCAAATCCATTGTTCCTTGTATGTAACGCAATATATGTTTAATACCGTTCCAGTGCCTTTGGGTCGGACATGAACTAAATCTCGATAGGAGGTTCACGACAAAAAAAATGTCTGGTCTAGTGTGGCTAGCCAAAAACATTAAAGCTCCTATAGCACTGAGGTATGGCACTTCAGGACCGAGAATTTCTTCATCGTCCTTCTTTGGACCAAATGGATCACTGTCCAAATTAAGGCTTCTCACAACCATTGGGCTGGTCAATGGGTGTGCCTGGTCCATATTGAATCTCTTGAGTACCTTTTCAGTATATGCCATTTGATGCACAAGGATTCCATCGTTTATGTACTCAAGCTGCAATCCCAAACAAAACTTAGATTTACCTAGGTCTTTCATTTCAAACTCTTTCTTGAGATATTCAACTGTTTGAGCAATTTCCCCAGAGGGTCTTAGGATGTTCAAATCATCCACATATACTGCTATGGTTACAAACCCTTTGTTTGCAAACTTCTTTATAAAAATACATTGACTGATGAGATCATTCTTATAGCCTTCTTTGGCTAGGTACTCCCTTAATATATTGTACCACATACGCCCACTTTGTTTCAGTCCATAAAAGGATTTGTTCAGCCTTATGCAGTACTGTTCTCGAGAACCATTCTTATCTTTGAGCTCAATACCCTCTGGTAATCTCATATATATTTCATTATCCAGTGGACCATATAAATATGCGGTCACTATATCCATTAGCCGCAAGTCAAGTTTTTCTCTTATAGCCAGACTTATCAAAAATCTAAAAGTCGTTGCATCCATCACAGGGGAGTATGTCTCCTCATAATCTATTCCTGGTCTTTGTGAGAATCCTTGTGCTACAAGCCGTGCCTTATATCTCACGATTTCATTATTCTCATTTCTCTTCCTCACAAAAACCCATTTGTGTCCCACTGGTTTTATATCGAATGGTGTCCTAATAATTGGACCAAATACATTCCTTTTCTTTAATGAATTCAACTCCACGTCAATGGCTTCTTTCCATTTTAACCAATATGTTCCTTGAGTGCACTCTAATATAGACGTGGGTTCATGATCCTCATTTATTTCAAGTTCTACCTTATAAGCAAATATTTCATCAATGTTGACATTTTTCCGGTTCCATTGAATTCTAGAGATGATATAATTTATTGAGATCTCATTATTATTAATATCTTTAGGACCTTGAGGTTCGGCGTCCCAAACCTCATTGATCGGTTCCTTAGGGTCTGCCGCGGCCATGTCTATGGTTTCCTTAACCTCGGTTTGAATTGCACCTTTCTTTGAATTCTGAGGATTCTTATCTTTGGAACCTATTGGTCTACCATATTTCAAACGTACCTTAAACTCTGTAGCAACTGGATTGTATCCCTTTTGAACATCAATACGTACTGGTGCATTACAAGCTGGTATGTACGATTTTGTAACTTTCTTTGGGTCATCAAAAGAATCTGGCAATTGATTAGCTAGCTTTTGTAAATGTATAATCTTTTGGACCTCTGCTTCACATGCTAGAGTCCGAGGATCTTGCCAATTCAAGGATATTTGATTCCATGATATCTCTTTGACCATCTTGTTTGTCTCTCCACCCAATGTAGGGAATTCAGATTCAGCAAACTGACAATCCGCGTATCTAGCCTTAAATAGATCACCCGTGGTTGGCTCTAGATACTTAATAATGGTGGGAGAATCATATCCAACATATATTCCCATTCTCCTTTGAGGTCCCATCTTTGTTCTCTGTGGTGGTGCAATGGGTACATAAACAACACACCCGAATGTCTTTAGATGGGATATGTCTGGCTCATGACCCGTAAGTAATTGGGATGGCAAATATTTATGCTCACTAGATGGCCTGATGCGTATAAGCTCTGCTGCATGTAATACTGCGTGCCCCCAAGCCGACACAAGAAGCTTCGACCTCATGAGTAATGGTCGAGCAATCAATTGAATTCGTTTAATGAAAGATTCAGCTAATCCATTATGTGTATGTACATGTGCCACAGGATGTTCCACACTTACCCCCATGGACATACAATAATCATTAAACGCTTGGGATGTAAAATCACCAGCATTGTCTAGACGTATAGTCTTAAGTGGAAAATCTGGAAAGTGTGCTCTCAGTCGTATGATCTGGGCCAGTAATCTAGCAAACGCTAGGTTTCCAGTGGATAATAAGAAAACATGCACCATCTGGTCGATGCATCAATGAGGACCATAAAATATCTAAACGTCCCACAAGGTGGGTGTATTGGTCCACATATATCTCCTTGTATCCTTTCCAGAAAATTTAAAGTCTCTTTAGTTACTTTGACTGGTGATGGCCTTACAATAAGTTTTCCTTGTGCACATGCTACATTCGTGAGATTCTTAGGGATAACTCGTCTCTCTTTTAGAGTGTGCCCATTTGAATTTAAGATTAGCTTACACATCATGTTAGAACCGGGGTGGCCAAGCCGGTCATGCCATAAAGTGAATTGTTCATTGAACATCTTGTTCATTGCCATATTAGCCTCTATCATATTAATTTTGGCATGGTAAAGACCAGTAGATAATGCGGGTATAGTCTCTAGGATTTTCTTAGATCCTTGGGTGATTTCAGTAATGTGTAGGAACTCTTGGTTCCCTTCACCCTTAGTTTCAATATAGAAACCATTCAAACGAATATCTTTGAAACTCAATAAGCTCCTTTTTGAGCTGGGTGAATATAAAGCATCTGTTATTTCAAGATGCGTGCCCTTAGGTAAAAGAATATGGGTCTGGCCATAGCCTTCACTAAGACTTGCTATACCCGCTATTGTGCTAATATTGGTATTTTTCAAAGTGAGATTAACAAAATATCTCTTGTCCTTCAAATTCGTGTGGCTTGATCCACTATCCACCACAAGTATGTTCTTGTCCTCAGCCATTTCTTAATATGGACAAGAATTTTGTTTTAGACATAAAACAATAAAACAAGCAAATATATTTTGAAGGAAATACAATAATTGAATTTAAACCAAAATCATAATTCAATAAAATCCAAAGTCATAAACATGGAAATCAAGCAATCAGAAGTCTCATAATCCAACTGATCATCTTTCTCATGGTCGAAATCTCCTTCACCAACGAGATGAACCAGGTTAGCTTCTGGATTCTTTTTCGAACTCTCTTGATAGAGATCAGCAAGGTGCTTAGGTGTTATGCATGTCTTTACCCAATGGTTCCCCATACCGCATCTGTGGCAAATGGATTTGGTCTTATGTTGCGGTTTGAAAATTCTGCGGTTTCTACCTCGACCACGACCGAAGTCTGATCGATTCCCACGGCCATGACCATCATAATTGTTTCCTTGGTAATTGCCACGACCATCACGTCATCTACCACCACGGCCACGGCCGTGATACTTGTCTCTATGGATGTAGTTAGACTCTTTAGTCTCTTTAGGCCCTTGAGGCTCTTTCTTGGTCATATCAACCTTGTGGGCTTCTGGTAATGGGGCAGAACCAGGATGTCTCATTGCACTGTTCATCAGTAATAACTCATTGTTTTGCTTAGCAAGTAGAAAACAAGAGATTAGACTTGCATATGTCTTAAAACCCTTTTCACGATACTGTTGCTGAAGCAGTATGTTATTGGTGTGAAAGGTTGAAAATGTTTTCTCTAGCAAGTCTTCCTCAGTAACCTCCTTACCACATAGTTTCAAGATTGAGACTATCTTAAATAGCTCTGAATTATACTCATCCACGGATTTAAAATCCTGGATCCTTAGATTCTTCCAATCGAATTGAGCCTTTGGTAGGAGCACCGTCTTTTGGTGACCATATCTGTTTTTCAACTCTGTCCAAAGGTCAAGAGGATTCTCAATGGTAAGGTACTGGTTCTTGAGACTCTCTACAAGATGATGGCGTATGAGGAGAATCGCCTTATATCTTTTTTTTTCAGTGCAATCATTATAATCCTCGATGCATTCACATAGGTCCTTTGATTTCAGGGTAATCTTAGTATCCAATGCCCATTGTAAATAATTTTCTCCAGAGACATTAAGTGCAGCATATTAGAGATTATTGATATTTGACATTTATAAAATACAAAACATGCACCCGATTATGTCATGCGGTTTTTAAGACCGACCATGCAATCGTTTTAGTCTAGGCCATGCGGTTTTTAAGACCGAACCATGCTAGTCCTAGTTAATAATTTCTTGTTTTATTATATAGTTTAATATATGCATGAAACAATCCTACACAAAATTTGATCTAGTATCAATAAGGAAAATATGCAAATAGTTTAGGTTTTAAGTTTTTCCTTTTTTCTTTAGTTAGGTTTTCCTCTTTTGAATAGGATTATGACAAGAGGTTTTTTAGGGAAATAGTTTTCTCTAGGGTTCCGATTTTAAGATTTTAATTATAGGGTTTCATGCAAGAACATAGAATCAATCAAACAATGACAATCACTCCATTCTAAGCAATTCTAAACCTCATACAATCCGAATTTTAAAGTTTTAGAATTTAGGGTTTCAAAATCGGGACTTAAGGTTTAGGATATCTAGGGTTTAAAGCTTTAGGATTTTGATTTGTTGATTGTGTAATTGTAGATTTTAGGGTTTTAATATAATTTAGGGATCAAATTCGATATATGTGTCCGAAAGGTTTGATTGTTTACCTTAACACCGATTGGGGTTGAATGGATTTGATCCGGGAGCTAAAGACCTCGGATCACGAACAAGAGCTGATCACGAACACGAGCTGATAACGAACACGGACCGATCACGAACTTGAACGACCGCCGAGCTATGAACTTGATCCGGTTGCGAGTTTGAACGAACAAGGGCTTGATGTGCGGTGGTTTAGGGTTAGGGAATTTTCTCAGTGGAGTTTAGAGCAAACTCTTGCTGATAACGTGTTATGAAAGTAGAGAAACTAGAGGTTGTATTCTCTTGTGTGTTATTCATTCAATCGAATAAGAGTACATATATATTGTAGTACATAAAGCCCTAAACACAATAGGAATCCTAAACCGACAATGAATAAGAAGAGATAGGATGATGGGCCTTGTGGACTTGGACATGTATGGACCGGTTATGGAGATCCATCCTCAATGGTTTACAAAAATTATGTATTTTTTTTTGAACAAAAGATAAGCTCAAACGAGCCAATTGGATGGAAAATTGTTTACAAACAAAACATGGTGCGGACAAGTACGCGTTTGGCGTGCCAAAGAATCTGCAGTTACATTAGCAGTTCTAGAGATTAAAGATAAAGAGAAAGATGAAAATTTTTCCCTATCAATCTTGATGTCATCAAGATACGCCGAGAAAGCTGGCCAGTCCGAAGATTTGTATTCTGTACATGGTAGAGATAATATGAATGCGGCTAAGTTGGTCGAATGAATATAATTCAAGTCATTTGGGTGACACATTATTTTTCATTAGAGAAACAATTAATTAATCCCTACTTTATTATTTCCAAAGTGTATGACATTTTTTTTGGTAGAGTACTATATAATAAATATATGGTTCATTAATTAGTTATAAAATTAAGACATTAGTAATTAAACGGATATAAGTTATGTATCATTTGTATACTCATCATTTACGGGTTGACTTGATTATCGATTGATATCTAACTAAAATCTTTTGAGTTGGTTATCGATCGATTGACTTAAATTATTTATCATATTAAATTTTTGATATCTAACTTATCAAATTAATTTGTTACTTATCGTTAGAATTCACCTCTCATCTTAATATGATTCTATTTTTATGAAACAAATAAATTATCATATTTATACAAAATATATAAAAATTTATTCTAAAATATAAAATATACCAAAATTTTGTATAAAATAAAATTTAACTTGTGCTATAACACGGGTACTATTCTAGTTTATTATACAAGGTAAAAATTTATAAACTATTAATATTCTATTTTCATTAACTATTAACATTCCATAACTTTTTTTTGACCTCACTAGTCAGCCAGTCTTAATTTTTCCACCTCAAACTAACATAAACTGGTCAGAGCCGGCCCATAGGCTAAGCTAATGAAGCATCAGGTTGCGGCCGTATATATTATATACAAAATTTGGCCTTGTTTTTTCTAAAGGTTTCTTTGGTCTAGTGGCGTTAGGAGTGATAGTGAAGACATACTCATCACGAGTTCAAACTGCCTGTAGCTCAGTTTCTTTCATTTTTCGTCTTCTTTTTAATAAACATTAAAAAAATATCTCTTATTGCATATAGTCACAAAAATTCAGCCCATTTTTTTAAATTTGATTGTGGCCCTTGAAAAGTTAGCGACAGCTCTGAAACTGGTCAAAGATTTATAAAATATAATTAAATATTATGGAAATGAATTACTTTTATAATTTATATTTATAGATTATATATACTGCAATATCATTTGAGTTATCATTTACAAACAAATTTAAACAGCACAATGTTTACGCAGTTGACAGTAGTCTTCCTTATATCTTTCCTTCTAATTTGCCCTCTTCGTGTCTCAGCAAAGACATGGTGTGTGTCAGATCCATCGGCGACAGATGCACAACTAAAAGCTAATATCGATTGGGCATGTAGCGCAGGAAAAGTTTCTTGTGTAATAATCGGACCTGGTGGTCCTTGCTATGAACCAAATACTTTTGTTAACCATGCATCATTTGTGATGAATGATTACTACCAAAACCACGGAGGTACTGAAGAGGCGTGTGATTTCAGCCATACTGGTCGAATCGTTAGTACTAATCCAAGTTATGGAGGTTGTGTGTTTACGTAGAATGTTTTGATATATAGATGATTTTGTATCTTCTTACAAATAATACAATTATGGAGAATCAGCTGTATTTTAATTAAAATGTTTTGTAAGGTTAATAAAACTCATTTTCATTCAGTTTAAGTCAGATTAAATGTTTTTATCTTGACGAATTTCCCATTATATTCTTCACTTTTTGTGATTCTCAAATACACCCAAGTTTTCAGGCACATAGTCATTATATTAACATGAATACAGCTTTGTGCCCAAACTCTTAGAATGTTTCACGGTATGATAAGTCATCCCAGCATAAACTTGGCAAATAGGGCTCATTTGTTTTGGCTAGCATGTTGGAAACCCTAGAGTATCCCTATAAGTAGAGATCTAGCGCCCTAACATTATATTTCTAGAGAGAGAGAGAGAGAGTTTGGCCGAGAGAGAGAAGTCCTAGCCTCACCGATCTCACTCGCAGTCATTGCTCGTTGCTGGTGCGCCATTCACCGAGCTCACTCGTGTGCAGTTTCCAAGCCGAACAGCCTCCGATCCAACGAGCTCTAGCTCGTATGTGCGATCCAAGTCTTCGCCAAGCCGAGATCCGCCACCGTTTTAGACCAGCCACCATCTGGTGCCTCTTCATTGTCTCGTCATGTGCATTTGTGTGAGAAGAGAGAGATCAAAGTTTCCTAGAGTGTGAGAAAATATGCACAATCTAGGGATCTAAATGGTAACCGAAGAATCTTGCTGAATAGCTGAATTATTACATTTCTAAACGACAACTGCTGAATATAGCTGGATTTTTTGTGATTAGACAAAAACTAGCAAAATAACAAAAAACAATTAATAGAAAATATCCCCAAATAATTAAGAATAAATAGAAAACAGAAAAAATTCTAAAATTTATTATCTAATAGTCTAATTAAATCCTATACTATTAAATAATACAAAAATTATTACTAATATAAATGATATTTTTGTGGCTGAACCTGGCTGAAATTTGTTGAATATTATTATTATTTTTTTTTTTAATGAATGTAAAATTTTATTCACCAAAAAAACTATTTCTTAAAACATGGTTATAAGTTTAATGAACAAAGAAGTTTTTGAGTTTCGAACAGCCAGTTCTAAGTTCTACTGGAGAACCACAACACAAGGATGTCGGCATATTTCCTGTTTCCGGAGCGGAGGAGTAGCAGAAGTCTGTTTCTAATGGTTTTGTCGATTAACCGGTGAAGGCGAAGGGCAGAGATTGGGTCTTCACTGTGTCTACGGTTATTACGCTCTCTCCATATTGAGTGAATGGTTGTCTGAAAAGAGTATCTCAGAAAAGGCAGAGAGTGGCTGGCAAGCGAGGATCCTGAGATGAGTAGTTGAAGTTGATCCCAAACAGAAGTTGACTGTCTCCCAAGGAATCCGGAGGTGAGCTGTGTCCAGATTTGATGGGAATAGGGGCACTGAAAAAATAAGTGATTTCTTGTTTCCAGCGGATCATGACAGAAGACACAAACTGAATTCACATGGCTGTTCCATTTCAACATTCTATCACCTGTAGAGAGTTTGTTGTGCAGTCCAAGCCATGTTATGAATGCAAACTTTGGTGTGGCTTGTGAGAACCACACTCCTTTTGCCCACTCACAAACTGGTTGGTCGACGCGAATTAGCTTCCAAGTGTCCCCCGTCAAAAATTTTGGTTTGAACCCAGTGCTAGAATTCCATAGGTTCACATCCTCCAAATCAGGCCGGCGTTTGGATCTTGATACTGCAATCTCTGTTTCAACATTGTTCAGAATCTGAAGTCTATGTCTTCTGCTTCGATGTGTTAACCACTAATTCCACTGTTGCTGTTTTCGGAATCCCTAGATCAATACACCCCCTAGGACCGATAACATCAGCCAGAGTTCCCATGGGAGACCATCTATCATACCAGAACGATGTGTTCCGGCCGTTTTTTATTTCCATTCGATGAAAAGTTTTTGCAAGGCCTCGTAGCTTGAGTAGCTTCCTCCACATCCAAGAACCATTATAAGATGTTGCTTTTAAGTCCCAAAAGGATTCTTGACGGATAAGATTTGTATGAACCCACTGTCCCCACAGCGACGTCTTAGCAAGCAGACGCCAAATGAGCTTAAGTCCATAGACTTTGTTGGTTTCCTTGAGTGGCCTGAGACCCAGACCACCCTCACTTTTGGGAAGACAAACAACGTGCCAAGATACCTTTGCCTTATGTGGATTTAGGATTGGTCCACTCCAGAGAAAAGCAGAGCAGAGTCCTTCAATTTCCTTTACACACTTGCCCGGTAAACGAAAAGCAGAGGACCAGAAGTTCACAATGCTCATAAGGACCGATTGTATGAGTTGCAGACGCCCTCCATATGATAGTGCACGGCTCGTCCAAGTACTGATCCGTTTGCGAACTTTTTCAATTAGAGGCAAGTAATCAGTGCTTGTCATTGCTTTGGTCATAAGAGGCAGTCCAAGATAACGTACCGGTAGCATTCCCTCTGCAAATGGGAAATTTCCCCTGATCTCTTCCTGCACTTGCTCTGATATTCCAGCCATATATAAAGTAGATTTCTCGAGACTAATTTTCAGACCTGAAATCTTGGCAAACTCATCGAAGATAGATATGACTCCTTCGACTGATCGTTTGGTGCCTTCTGCAAAGACCATGAGGTCGTCTGCAAAACACAAATGTGTTAAGAGGAGGTTGTGGCATCGGGGATGATAGCCAAACTTATTCTCTTCCGCTGCTTTGTTGATCAAATGGGAGAGAACATTCATGCAAATTACGAACAAATACGGCGAAAGGGCACATCCTTGTCTTAAGCCCCGTGAGCTACCAAAAAACCCTGCGAGCTCACCATTCACTTGGACAGAAAAAGTTGTTGTTGATATGCATAACCGAATCCAGTGTATGAATTTATCTGGGAAATTTAGAGCTTGTAATGTGTTGAGCAAGAAAGGCCATTGCACCGAGTCAAAGGCTTTAGAGATGTCAATCTTCATTGCACATCGAGGAGATATGTCATCTTGGTGATAATTCTTAACCAGTTCAGACGCAAGTAAAACGTTCTCCATTAGTAAGCGGTCCTTGACGAAAGCAGTCTGATTTGAAACAATAATCTCAGGGAGAAGGCCTTTTAACCGGTTTGCTAGGATCTTCGAGATTACTTTGTAGAGGACATTACAGCACGATATAGGTCGATAATCTTTCATAACTCTAGCATACTCTTTCTTAGGTATCAAAGCAAGTATGGTGGTATTAACACCTTTGGGCAGAAAACCTTTCTGAAAGAAAGATTGAATCGCCACCGTGAAGTCTTTGCCGATGACTGACCAAGAACTTTTAAAGAACTCACTTGTATACCCATCAGGCCCAGGACTCTTGTTCGCTGGCATCGAAAACAGAACTTGCTTAACCTCCTCAGCCGAAACCTCCTTTGTCAGCATTTCCCTATTTGCCCCACTACAGCGGAAATGTAACAAAGATTGAAGTGTGTCAACTGAGATGCCCTCATAATCTGTTGGAACCTGACCAAGGAAATCCGAGAAAAAACGAGCTGCTTCTTGCTTGATTTCATCTTGAGTGGTAGCCATCGAGCCATCCGCACAACAGATTTCTTGAATGGCGTTGTGAGCTTCGCGAGCCTTTACAGCATTATGAAACACGAAATTATTTTGATCACCAACTTGTAACCAGTGTAACTTCGACCTCTGCTTTAAGAAACTCTCCTCAAGCTCGGATAGGTGATGCCATTTCTCATACGCTGCTGCTTCCTCCGCAACTGCATCCATTGTTGGATTAGCGAGAGTCGCTTCTTGCTGAACACATAACTTTGCATGAGCAACCTGCGTTCTCTTCACTAAATCTCCTAGCCGTGCACGACTGAGTTCCCTGATGATCTGTTTTAAAGCTTTAAGCTTTTTCGAGAACCTAAACATCGCCGAGGTAGAGTGGAACAGAACCTCTGTTTCATCCCAGTAGGACTGAACGAGAGGCAAGAACTCTGGCATAGAAGCAACTGAGTTGACAAACTTGAAAGGCTTCTTTACAGCAGGGGACCCCAAATCTAACTGAATACGACTCCGCAGATGGTCGGAGCATCCCCCGGCCTCATAAACACAGTAAGCACGCGGGAAATGACGAAGCCAGATAGCATTAATGAGAACACGATCAAGCTTCTTACAAATCAACCCCTCGTCCCTCTTATTACACCATGTGAAGAGAGGGCCATGGTATCCCATATCCGATAGCGCACAATATCTCACAACAGCCTGAAAATCTCTCATACCTGGCGGCAAGGTAGGTGAATGAGTAAAGAGAGAGTGCTCCTCTGAATCCAAGCTCTCGTTGAAATCTCCCATAACCAACCATGGCTTGTTCTGAAACATTCTAGAATCATGATGATTCCGCAAGTCTGTCCATAGAGTCCTTCTTTCTTCTACTGTATTTTTTGCGTATATGAAAGAACAAAAAAAATCATCCTGTTCTCCTTCCAGCAAGACAGAGCAGGTTATGATTTGATCGCTCTTAAAAACAGGAGTCATACGTACCGTAGGTCGCCACACTACCCAAATACGACCCAAACGGTGAGACTCATAGTTTGACATGAAAGACCAATCCGTAAAGACCGAATGTGCAATACGATCTGCTTGCTTCTCCTTGACCCGAGTCTCCAATAAACAACCAAATTGCATTTCTTTATTACTAGTCCAAGCACGAACAACGGAATGTTTGATAGATTTGTTGAAACCACGCACATTCCATGAGAAACTCATCATTTATTGAGTTGGTTTGGAAAACTTCTTCGTCAAAGTAACTGGGAGGGTATCCTTAGTTACTTGAGTCGAAGTTTCCGATGTTTTGTTTTGGTTTTTCTGTGAAATACGTGCAGAGGGAGGTCGTCCTCCCCCCCTCCTGGACATGATATCTCGAGCATCTCGACCATGAGTCGTTTCCTTAGCCTGCAAGGCCACTCCCCTGTCTGTAGATTGTTCTTGGGGCGCTTGTGTCTGATGTGTTTGATGCTCTTGATGTGCAGAGTGATCTGCTTCACTAATGTCACCTTCCTCAGGGAGACTAAGAACTGCAAACTTTGAAGCAGACACTATTGAAAGCGGGGCATCCTTCACTACAGGGCCCTTAAGAGGGCTTCGCCTTGAAGGAGAAACAGTAGACCACTAATCCGGGGAGTCTGCTATCGTAGTTGCTGTTGCAATAACCAATTCATTTATGGCTACTGATTCAGTGTTGGATTGTTCAGTTCCTTGCAAACCTGAATCTGAAACCGAAGCATCGACACCATCCTCCGGTTTCGTAACTTGCTCGACACTCTTGGTGAAACCCCCAGCAGATTCTTCCGGAGAGTCAGACACTTCACTCGCTTTATTGTGCACACATCTAGCTACCAAATGGCCCCATTTCTCACAAGCAGAGCAGCGGGGAGGCAACCAAGGGTACTGGAACTCCACCCAGAAGTCTGAACCATTCTTAGAGAAACAGATCCGTTTGGGCAACTCCTTTGTAAGATCCACATTAACAAAAATCTTTGCAACATCAAAATTGGAATATGCCTCTGTTTCAGGATGCAGCCGCACAGGTGCACCCACAGCACTGGTTAAGAAACTTAACCCTTCCCATGAATATAGATGCATCGGAACCTTCCTCAAATGAACCCAAAGGGGAATGGATGTTTCCTCCGGTTTGTCCTTCTCAGTGATCGGGGACCACTTAGACACCACCATCGGTACCTCAGCAATATTCCACATACCTCGTTTGAGAATTCTTGCTCTAACCATAGGGTCACGCACCCGAAATCTCAAGGTTGTAGAATTAATCTCATAAACATCAATCGATGGATAGTCTGCACTCTGCTTCCAGATTTTGTTTAAGATAACGTGGACCTTTCCGACATGAGGAGCTGTTTCCAAGAATTTTCCGATCAGGAAATCTTCTCAGAGGGGTGTAACATTGTCGATAACTTCATCAGGGATCTCAACTGTAGTTTTCCCTTCTGAGGTCGTGAGACTAATATCAAATTTTTTGAGAACCTGCTTATTTTGCACCATGGAAACCCACGGGGCCTTCATCCTAGGGCTAATAGCCCTCGGCGAACCCTCAGACTTCTCCGACATCCCTCCTCCTGCCGCCTAGCAACGCCGGCAAGCAGACTTTGTGAGCAAGAAACCCCAAAACCCTAATCGCTCAATAATCGCCCTACTCAACAAAACGCACCGTATCTTCAAAAAACCTATCTGATAAAATAATCTTTGTTGAATATTTTTTATATGTAACCTAAATTCCTAAAACCCTGTATCTCTGAAATCTTAGTTTTTTTCTGTAACTTAGATATGCAAGGAGAGCTTCAAAATGGTTTATTAGTTTCTTGAGAAGAAAGTGTTCCTAATACTGAGAAGATTTTGAAGCTGCCTCTCGATGAGGTTCATGCAATGACAGACACTCCAAACCAGAAGTCGAAGATGTGATATGTGGATTTTTTGCATACTTCTAGAACTAATTAAGTGTAACAAAATGCTAAGGTTGGGTGTAGATAGCTAGCTTGGGTGATGCTTAGGTTGTTAAATGCTAAAGCATGGTTGTCGAGATTTTTGAGATGATAATTGCATGTTATGCGAAGTTGGATCGACGGACCCTAAGGCAATGACATGTAACTGACGAGTTGTTTGACATGAGTTGAGTGTTGCACAATATATATGAATGTATGAGAAGAAGGTAGACATGTTGATTGTTAGGAATGATGTATGCTTAGATTCACTTATATCCCTATGACGCTATAGGTTGATTCTTTGTTGCATGTAGATGTGTATTGGACTTCTGTGAAAGAACACTGAAACTAGATGAATGTTTAGGATCATCTGAGCAACAAAGATAATCTTCAACCGAGCAAACTCGTTTACTAACGCATCCCAAAATTGTATATAAGTGGGTTTTTCAAAATATTTTGTATCAAGATAATATAGATAAAATATATATATATATATATATATATATATATATATATATGAGCAAATGGAGAATATATAATATTAGTCAACTAGTCATAAATTCCACCAAAAACTACCATATATTGGTCAAAGATAAAATAATAATATTATAGTAATAAAATACTTTCAGATTTTTATATCAAAGTATATATTTATATATATATATATATGTGGGGCAATATCATTTGAGTTAACAATATTTACAAGCAAACACTAGAATGTTTTCACAAATGACGCTAATCTTCCTTTTATCTCTAATTGTATGCCACCCCCTTCATATCTCGGCAAAGACATGGTGTGTCTCAGCCGCATCAGCGACAGATGCACAACTACAAGCTAACATTGATTGGGCATGCAGCATAGGAACAGTTGATTGTGTAAAAATCAATCCTGGTGGACCTTGCTATGAACCAAATACTCTTACTAGCCATGCATCATTTGTGATGAATGAATACTACCAATCGCATGGGGCTACTGAAGAGGCGTGTGATTTCAATCATACTGGTCAAATCATTAATGCTAATCCAAGTTATGGTCGTTGTAGGTATTCATAGAAATAATACATGGGTTGATCCGTTTATGACTGATTTTTAAATTGCAAATTTTTCTTACAAATAATACAATTATGCGGAATCACAATTATTTTATGTAGGTTTATAAAACCGTAAGGTATTTCTCCAATTTTATTCATGTTAAGTGTTTTTATCTTATCTATATTCAACTCTTTCTTGTGATTCTCTCATAAAGCGAAGTATTCAAGCGCAACATCAACATTTAGTGGTTTCAATAACAAAACTAAACTATTAATATTTTTGGTAAGGAAAACAAATCTAACGTAACTTCTCAATTTTTATAAACAATCTCTCCTTTTCCTAATTTCAGAAAATGAAACTCAAGATCTTATAAATTAAATTATTCAGGGAACAATTATTAAATTCCCAAGACTAAATAATATTTATATGTTATAAATAAATACAAAATAAAAATAAAATATTATTGATAGTATAACAGCTAGTATGTCTATAAATTATTACACTAAGTAATGTAGTAAATTTAACCTAATTTGAAGTAAACAAGTATAAATTACCAAAGTAAGTGTTTATAAACTGTTAAATATTATATATTTGTTATAAACTACTATTTCATCTGTTTCATTATATATTTTCTCTTTTCGCTAAAAGCACAAAAATTTGAAAACGATAAATATTTGATCATTTATAAAAGTTCAACCATTAGAAAAAAAAATTGCAGAATTAAAATAGTTAGAATTTTTAATTAATATAAGTTATACGTGGAAACAAAAAAATCTCATATATTGGAATAAAAAGAGTACATTAAAACATCTATAAATTAATAAAGTCAGGACCATGATATTTTATTAATTTATAGAAGTTTTAATTTAACGATAAATTAATAAAATATTAATTTATGAAGAGATATTTTTGTTAACAAAAAAAAGATTTTTTATTTTCATAATTTTAAATATTTATAATTAATAATAAAATACTTTGTTATAATCTACATTTTCATAGAATTTTCTTAATTTATTATTTCGACTATTGTAATATGATTGACGCCAATAGTTTAGTAGATTATCTTTATTGAAAATGATAAATGTTTAGAAGTTTAGAGTTTAAAAGAAATTGATGTTACTATCCTCCATGATGAAGTCCAAAAATATATTGAGGTATCTTTAGAACCAATTACACGTATAAAATAATATTGAGGTATCTTTAGAACCAATTCAAAAATAGACAAACACCAATAGAACCATATTTCACTAAATTTTTTTAGATATATATAAAAAAATGAGTAAAGATTTATAAAATAAATTACATTCATAAGAAATTTTATTGCATTATATATATATATTGAAACATCCAACCCGTTTTTTATAAATTAAATACTAAACTAGTGATTGCATACTCACTAATAACAACCAAACATTAATCAGCAATAACCTAATAACCAATAAATGAATAAACCAATATTAATAACCATCAATCCTACCTAACATCATTCTAATGATCCACCCTAACAACCTAATAGAAGCTAGACAACACATCAACAAGTCACTAAAACCTTTTTCTCTTCATTGTCTTGATTTCATTTCATGATAAGACTATGCATTTACCTGCACCACAAACAACAATTGAGATGCATGAATATTATCACAAATACTCAGAGAGGCAATCCTTCCATCTATTCGGGTATACATACAAGCAATTGAGATGTCCACATGCCACAAATCAACAAAAAGCAACAAACCAGGTAATACACAAAGGGAACAAAGCATTACCCACCTGCTGAGGAGGATGTCGACCGACACTGGCCACCTGGTGTCTCCCGACACCCAACTGGTATCGACCGACACCTTCTCAACATCCCCGGAAAACCCTAGTTTGTGTCGACCGACACCTCCACATGGTGTCGACCGACACCTCCACATGGTGTCGACCGACACTCATTAGAGTTCTCGCGCTGTTCTCGCATTGGTGTCGACCGACAACTTCCTGTTGTCGACTAACACCGATGCCAAGCATCGATCTCCAGCTTCGATTCCCGCCTCCAAACATCTCACATGCGTCCAAGACATTTTGAGGAGTGAAACAAAGCCACATAAGACATGAAAAGCACAAAAACATTCAGGGGAATCAATCAAATAACTCATAATATACAAAACATAGAATATCAAGCTTAAATAAGTCATGGTCATGCACTCACCTTTGAACAAGAGATTTCTAACTCTACAACCACGGAAACAGCCTCCAAAGAAGCTCCTACTAGAGAAATTAGAAATAACCTGAGAAGTGGTGTCGACTGGTGTTGTTCGACACCCAAACAAATACTTTGGTTTGAGGGCGCTACAATATACATATATATATATAGATATTGCAATACCATTTGATTTATCATGTACACAACTACAATGTTTCCACAGTTGACACTAATATTCCTTCAAGAGAAATTTAACGACTATGTCATGTATAGTAGCACACTTATGGCCAATGCCAGTTTCAATTGAGTCTTTTATAAGGCGCAATAGGACCCACTTTTTACACATAAAATGACAACATCTTCCTTGATGAATTCTTTCACATTTATGTTCTATCTCTTCTTCTCTCGTTTCTCTCAATCTCTCTCAACCACCATCTCTTTTTTTTTTCTTAAAACCTCCAAAACTTCAACTCTCTCTCTCCAAACCTCCAACTCTATGTCTCTTTAAACATCCATCTCTTTCATGTTGTCGAGCACGTGTCAGTGTCGGTCGACACCCTTCTTCAGTTACGACGATGACGTATTGCTTTGGTTATTGTCTGGTTTGTTTATATTGTTTGTTGATTGTGGCATGTAGAGATCTTATTGCTTGTGTGTATAGCCCAGTAGATGGGAGGATTACCTCACTGAGTGTTTATCAAATACTCATGCATCTCAATTTGTGTTTGTGGTGCAGGTAAAGATAAAGTGTGATCGTGGAATCAGGGCAATGAAGAGGAGGATGTTCTAGAAACTTGATTGGTTGTTATCTGGCATTGCTAGGTTGCTAGAGTTGGGTCATTAGAACATTTCTAGGTTGCTGGTTCTATGTTTCCTGTTGTTTGGATAATGAATATTGTTTATGGTTTTATACTGGATATTTATTATTGGTTATTTATTGGTATTGTTATCCGCTATTATATGTATTTGTGGTTAGGTGGCTAGTTGGTATGAGACCACTAGTTGTAGAGTATTTATTATTATTATTATTAATATTATTATTATTATTAATATTATTATTATTATTATTATTTATTAAAAAAAAAGGGGTCGGGTCGTTTCAGTTTGGTATCAGAGCCCTTACGGTTCTAGTTTGGGTTCACTAAATTGTGCTGTAAATGTTTGGGATTTGCATGCTTTGATTGATTATGTGAGTTAGTCAATTGTGTGTGGCATGGAGTCCTAGAACATCCTCTTCGAGCCTACTGTGTGATTCCACGGTGAGTTTGTGTTTCTGTGTTCTGTTTAAATTACTTGCTTAGCCTTCTGTTCATGGTAGTGCAGATGGTTAGAGAGGATGATGTTGCTGGTCGTGGTCGAAGACGTGGTCATGGTCGTGGACGCAGTCGTGGTCGTGGTAGGGGCAGAGTCCCAGCAGTTAGTGATACTGTGGACCATAGTGTGACAGCTGAGGGTGTTGGCGAGTCGCAGGGTATCCAGGAGGATTCCATGAGTGTGGCCGGAGGGGGCAGTGTTGGTGCTCGAGTGGCCAGTGAGGCTAGGGTTCCAGGTGTGGGAGTCCCAGCGGGTGGAGTTCCTGGAGTTGATATTGCGGGCTTGTTAGCACAGGTTTTGGAGCGGTTGCCAGCAGTGGTACCGTCTCAGGCTCAGGTAGTGACACCAGTTGTGGCGGAGGAGCGGCAGCCAGTGGCTGCGGATGCGGGTGCGCATGGTCGTTATTTGTCTATGCTGAGGGAGATGCGTGGCTTGGATACTGTGAGGTTTCCGGGTGGTACAGATCCTACTGCGGCAGATGCATGGAGAACGAGTGTGGAACGTAACTTCCAGACTATCAGATGTCCTAAGGAGTTTTGGGTGGACATAGGGGTCCACAATTTGACTGGTGATGCTCAGGTGTGGTGGAGATCAGTAGCTGCAAGGAGAGTGCAGAGGGAGATGACTTGGGTTGACTTCGTTGAGGAGTTCAACTGCAAGTATTTTCCGAGAGAGGCATTGGAACGGTTGGAGGTGCAGTTCCTTCAGTTATCTCAGGGGACGCGGTCAGTGCGGGAGCTGGACTTGGAGTTCAGTCAACTTCTATCTTGAGGGGGCGGGCTACAGAGTCTGAGGAGGCCCAGATCAGGAGGTTTATGAGGGCTCTTCGTGATAACTTGAGGGTCCATTGTAGAGGACAGAGTTATGCTACGCGTGCAGAGTAGGTAGAGACTACAGCGGAGATTGAGGAAGATATCGGGGCACAGGCAGTGACGGTTAGTCCAGCGATGCAGCCTAGGAAGGCTCATCATCAGGGAGGTTCAAGCAAGGGTGGCAAACCTGCACAGGAAACCAAGAGGAAGTGGGAGGCTACGCAGAGACCGAGTGGTCTAGGGTGCTTTGGATGTGGGAGTATGGATCACAAGGTAGCTAGCTGTCCCCAGAGGAGTGCTCCGACGGCAGCGGTTCGTGTTTGCTATCATTGCAGGGAGCCTGGACACATCAAGCCCAAGTGTCCTAAGTTGCAGCAGATGGCGGTGGTAGCGGGGCAGCATGTAGTGCAGCCTGGAGTGCAGAAGGTAGCACGGATTGAGCAGGCGCCACGGGTTTACACGACTGTCGAGATTGGTGGAACCAATGCTGGGGTGAACACATGTATAATTTCTGGTACTTAAACTTTGTGAATTGTAGTAGGTTCATATTTTATGTTTGCCTGTGTTAAAGTGTTAGGTTCTCAACACATAAGGTTTGTGTAGGGACCTTGTTGGTGGGAGGGTTTAAGTCCCATGTTATGTTTGATTATGGAGCTACTCATAACTTCATTACTCCGGAGTGTGCAGAGAGTGCGGATATCAGAGGAGATTCCGGGGAGCGTACAGGGGTTGTCAGAGTTGCGGGAGGCAATTTCTGAGGGTCATTGGACGAGCTAGGGGAGTTGATATTCAGATCGCGGGAGAGTCATGGCCAGTGGATTTGCCTATCAGTCCAGTGGAGTTGTATGATGTTATTCTTGAGATGGATTGGTTGCATCAGCATATGGTTCATCTGGATTGCCATCGGGGTTGAGTGGAGTTTGAGCGTCCAGGAGGGAAGTTGGTTTTTCAGAGGATTAGACTGACTTCAGTAAGTCTCGTGATCTCGGCCATGCAGGCTGGGAAGATGATCGAGAAGGGCCGTGAGGCTTATTTGGTTACTATATCGATGCCAGAGTCAGTAGGGCAGTCTACGGTTAGCGGTATTCAGGTCGTGGAGGAGTTTGAGGATGTGTTTCAGTCATTGCAGGGATTACCACCATCTCGGTTTGATCCTTTCACTATTGAACTGGAACCGGGGACGACGCCGTTATCCAAGGCTTCTTACAGGATGGCTCCAGTAGAGATGGCAGAGCTGAAAAAGCAGTTGGAGGATCTGTTGAGCAAGGGATTCATCCATCTTAGTGTTTCACCGTGGGGAGCGCCGGTGTTATTCGTTAAGAAGAAGGATGGGAGTTTCCGTTTGTGCATTGACTACAGAGGTTTGAACCGGGTCACTGTGAAGAACAAGTACCCTCTTCCCATGATCGATGAGTTGTTGGATCAGTTGAGAGGTGCTACTTGGTTCTCCAAGATAGATCTGGCGTCGGGTTATCATCATATTTCGATAGATGAGGCAGATGTGAGGAAGACTGCTTTCAGGACGAGGTATGGGCATTATGAGTTTGTGGTGATGCCGTTTGGTTTGACTAACGCGCCAGCAACGTTTATGAGGTAGATGAACAGTGTGTTTCAGGAGTTTCTGCACATGTCTGTCATCATTTTCATCGATGATATCCTGGTATTTTCTAAGAGTCCTGAGGAGCATGCAGTGCATTTGAGGGCAGTTCTGGAGAAGCTGCGGGAGCATAAGTTGTTTGCTAAGTTGAGCAAGTGCAGTTTTTGGCAGCGTGAGATGGGATTTCTGGGTCACATTATTTCTACAGAAGGGGTTTCTGTAGATCCGGAAAAGATTCAGGCTATGAGGGATTGGTTTAGACCGCGGAATGCCACCGAGATCAGGATTTTCTTTGGTATGGCAGGTTATTACAGGAGATTTGTGCAGGGATTTGCAAGCAAGGCACGTCCTATGACTAGGTTGACGGGGAAAGATGTTCCTTTTGTTTGGTCACAGGAGTGTGAGGAGGGCTTTGCAAGCCTTAAGGAAATGTTGACTACTACGCCAGTGTTGGCTTTGCCTGAGCAGGGAGAACCCTATGTGGTTTATCTAGATGCATCCAGAGTTGGTTTGGGGTGTGTGTTGATGCAGCATGGGAAGGTGATTGCCTACGCTTCGTGGCAGTTGCGAAAGCATGAGGACAACTATCCTACTCATGATTTGGAGATGGATGCTGTAGTTTTTGCCCTGAAGATTTAGAGATCTTGTCTTTATGGTGCAAAGGTACAGGTGTTTACAGATCATAAGAGCCTGAAGTACATATTCACTCAGCCCGAGCTGAACTTGAGGTAGAGGCGGTGGATGGAGCTGGTGGCGGATTATGATTTGGAGATAGCCTATCACCCTGGTAAAGCTAACTTGGTTGAGGACGCTCTGAGTCGGAAGAGGGCAGCTTCGGCTCAGGAGCAGGATATGGAGTCTCTGATTGGAGAGATCAGTGCGTTGAGGTTGTGTGCAGTGTCTCAGGAGCCTTTGGGTTTGGAGGCAGTTGATAGAGCAGATCTTCTGAGCAGAGTGCGGTTAGCACAGGAGAAGGATTTGGGGCTGGTGAATGCCTTAAAGGATGTCGATTCTGAGTATCAAGTTTCAGCTAATGGTACTATTTTGGTGCATAGGCGGATTTGTGTGCCCAAGGATGAGGAGCTGAGACAGGAGATCTTGAGGGAGGCTCATGCGAGCAAGTTCTCTATTCATCCAGGAGCGACTAAGATGTACCGTGATCTTAAGAGGTACTACCACTGGGTCGGGATGAAAAAGGATGTAGCTAGTTGGCTCGCGAGGTATGATGTTTGCCAGCTAGTGAAAGCTGAGCATCAGGTTCCAGACGGGTTAATGAAGAGTCTACCCATTCTCGAGTAGAAGTGGGATATGATTACTATGGATTTTGTGGTAGGATTGCCAGTGTCTCGGACCTTTGATGCTATTTGGGTCATTGTGGACTGGTTGACTAAGTCGGCACATTTTCTGGCCATTAAGAAGACGGATGGAGCAGCGGTCTTGGCTAAGAAATATATGAGGGAGATAGTCAGGTTGCATGGGGTGCTAGCGAGTATTGTGTCTGATAGGGATTCTAAGTTCACTTCGGTGTTCTGGAGGGCATTTCAGGCAGAGATGGGCACTAAGGTGCATATGAGTACAACTTACCATCCTCAGACAGATGGACAGTCTGAGAGGACGATCCAGACGTTGGAGGATTTGCTAAAGATGTGCGTGTTGGATTGGGGTGGCCATTGGGCAGATCACCTGAACCTAGTAGAGTTTGCTTATAACAACAGCTATCAAGCGAGTATTGGGATGGCTCCTTATGAGGCTTTGTATGGGAGGCCATGTCGTACACCGTTATGCTGGACTCAGGTGGGGGAGAGGAGCATGTTCGAGGCAGATTTTTTTCAGGAGACCTCAGAGAAGATTCGAGTTCTCAAGCTGAACATGAAGGAAGCTCAGGATCGGCAGAGGAGTTATGCCGATAGGAGGAGGAGAGATCTTGAGTTTAAGGTAGGAGACAGAGTGTACCTCAAGATGGCCATGTTGCGGGGTCCGAACAGGTCATTGACTGAGACTAAGTTGAGTCTGAGGTATATTGGTCCGTTCAGAGTGATTGAGCGGGTGGGACCAATTGCATATAGGCTGGAGTTGCCTGAGGTTATGCGTGCGTTCCACAAGGTCTTCCATGTGTCTATGTTGCGGAAGTGTCTCCGTTAGGATGATCAGTTGTTGGCTAAGATTCCTGAGGATCTTCAGCCTAACATAACTTTGGAGGCGAGACCAGTGAGGGTTCTCGAGAGGAGGGTCAAGGAACTTCGGAGGAAGAAGGTTCCTTTGATGAGAGTCCTTTGGGACTGTGATGGTGTTGAGGAGCATACTTGCGAGCCATAGGCGAGGATGAAGGCAAGGTTCAAGAAGTGGTTCGAGAAGTAGGACGCAACTTGAACTTGTCTAGCTTGGTCCCAGTTATAGTCCGTGGCTAGAGCGGAAATGGAGTATTCTAGTCCATCTCTCTTGTTTATTTGGTCACTTAGGGGTGGTTGGTTGTGCGACTAAGTAACAAGATGAAGTGGTGTTCGGAGTACGAAATTTCCGTGAGGCGGTGGTTTGGGGGAAAGTTTCCTGAAATAGAAGTTTCTAAAAGAGGAAAGTTTCCAAAAGTGAAAAGTTCTAAAAATGGAACGTTTTATTTGAGTTAGAATTTGTCCATTTTTAGTGGTTGTGAGCCTTGGAGAGGCTTGTGTGGCCTTTGTGGCAGACTTTTGAGTCATCGTGCCCGTATGTGGCGGTCTTTTGAGACATTGTGTGGCCTTTGTGGCGGGCTGTTTAGCCATTGTGTGGCCTTTGTGGCGGGCTGTTTAGCCAATTGTGTGGTCTTTGTGGCGGACTGTTTAGCCAATGTGCTTGTTTAGGCGGTCCTTTGGGATGTGTGGTCTTCATGACGGTCCTTCGGGACGTGTGGCCTGTTGAGGGGATCCTTCGGGATGAGTGGTCTTCGTGACGGTCCTTCGGGACGAGTGGTCTTCGTGACGGTCCTGTTTAGGATATTTGTTTGGCCTTGGTGGCGGTCAGGTTTAGGACATTTGTTTGGCCTTTGTGGCGGTCCTGTTTAGAACATTTGTTTGGCCTTAGTGGCGGTCCTGTTTAGGACATTTGTTTGGCCTTTGTGGCGGCCCTTGTGGCATGTGTATGATCCTTGTGTGGTCATGAGGTATTCTAGTGAGGGGATATGTGGTTGGTAGGACATTGTGATGTTTTACGCGAGCCACGGGAAGGAAACCTGGTTAGGGATAGGACTCAGACGTGTTCAGAATTGTTTGCTCGCGACTCTTGGGGGATTTTGGTTCTCCTAGTACTGCCATATTCTGAGACTTTGTGGCTTGGGAGTATGGTTGGTATATCGTCTTCGGATGACGATCCGGGGGCGCGCTGTAGAGTGGCAACCGGAGAGACGAATATTGGACTTTCTTATATATTATGGCATACGGGCTTAGGCCCGATGAGGAGCCAACATTCCAATTACTCACTTTAGAATCCAAGAATATTATAGTTGTAAATGTAAAAAAAACAAAAAAAATTAGGATATCATACTTGTCATGGCAATAGATGAGAGCCCTTGCTAACGATGCAACGTACTGGCCCTTCCTAAGATATATATATATATATATATATATATATATATATATATATATGGATATCAACTTTTCTACAACAAAGTAAATAGATAGGTCAAAACTGTAGAAAGAAGAACCCACTGTTGCAAGTGTGACACCCCAATTTCAGGAACATGCGGTCGGGCGTTACAAGTGGTATCAGAGCCGAACCCAGACCAGGGTGACGGTGCGCAATGAGGACGTTGCGATCTGTTAGTGGGGGTGAATTGTGACACCCTGATTTCAGGAACATGCGGTGAGATTTAAAAGATTTGATTTGTGTAACATCCGTGAACCAAAATGTGCGTTTTGGGATGGGTGTCGATCAACACCAAAGGTAGTGTCGATCGACACCAATTTTTTTCTGGTTCGACTAGTTCGATTTAATTATCGATTTGAACCAGTTTGGTTTAGGGAAAACTATTAAACCGAGTTATATTAGTGGATTGTCGACAGAGAAAGGGTTTTGGGAAGTTCTTTTGTCGCCGCTTAACGTTTTTGAGAGAAAAAGAAGAGAAAACATTGTTCTTGAGTTTTTGGGAGTTTTTGTGAGATTTGTTGGCTTTTCTTGGGAGATCTGAGGCTATGAAGGTGCTGGAGGCTTGCTAGGAGGTTAGATTCGTTTCTATTTTGTCAGGATCTTCCTGCAAAGAGGTGAGTGCATGACCATGGCTTATCTAAGCTAAGATCTCTAGTTTTCTGTGATTTGGTGCTTATGTGATTGTTTCCTTTGAGTTTTCTATGGATTTTCGTGACTGCTGCGGCTGGGTTTGCTTCTGGGGATGCTTGGAGCGAATTGGAGAAGATTGGAGGCGAGATTCGGAGTTTCTGATCGAAGGAAATCGATGCTCGGCATCAGTGTCGATCGACACCAGTTGGGGTGTCAGTCGACACCAGCGCGAGGACGGCTCGATAACTTTGGCGAGTGTCGATCGACACCATGTGGAGGTGTTGGTCGACACCACTAGGGTTTCAGGTTTTGTCGAGCACGTGTCAGTGTCGATCGATACCATCTGGTGTTGGTCGACACCCTTCTTCGGTTACGACGATGATGTGTTGCTTTGGTTATTTCCTGGTTTGTTTATATTGTTATTTGATTGTGGCATGTAGAGATCTTATTGCTTGTGTGTGTAGCCCATTAGATGGAAGGATTGCCTCACTGAGTGTTTATCAAATACTCATGCATCTCAATTTGTGTTTGTGGTGCAGGTAAAGGCAAAGTGTGATCGTGGAATCAGGGCAATGAAGAGGAGGATGTTCTAGGGACTCGATTGGTTGTTGTCTGGCATTGCTAGGTTGCTAGAGTTGGGTCATTAGAACATTGCTAGGTTGCTGGTTCTATGTTTCCTGTTGTTTGGATAATGAATATTGTTTATGGTTTTATACTGGATATTTATTATTGGTTATTTATTAGTATTGTTATCCGTTGTTGTATGTGTTTGTGGTTAGGTGGCTAGTGGGTATGGGACCACTAGTTGTTCCGGGAAGTGACTGTCGGAACTGTGCAAGTGAGGACAAAACACAGGGAAAGATCATGTGGTGATTTGTAGGGACGGTAACAAATCTTTAAAGCCTCTCGGACGTAGCAAACCGACCGTCGGATATGGGTGGGCTCACGGACCTAGTGAGAGACGTGAGACCCATTAAGGAAGGTTGGCCCATGGACTGGGATTGGACATGAGGCCCATTAAGAGGTGGCTGTCGGGGCGTTACAGCAAGTCAGCGTCGAGTAAAAGAAGTTCATGTTGCAAATCGAGCTAGCATATACAAAAGAAACACAAATTGTTAGCAAATCATAGAGCAAATATGAAATGAAATAAACAAAAGTGATTGATGAGCTGTTTGGATTGAGTATGAAACTGTTTGGATTGAGTATGAAACCAAAAGAAATTGGCAGCTCATCGAAATCATCACTCTTCTTGTTCCTTTTCTTATCTCTCTTTTTTATTTTTCCTCTCGCCATCACTTGTCTTCTCTCGTCATGTTAATCAGAAAAGAAGTGTAAGCCAAAGTAAAATCTGAGCAGCATGAAATTGCAAGTGATAGCAACTTACGCCAATTGAACGCATGAATTTATGTTATACACTAAGTCGTTACTATGGAGATGGAATACAGGCAGGCTATGAGACGGTGTGGAGGAGTGGCAAACATTTATTTGAATTCTATGCATTGAAACTTTAGTAGGTGAAACAGAAAGAACGAAGGAGGAGAGTGACGGTTGAAGTCGCAGATAAGAAGACGACAGAGTGGAGTTTCGTGGGAAGAGATTTGTTTTTAGGGCAACTAAAATGTGTTAATAATAATTTGGGCCTTTAAAACGATTTGGCCCGAAAAAATAGAAAATGTTTAGTGGGTAAGTTTTGAAAATTTGACCTAATTAAAAAGAAGGAGTCCCTGACGTGGCAGCATAAGGAGTGAGAAAAGAGAACTTTATATATATAGATGATTGATATTATTAATGGTAAGTTTTACAAATCGATTTCTAGTTTTCTACGACCAGAAATGGTAATTATTTAATATGTTGCCATTTATTATGAATGGTAAGTTGTCTAAAACGGTTTTGTTTATAATCGCTGATTTTTTGCAGTTTAAATTTACCAACATAAATGATTTGGTAGGTATTGAATATGATGCCATTTGGATTTGATTTCACTTTCAGGTTTGGAAAGAAGAAAGTGTTTGGAAGCTCATGTAACATATCTAAGATCCGAACAAATTAAACTCCAAACACGTATGATCCGCGTGTTTTGTCTCTTTTTGATTACCTCTTTGCCCTTTGAATATTTTTTTCCTTTGTCTTCCTTTCTTTGGTCGTGGGGGCAATATATGGAATACTTGTTTTGTTTTTTTTTTCCTCCTTTTGTAATCCCCAATTAATAGTATAGACTATCTTAAAGTCTTTAATTTTGTATGGACTTCGAGTTATATAAAATGATATTAACATATTATGGCGTAATAGACACATAAACATAAATACTCTTTCTTTTGTTCACAAACGTTAGACCTAGAATGGAACTTAAGTTTCCTCTTTTCAATCTAATATATATATACTTCTATTATAACATTAAAATTTGACGTTTTACTTTAAGTTTAACTTTATTTAGACTATTGTCTAACATTAGTATGTTAAGTCATCAATTTTCTGAAAAATAAATTTAAAATTTTGAGATCAACTAAAAGTTTAATTAAATAATATAATATTTTAATTTGTAATCAATGATTTTTTTTTTTTAATAATTCATCACATATACATGGAATCACTACAAACAAATCATAATATAAAGTCGTTTAATTAACGTCATTTTAAAACCGCGATTAAAAATTATGAGGTCGAAAGAAATTAAAAATTCATTTAATCATGATGTCAAAAGAAATGAAAAATTCATTAAAAATTATATGTATATACAAATACAGAATAAGAAAATGACTACAACATTAAAAATTACTTTGAAATTATATTTATATACTAATACAAAAAAAGGAAATGGCTACAATTGAAAGTACAAACAACAAAGTATATATTCTTGAGTAAAATATGATAAAATTAAACTATATATCATAACATGTATATCCTATTCAAATAAACTGAAACTTTTACTAAGTTAAGATGTCATTGGTTAAAGGAAAGAAAAAAATAATGATATTGTAGAATTTGTAAAATTATGTGAGATTTGAAATATGAGGCCATGCGGGTTAATGGGTTATATTGATATATGTGTCTTTCTTTTAATAAATAATACAGAAATCGATGTATCAAAGGTAACTATTTGAGAGTTAAAAAAGTGCAATTAAGTGCATATTAATACATTTTTAACATGTTCTATTATATTAAATTAAATTCATTGAGAACACTACTATGACATTATTATGGGAGTTACAAACAAATTTTTATACTTTTCCAATTCCTAAAATTAAAATTCCATTTAATTTAAAAGTGAGTGTTGGTGGGTCCATAATTTGATTCAAAGTATAATATGTTACACATTGATCGTTTAAAATGAATGGGAACATCTAATTCTCAAAGAAACTTGATTTTTTTTGTTAAAACCAACATAAGTGAATTTAAATTTAACTATAGAAATTTTAAAAATAAATATGAATAGATTAGAAAGGCAAGAAATATAAAAAATATATTTTGATTTTTATATAAATAAAATAAAGATTGAAAACAATGTTAAATATATATAATACTTTCTAAATTAAAATATAGAATCAATCCTTTACAACACATATGAGATATAACAACATTTGATATTGGTGGGAGAGGAGGAGAGAATGATTACTTATAAGATGATAATCCAAATCTTTAAAAATAAGAACAATGTAAAATATATATCATGTAGTCTCTAAAATTAAAATTTAGCATTAAAATTTTACAATGATATTTCATTTGGTTTTTTTGTAACCCATACAACAAAAATAAGAAATCGAAAACAAAAAAAAACAAAAATTGATTTAAGGTATTGTGGAAGAGAATGAGAGAAGTGGAAGAAAATGAGAAAAATTTAAAAATGAGAAAGTAAAATAGTACCAATATGAGAGAATGAGATGATGCTTATTTATATGATAAGAATTGATGGTAGTTACATTTAGAATTATGGAAGATACAATTATAATTTATTGTGTTTGAATAAAATTGAATGGTGGAATATGATTAATGCATAATTTATTTTATTTTCAGTTATAATTTTATTTTAATGTGTGAGTTAAATGTATTGTGTTAATTGGGTCTTAAATATTATTTAAAACAATTAAAAAATTAGAAAGCAAATTAGAAAAAAGCATTAAATGTATTTTAATGTGTGAGTTAAATATATTGTCTTAATTGGGTCTTAAATATTTTTTAAAGCAACTAAACAATTAGAAAGCAAAAAAAAAAATTAGAAAGCATTAAATGAAAATCAACCAATAAAGAAAGACCAAAACCTTACTTTTAGATATATGATTTATACTCAAAAGTTAAAAATTATTTTATTTAAGCTAAATAATTTATATTGATATAGAATATTTTAAATTAAAATTTCATAGTACAAATTCTAGTATATATATATATAGAGATATTGCAATATCATTTGAGTTATGATTTACAAAGCAAAGCACCACAATGTTTTCTCGGTTGACATTAATCTTCTTTCTATTTTTCCTTGTAACCCACTCCCTTCATGTCTCAGCAAAGACATGGTGTGTATCAGACCCATCGGCAACAGATGCACAATTACAAGCTAACCTTGATTGGCTATGCGGTAGTGTATTAACATCTAGTTGTGTAATAATCAAACCTGGTGGACCTTGCTATGAACCAAATACTCTTACTAACCATGCATCATATATGATGAATGATTACTACCAGTTCAACGGGGGCACTCTAGAGGCGTGTGATTTCAATCATTCTGGTCGAATCGTTGATACTAATCCAAGTCATGGTGGTTGTGTGTTTGCATAGAATACATGGTTTGGTGAATGATTTTGTATTTTCTTATGAATATAACAATTATGTGGAGTCAAACGTATTTATAAACATTATGTAAGGTTAATAAATGAAATTTACTTTTCATTGAGTTTTTAGTCATATAATAAGTGTTGCTATAAAAAAAAGAAAAAAAAGGGTCATATATTAAGCCTGTGTTCGTTTGATGAACTAGACATAATATTTGGATACAATATCAAGACGCAGTATCTGGACGCAACATCTAGATGACGTTCGTTTGTGTTATTGGTTCATGTGTCCATAAATTGTATCTGGATCTAATTATGTTTGTTTTGTAATTTGATATTTGTATCTGGATACAATATATGTAAAAGACCAAAAAACCCTTTATTTTATGTTGAATATGTTTTATTGTTTTAATTTATTCATGTTTTTAACTTATTTTTATATTAAATTTAAATAAACATTCAAAAAACAAGATTTGCAGTTTTTGGTAGAAAAACGAGATTTTGCGTTTTTAGCCGAAAAACATGATTTTGCAGTTTTGGCGGAAAAATGTGATTTTGCGTTTTTGACGGGAAAACGTAATTTTGCGGTTTTAGCTGAAAACAAGATTTTGCAATTTTGGCCGATAAACATGATTTTGCAGTTTTGGCAGACAAACGCGATTTTGCGGTTTTGGCGGGAAAACGTAGGGTCCGAATGGTAACCGCGGATTTAGTAGTGCGGGACAAATAATTTGTTAGTGCGGTACGGTTCAACTGCGGTATGTGCGGGATAAATATATTTGTAGGACAAGTGCGATTACTCCAAAATAGGCGGTACAAAATAATGTTTGATTGGTGAAAAACAATTTGCTGTACAGATTTCATATTATTATATTTAATAACTAATATAATTATATGTTTTTATTTTTTGTATTAACAAATAAATTTTAAATACCAAAATTTATTTAAAATTAAAATTTGATTGGTAAAAAAAATATTTCAGTGATTGGTGAAATAACAGTTTGAAATAATAAGAAAACAATAAATAAGAAATAATACATATAATAGATAAATAATTTATAAACAAATATAGTAACAATATTAAGATACTTATAAATTTAGAATTGTTATTTATTGTTAATGAAATAATATTGTCATCTGCTAGGTTATGAATTTTAAGAATCAAAATTTAATTTTAATTTTTCAATTAATGTTATTCATTAAAATAATAAAAAAAAACTTATTTTGATAAATTTGCTGCAACTAAAACTATAATTTATTTTAAAATTGTTAAAATATAGTTGTAGAAATATTTTGTAGGGAACTAATTTACCATACTTTAATAAAATAATTGACTATAGTTTATTTATTTTCTATAAATCTGTTTCTTCTTTAGTAAAATTATATTATGTTGACAAAAAAACTAATTATATTATAACTTGAGAAGAAATAAGATTAAAATTTTAAAAAGGACACATATAAAAAAGTATGTCATTTATAAGAATTATTAACAATATAAATTTAAAAGATATTTGGAGGTTTATTTTTTAACACTTAATACTTTCCTAGACACAAAAGTCAAATCTAATATGCAAGTCTATGTGCCGTACCTGATCTTCGAAGCTTCTTTGGTATAAGATATTTGGAGTTACTAGTTAAAATAAGTGTTAATTATTACACTTGCTTTATTAGGCATTAATTAAATTAAAAATTTATTGCTTTATCAAGTGTGGAATTGAAAACCGCTAGAGAATTGGTAGTTGAGCAAATATTTGCGGTCCACTACTTAATAGCTTGTTCCAAAAAAAACGCAAACAACTTTCTTTATTTTTCAAAAAAACACAAAATCACAAAAACTTACCTGAATGATGACAGAAAGCGGTTTTCAAAAAAATACTTGAAATCCGCACTTATATAGGTCGCCATTCATTGCCGTAATTTTGCATTTTTGGCCGAAAACCAGATTTTGCGATTTTAGCGGAAAAACGAGATTTTGCGATTTTGGCAAGAAATTAAAATTTTGCATATTTTTGCGGGAAAACGTAATTTTGTGTTTTTGACGAAAAAATGTAATTTTTTGGTTTTGGCGGGAAAACGAGTTTTCGTGTTTTTGTGGTATGGCGAGAAAATGAAATTTTGCGGTTTTGGCGAGAAGACATAATTTTGCGGTTTTGGCATGAAACGTAATTTTGTATTTTTGGCAGAAAACGTAATTTTGCGGTTTTGGCGGGAAAACGTAGTTTTGCGGTTTGGCGGGAAAACATAGTTTTGCGGTTTGGCGGGAAAACGTAGTTTTGTGGTTTTGGCGGGAAAACGAGATTTTGCGGTTTTAGCTAGAAATGAGATTTTGCGGGTTGGTGGATGAAGAATTGAAATTTTAGAGTTATATTTATATTAGAAATGAGAAAATATATTTTATAGTTATTTAATTAAAATAGGAGTATTTTTGACTTTTACCAATTATTGGTAAGTTTTCGGATACCTAATCCAGTTCATTTCTTAATTGTCACTAAACGAATAATAACATGCATCTGCATCCAAATACTGTGTCTGGTTCACCAAACTAACAGCACCTAAGTATTTTTTTTGTTTTCTTTGAACAAAGTATTTTACCGTAATGATTTTGGTCATTATATTCAACATTAGAGTGCTATAGTATGAAAATTGTCAATTCATCACTATTTTGTTCAGCATAATCATTTAATGGGTTTACTAGGTAAGAACTCATTTAAAAGTAAGTTTTTAGTTTCTATAGATTTGGTCAAATAAACTCATCTTTCAACTCCAAAAAAATAAATAAAAGATCTAAGAAATTAGATTACACTATTCATTGAAATATTCCATGATCAAATAATATTTATAAGTTATAGATTATATAAATATAAGAAAGAAAATAGTATTGATAACACACTACTATGTCTATAAATTATTAATTTTATTATATCTTAGTAACTTAGTAAAATCAACCTAATTTAAAGTAAATGCATGTTGAATCAAACTGATTTAATTAAATTGGTTTTATGCAATCTTAATAATTATTAAAAAAAACTCCAACAAAATCTGTAAATTCCAAAAAAAAAAAAATTTTAAATAGAAAACAAAAAGTTTGCCCAGTGGTATACCCCGGTTAAAATATAATCATAATATTAAATCTTTGTCAAAAGCCACCATCAATTTTTACCGTTACGATATAAACTTCTCTTATTACTTTGGATCTTTTGGTGTGTTTAATTAGGCTTTTAATTCGTTTCCCAGAGAAAGTTACTGTATAAAAATATCAGTAAGAAAATTAAACTTTATTTAACCATATAAGCCAAGTACATTAACACAAACGGGTTAAATTGTTTCATAAAACGTTTGATATTATGTTATTTATTTCCTTTCATTTTTATTTATATATAAAATCTCTAGATCAGTTTTTCAACAAGTGGGATAAGCAACACCACACGCAGCGAGGACTTTGCGAGAGTTGGGAGAGCTTATGTACTGCGCAAAGGCAGGGTTCTTAGCGAAACCACACAGGCAAGACTGTTGCTCTGTAAGCTTTGCACAACATGCACCTGAGGGTTGTCCACCTCCCGTAATCGCTGCAAGGCAAGGCTGAAGCTGCCTTGCGTCACATGTCACTCCCACGTTTCCTTTGTCTCCCGTGTCGGCGGCTTTGATTGCAGCCGAGAATGATAACGAAAGCATGACGGAAACGACTAGTATCAATGTCACGATCTTCATGTTTACTTGTTTTGGGTTTTGTAATTTTTTTCTTAGGAACATTTTGTGGTCATGTTTTGGTATTTATTTGGGTATGGGTTTCGTATTGCATTGCATAACGCGAAATGCATGAATCTTGCATCGTTAAATAACGTGAACGTAACTAGCCGTCATGCAAAAAGAACCTAGAAACTAAAGGTCGAGAACAAGTAAGTAAACACGTTTATAAAAATAGGGGACAGGGGTTAATTATTTAGATAGAAAATACCTCATATGAAAAGATTATAGAATAACTGATTTGACTATTTATATCATCGAAATACAATAATTTTTTACGAGAAATTTTACATTTAAATGTGATAGTGTCACTACAAAAAAAACAGGTATGTTGTATCATTTATTTTGAATCACAAAACTAAATGAAGTAAATTTAAATTATTTATTTTCAAGTGAAGCAAATAAAAATGATTAGCATCAATTTAGATCATTTGATGTTATAATTATTTAATTTTACGTCAGTTATTTATAATTGACTCAGTTTCAATTAGATTGTATCACTTTTCTAAAATTGATATAAATTATATTTTTATATCATTTAGATAATTGATGTTTTTTTCTTTTGGATAAAATCACTTTTAAAAATGATTTAAAATTTACATGAATTCAAAACTGATGTTAAATAAAATTATATTTATAAAATTAATAAATCTATTTGAATACATAATTGTGAACGGAAAATAAAATCAATCTAAAATAATTCAAATCACCATCGACGACAAACCTAAACATACAGCGCTGTATCTCTTTTCTTCTTAGAGTTTTCACCACAAATTAGATCCTTAATCATAAGTAAGTGTTTTTCAACTTTGATTCTATGATTAGTTTTTGGTGTTTATTAATCTTGTTAGTTTTTTTCTAATTTTCTTTTCTGTAATTTTTTTCTGCAAAGTAAACACCAAACGTTGGTTGATGTTCTTAATTTTAAAGTTTTTATTATGCAAACACATGAAAAAAAAATCATATGTTTAGAGAAGCCTAGAGAAGCTTTTCTAGTGTTTCAATATGAGATTTTTTATTACATATGTGGTCTTTAATTAGTGAGATTGAGAATTTAACTATTACGATTCTGGATTCTAGACTTAGAAGCTTAATGTTTTTTTTTTTTTTTGTTAATTTTTGAAAGCTTACAATTTATTTAAATATCATTTTTTCAGGTTCTAATGGATAAGTATGGATCAATAAACCACGCTTATCTCAAGATTATATATATCAGGGGCGAATAACTTTTTGGAATTTGCATTCAGTAAATCAAAATCACATGTAACCGTTGTGCTCTAGCCAAATCTAAGTCAAGAGAAGATATGAAAGGAGATTTAATTTGCTATGGGTTTTTAAGTGATTACACAAACTGGACACTACACGGAGAGGAAGTAAGTGTCACGCAAAATGCAAGAGTACCTACTGATATATATTGCTCAAGCTGAATTGGATTCAACTTTGAATCTCTTGGATGATCTCTTTCCTGATATACATATGAATATGTATTATGAAAATAACATTGCATCGTCTGAGCAACCAATGGACACAAATATACCATCAACTACAAAAGGAGAAGTTTTTGATGAGTTGCTTGCTGATTTTACTCAAGAGCTATATAGTGGAAACACCAAGTTCAAAAAGTTGTCATTTATATTGAAATTGTACCATATCAAGTGTATGTGTGGGATTACTGACAAGAGGATATGCATGGTGCTTGTTTGTTGAAAGAAGCATTTACAGATGCCAAGTTGCCAAAGTCATTTAGTGACATGAAAAAAGTTATTCGCAAATTAGGTTTGAGCTATAAGTTAATTCATGCATGTCCAAATGATTGCATGTTATATTGGGAGAGAGACACAGAAAGGGAGATTTGCAAAGTTTGTAAAACTTTTCGTTGGAAAAATAATATTTCTGTTGAGAGTACCGTATCTGCAGAGAATACAGTATCTGCAGAGAATGCAGTATCTGCAGAAAGTGAAGTATATGGATCAAAAAGTAGAAAAAATAAATATCCAGCAAAGGTTTTGCGCTATTTTCCTCTAAAGCCGAGACTCCAACGTCTATTTATGTCATCAAAAACTTCTACCCACATGAGATGGCATGCAACTGATAGTAACAATGATGGGAAGCTTCGACATCCAAGAGACGGACATGCTTGGAAAGCATTTGATGAAAATTATCCTGAATTCGCATCTGATCCAAGACGCGACTCCAACGTCTATTTATGTCATCAAAAACTGCTACCCACATGAGATGGCATGCAACTGATAGTAACAATGATGGGAAGCTTCGACATCCAAGAGACGGACATGCTTGGAAAGCATTTGATAAAAAGTATCCTGAATTCGCATCTGATCCAAGAAATGTTAGGCTAGGCTTGGCGACTGATGGTTTTAACCCATTTGGTATAATGAGTACTGTTATAGACTTATAGCATATGGCCAGTGGTTCTATTTCCTTATAATTTGCCACCGTGGATGTCAATGAAGCAGACATCAATGATCCTCTCTATTGTTATCCCTGGAAAGCATATGCCAGGTAATGATATTGATGTTCATTTGCAGCCACTTATCAAAGAATTGAAAGAATTATGGTTTGATGGGATTAAAACGGTAGATGCTTCCACAAATCAAACATTTGACATGCGAGCACCCATCATGTGGACAATTAGTGATTTTCCTGATCTTAGTAATTTGTCGGGTTGAATATTTATACACCATCAACTTGTCGAAGCTGCAATTTTGATGGTTCTGGACAACGTTTACTTCATGGGCTCAAGACACAAGTGAATGAACTATCCGACCAAGTTAGTGGACTGACTATCTTCGTCCAACAAATAATTGGTACTTCCACTCATGATCAGGTATTAATATAATGCTAGTTTTTCTACGTTAAATTGTATCTTTATATTTTGATATATCAAAGGCAAGAGCATGGGCTACAAGTTTTGCTGCAGCTTTTAAGAACATACCAAATCCACCTTCGACAAACACACCAAGTTTGCCTAATCCTAATCAGGTAAGTAGTATTTATATATTAATTTAAAATTTCGGATCTCACCCTTCATATGATATATATTTTTTTTTTTATCAGGGAATGGACGATGGTGCAAATGTATATTCAAACAGTGGAAACAACGCTAGAGATATATGATCACGGAATGGACAATGGTGCCAATGAACTTAGTTTTACAATGTTTTTTTAGCGACTTTGCTTTATTTATGTTTCATGGATTTGCAAGATGGATGATTTATGTTATTTATTTTCTAATTTATGTTTAATAAATAGTTTTTTATTTAATTATTTTTGGTTTTAAATTTTCAATTTGTAATCTTTAATAAATCAATTAAATAAGCTATTTTGAAATTAAAATTCAATTATAATATGAAAATAATAATATTCGAATTCGTTTTGTAACAGAATCAATTATTAGAATCATTTATGAAAACTGACATGAAGTTACCATCAATTATGTACAAATGATAATAATATCTCAAATCGATTAACGCAAATGATACAGTTACTAAAATCACTTAAGAAAATTGATACTACTTTTTATTTCAGTTATATATAACTGATTCTAATATTTGAATCGGTTATTGTCAATGATACAACAATTAAAATCACTTCAAAAAAATGACACCAAAATAACATCAATTACGTAAAAGTGATATTAATAGTACAATCGGTACTTGAAACTGATGCAATTATTCTAATCATTTGTGATAATTGATACTAATTTTAAATTAGTTTAACTAAATGACATAAATACTAACATCACTTAAATGAAGTGATATAAATGTTGACATCAATTTTAAATAAATGATATATAATGACATTGATTATAACAATCGATGTAAATATTTGAATATTAGCATCGGTTTAACATAAATTGATACAAATTATTTGCATCAACAAAATATAAATCGTTCATTAAAGTGATGTAAATTGTTTTTGTATCATTTAAAACTGATACAAAAATAGAAAACAAATGATGTAATACCACCTTTTTGTAGTGTGTTGAAGGCTTGAAGTCATGCAATATACAAATAGGTGACCGCTAGAAACTGATTTTTAGCCCCTAAGGGAATGTAAAGAGTAACATTAATTAGAAAAACTCTCATTATAACTGACATTGATCACAAATCTTTCGAATTTTTAGTATAAACACGCGCAAACAACCGTCAACAAAGATATTAAGAGTTTCAAAATTTTCAAAAACTGTTGTTAATGCTGATTTAGTTTAATTGCTATGGGTATCATATATAAGACCATCATGAATTACCTTGTTGGATAATGAAGGTCTCGTATCGTACGTATTGCATGGTATTGCCAGGGCGGATCCACCTTGACCAAGGGTGGTGCATGTGCACATATGAAAAGTATAAATTGTTTAATTTGTTTATAAATTTGTAAGGTTAAAGTAGCTTAATGGTAAAAATGCACCAGTTGATTTATGAGGTTATGGATATGAGGTTATGGATTTGATCCCCTTCTCTGTAACACTTTTATAGTTTTTGCACCTGGTATAAAGTTTGGATAGATTTGCCAGCTTGAGTTGAGATTCGATTATCGATCACTAATACATTTACACATGGGCATGTAAAAATTTTCGCCAAAAATTTTTCCGCGAAAAAAAATTTACAAAGATTTTATAAGATTCTTACAAGGTTTTAAACGATTTAAAAATATTTATAAGACATTTATAAATTTTTATAAGTAGAAACCTATATTTATAAGACATTTATAAAGTTTTTATAAGTAGAAACCTTATAAAAACTTTTTAAAAGTCTTATAAAAAACTTTATAAAAACTTTGTAAATGCCTTATAAAAACCTTGTAAAAAATACTTTAAAAACCTTTTGAAAACCTTATAAAAACTTTGTAACAACATTTATATAAGTTTTGTATAACATTTTTATAAGCGTTTACAAGGTTTTTATAAGATATAAATTTCAAAAAAATTGGCGAAAAAATCTAATTTCGTAATTCTGGCGGGAAATTTTTTCATTTTTCAACGATAAATTTTTTCGATTTTAGTGATTTTACATTCTTGTTGCCATTTAGAAAAAGGATAATTTGGTTATTTTGTACATGAAGAAATGTAGTTTTAAAAATAGTTAACATAGATAGTATTTTAAAAAAGATATATTTTTAAAAATGCCCCGTTATTCTTTCTAACATTAGTAAGTGTGTAAACTATTACTAAAGTTGGGCTCATTTGCGGGAATATTAAGTGATGAACCAACAATTAACCAGAACGTTACAATTTTTTTTTAGTTTAGGCAAAGAAGAAAAGAAAGAAGAAAGAAAGAAAGATCAACACATAAACATGTGCCTAGCAGCCTAGGTATGTATTCCTCTTTCGATCCACACAAATTACACAATGTATTAATTTCTTTGTTTATAGTAATATTTTTTCTCTCTAACATTTGTATTGCTCTCTAACATATGTATTGAAGAATATGAACCAAAACCGAATCAAAATCAACTTTAATTATGACCACATCGATATTTAATTAAAAAATATCTCCATTAATGAAAGAAAAATCTTCAAAATATCATACATTTTTTTTTTGCCAAAAATACTATATGTTTCACAAAAGCCACATAAAATTTTGATTTTCCAAAAATACTACAAATACAATACTTAATTTTCAAAAATTTAGAATTTATTTGTTTAAAACGTAGATTAACTATTTTAAGTTTACAGTAAAGATTTTAGGGGTAGGAACATAAGTTTATGGGTTTAGGGTTTTTGGCAACAAAACTTGAAAGTGTAGTATTTTTGAAAATTATCATAAAATTCTTTTTACATTTGTATTCATCTCCTCAAATTAGTCCTATAATGGTATCATTGAGATGGATTTGCAATAGTCACTCTCGAATTTTGGTCGATGGGCAAATCCTCTAGTGTTTCATTTACTCATCTAAGCAATCCTCTAGTTTCTAGATATGTTAATGGATGGAAGACAATCAGCATTATGATCCCCTCTCTATGGAGCGGGGATTACAAACTCTTCAATCTTAATCTTGTCCCCCTGTTTCCTCTGAATATCGAACCCAAAGCAAGTTCTATACATCAAGTATAAGGATGATATTCATGATATCAACAGGTTGCGGAAGAACGGTTTTTTGACCTTGTCCCTTTGGAGCGGCGGTTACCGTTTCTTCCTCAACTTATTATCCCCAAACCCGTCAATTGACAACACTACCTTAACCCTCCTTGCCGTTGAGCAAACCCAGCTCTCCCTTCTTGTGCCGGTGAGATCCTCGGCTTTGGAACCCTCTTCAACGTCACTTAGTCTATTGCCGTGACCATTGGTTCATCTACCGCTTTGCTCGTGGATGACTCTTCGACCAACCATGTTATCACTTGCAAAAATATGCTTCATAGCTTTGGTCTCCAAGCTCTCTTGGATCCCTCGTCGAACTACCTTAGCTATCTGTAGAATTGGTAGTCGAACTAACTTGATTTTATTGAATGTCCCAACTTGGGTATTTATACAAAATACAGAGAGGTTTAAGATAAACACAAACAGCTAAAACCTAGGCATATAAGCCTTATCTCAATAAACTCTGAGCCTTATCATAATCTAGGGAGAGCTATCCTCAATACTCCCCCTCACGTTGGAGTGTGTAAGTCATGAACACCCAACTTGGACAAGATATAGTGAAACTGATCCCGCCCCAAAGCCTTAGTAAAAATATCCGCTAGTTGATCATCAGTCTGTACATGTTGCAAAGTAATAACACCGTCACCATAAGAGTCCCGCACAGCGTGACAATCATTCTCAATGTGCTTAGTACGCTCATGGAAAACAGGATTAGTAGCAATGTGAATCGCAGCTTTACTATCGCAAAATAGGTGAGCATGTGTAGACAGTTCGACACCCAATCCTTTTAACAATTTGCGCAACCATTTGATTTCTTTTAAAGCAACAGCCATAGACATGTATTCGGCCTCAGGCAGACGAATGGGACACAGTGTCCTGTTTCTTAGTCTTCCAAGAGATAGGAGAAGTACCCAAAAACACCACATAAACACTGAGAGATCAGCGTGTTAACGGACAAGAAGACCAATCCGAATCACAATAAACAGTCAGCGTCAGATCCTTATCAGGCTTGAGAAGAATACCCTGGGCAGGAACACCTTTTGAGGAACCGGACAACACGCAAAGCAGCTTCCCAGTGAGCTGCACGGGGAGTTTTCATGAACTGAGCCAAAACATGCACCGAGTAATACAACTCAAGACGCGTATGAAGAAGGTACAACAAACGACCAATAAGACGACGGTATGGCTTAGGATCAAGAAGAAGAGGACCATCATCCTTAGCAAGACCATGATTTTGTTCAAGCGGTGTAAAAGCAAAACGAGAACCATCCAAAGCATTGTCAGCAACAATATCAAGGGCGTATTTTCGTTGAGAAAGAAAAATACCCTCCGGAGATCGACTGACTTCAATACCTAAAAAATATTTGAGTTTATCCAAATCTTTCATGGAGAAGCAACGACTCAAATAGTCCTTAAACTGCTGAAGCATGGAGCTATGATTTCCACAAATCATAAGATCATCAACATACACGAGGACATGTAGTTCAGTACCATCACGAGAATAGGAGAACAAAGAATAATCATCATACGACTGAACAAAATCGAAACTAAAAAATGAATCAGAAAGCTTCTTGAACCAACAACGCAGAGCCTGCTTTAAACCATAAAAAGACTTCCGAAGACGACATACTTTACCAGGATGAGTGTGACGAAAACCTGGAGGAAGCTTCATGTAAACTTCTTCATCAAGATTACCATGAAGGAAGACGTTATTAACATTCATCTGATACACCTCCCATTGATTAGCAGCTACCAAATGCAAAAGAGCCCGAACTGTGGTCATACGAACAACCGGAGAAAATGTATCATGGTAATCTTCACCTTCAACTTGATTGTTACCAAGAGCCACCAAGCGAGCCTTATAACGTTCTATCGAGCCATCCGCATTATACTTAGTTTTGTAAACCCATTGACAACCAATAGCAACCTTGGTGGGAGGCAAATCAACAACATCCCAAGTCCGATGAATTTCAAGAGCATCCACTTCCTTCGTCATAGCATCAGTCCAAACTTTGAACCGAACAGCCTCTTTAAAATGCTTTGGCTCGACATTAGAGACGATTGTAGCCAAATAAACCCGATGACCTGCAGAAAACTTATCATCGGGAATAGAAGCTGACAAAGGAGACAAAGATATACCTTGAACCGAAGACGAGAACTGGGAGGAAGCAGTGACAAGAGCGTGAGCGTGAGCGAGTGTACTAACAACGTTGTAGAGAACATAGTCCTGCAAACGAACTGACGGAGTGGGTTGTCGTGAGCTTTTACGATGTGGCGGTGGAGAAGGGAGCAACGAGGAAGCAACTAAATCCGGAGCTGGGACAGGAGAGGGAACAACAACAGGACCAGAATCAACATCACTTATCGGATTAGTCCCAGAAGCCGGAACAGAGGAGTCAGCAGCAGGAGAAACAGAGGAGTTCTCACTCGAAGGACCAAGACTCCCCCTGTCGAGGACAGACGATGGGACGGAAGTACTCCCCCTGTCCACAATAGGCGAAACAGTAGACGACGTAGGAGCAAACAACCAGTCATCATCAAGAGTAACGGTCGGAGAAGTGACCGGAGTAGGAGCATGTGCAGCGGAGAAGGGAAAAGAGTCTTCACAAAAGAGAACATCACGAGAGACAACAAACTCATTACGCTCCATATCATAAACTTTCCATCCCTTTTTACTGAAGGGATAACCAAGAAAGACACACAGACGGCTTCGTTCACCAAACTTATCTTTGTCACGATATACACGATGAGTATAACACGCACAACCAAAAACACGAAGCTGAGAGTAGTTCGGCTTACAACCATAAGGAAGTTCATACGGAGTGTGTCATTTATGAATGGAAGATGGAGTTCGGTTGATCAAATACGCAGCTGTCAAAACTGCCTCACCCCAAAACTTGATTGGCAAGGTAGCTTGAAATAGCAATGCTCTAGAGACATTAAGTATATGCCTGTGTTTACGTTCAACCCTCCCATTTTGCTGTGGAGTGCCAACGCAAGAAGTCTGATGTACAATTCCAATTTCACGAAAATAAGAAGACACATATATGAACTCCGTACCATTATCACTACGGACAGTCTTGACCGCTTTGTCGAATTGCTTCTCAGCATACGTAATGAAATTGGCCAGAACACGTCGCACTTCTGATTTCTCAAGTAGCAAGTAAGTCCAAACTGCTCTAGAATAGTCATCGAAAATTGTAAGGAAGTAAACTGCACCACAAGAAGAGGGAACACGATATGGACCCCAAACATCACAATGAATTAAAGAAAAACAATCTTGAGTTTTATTAATACTTTCTGGAAAAACTTCTCGAGTTTGTTTGGCACGAAAACAAACATCACACGATTCAAAACCAACATCGGAAGAAGACTGAGAAAACAAATGTAGAGAAGAAAGCCCTGAAAAACTCAGATGTCCTAAACGACGATGCCACAAAGCTTTATCAAGAGAAACAGTTGCTGAATGTATCTTCACTGGGACCACATCTGTAAGATAGTACACACCGTCACGCTCTTCACCGCTTCCAATCAGAGTCCTCGAAAAACGGTCCTGAAGAAAACAAATTGTATCAGTGAATGTAGCGAGACACTTGGTTTGTTTTAAAATCTGAGAGACAGAGATCAAGGTGTAGTTTAAGGAAGGAGCAAAGAGGACATTCGTCAACGAGACTTTGTCCGTAAGAAACAAAACATCCACACTTGTAGCAAACGTGTTGCTACCATCGGCAAAACTAACCGAACACGACGGAACAGACACAACATTGGTCAGCAAAGAGAGTCTCCCAGTCATATGGTGAGATGCTCCTGTGTCCAAAATAATATCACCAAGTTCAAACTTACCAGACAATTTGTCGGAACTACCGCTGCCTGATTTTTCTTGAATCATCTTAGTTAAAACCTTCAACTGATCAGATGTAAAGGGAGGAAAAACAGAGGAATTGGAACTAGTTGCATGAGCAGTCACAGATTGCCCACGTCCTCTTCCTCCACCATTAACCATGGAACCACGACCTCCTCTACCTCGACCAGAAGAACCATGACCACCACTATTACCTTGTGCATTACGATCCATCCACCAATCTGGAAAACCAACGGCATCATCACCCATGATTTTCTTGTCACGCAAGAAAGTACAAAAAACAAAGAAAATTTGAAACTGAGAAAGAACAAAGAGATCGAAACAATCGAAAACAAGAGATTTTTTTTTTTAGACTGATTTAGGTCATATCTCTTTATATATTAGTTAATCCTTTCACATATTTCCGATGTGGGATATTTTACACTAACACCCCCCCCCTCTCCCCTTCACGCTCAGACATGACCATCTAAAGCGTGGGCATATGTGGAAACAACATCCACGGAGTGACCTAAGAAACAATCTGCTCTAATACCATGTAGAATTGGTAGTCGAACTAACTTGATTTTATTGAATGTCCCAACTTGGATATTTATACAAAATACAGAGAGGTTTAAGATAAACACAAACATCTAAAACCTAGGCATATAAGCCTTATTTCAATAAACTCTAAGCCTTATCATAATCTAGGGAGAGATATCCTCAATAGTCAATACTATCGTTTGTGTAGCTTTTTGGTTTTGCCATTGTATGGTGTTTGTACTTTGCTTTAAGCCGTTTTATCCTTGTACCCATGTATTTGAATCTTGTTTCTTTAGATAAATGAAAAACAAGTTTGTGTGAAAAAAAAAAAAAAAGAGAGAACAACTGTGTTGTGAACAGTGAACACATAAAAAATTTTGAAAAAAAAGAAATTTATTTGATTATTATTCACATAGGGGCACATGACATATATTTGTGCAACTTGTGGTATCCTTGGCCTCAGACTAAGTACAGAAGAAACAAAATTTCATAAATTCTCTCTAATCTTTCCAGAGAAAACCAAAAAAAAAAAAAAAATGATAAGGAAAAAACAAGCTCGATGTGAGCCAATCATCATCATCATCTCCTTCTCTTCTGTGTATTCTCTGCAACACACAACATCATCAACCTTTCTCTTCCTCCAACATCTTACTCACCAGTAAGTTCTCCTTTACTAAACTTATGGGGTCACTCTGTTTTTGTCTGTAATTTTTAGTTTCCGAATAAAAAAGATTGAATTGTTTCTATGTTTCAGTAGAAACTTAGGAGGAACATATCAATGGCTGACAAAAATTTAGGTGGAACTGTATCAGTGAAAGCCGCCATTAATAAGTACGGACAAAGAGCTACTCGAAACGTCTCGCCTCAGCTTGATTTGCCAGTCATTAAGGTGAATCCCAAAGATCAAACCTTTTGAGTTATGTCTTTCATATTTGTGCAAATAATGCGTTTAGTTTGTTAAAGTTTTGATTTTTTAAAGCAAATTGATGCATTTAGTTTGCTAAAGTTTTGATTTTTAAAAGCAAATTGATGCATTTAGTTTGCTAAAGTTTTGATTTTTAAAGCAAATTGATGCAAGTTTAGTATTACAAGTTGGTTATTGACTTATGATGATTGGTGGTTCTTGTTTATGAATTTTTGATTTTGGTGAACAGTCCTCTTCAGTTGCGGAGGATTTGCATAAGTCAGGGAGAGAACTTGGAATGTACAGAGAGAGTAGAAGAGTTTCCGAGTTTGCAAAGGCGAAAGCAGAAGCGGAACTGTTCAAGGCGAAGGAGATAGTAAAGGAGCTTACTTTAAGGATAGAGGAGTCGAATCGAAGGTTAAAGTCTCGATTTTTCGATACTGAAGCTGTGATGAAGGAGTCAAGGATATATGGGAATGCTGGGATTATGATAGAATTAGAGGATGTGAAGCAAGAACTGAGTAAGTTGAAGCTTGATATAGCGTATGTTTCGAGAGAGAAAGATGTGGCAGAGAAAGAAGTAATGGATTTAAGTTTTAAAATGGAGGAGAATTTGAAGTTGTTAGAGAGTCTTAAGTTAGAGGTTGATGTTGCTAACGAAGAGCATGTTTTGGTTGAGTTGGCGAAGATAGAGGCATTGAAGGAGTGTAAAGAGGTTGAGGAGCAGAGAGATAGAGAACAAAAGGAAGTGTCTGAGTCATTAGATAAACGGAAGAAGAGAATAAGGGAAATGATGAGAGAGATTGAGAGATCAAAGAACATTGAGAATGAGTTGTCTGAGACTTTATCAGATATTGAGATGTTAGAGATGCAGTTGAAGCTTGTCAAGGAGATGGAGAGGAAGGTTCAGAGGAATGATAGTATGTCGAGATCGAAAAACCGTGGTTTCGAAAGAGGGAAAGATGTTTTGTCGGTTTTGAAAGAGATTACAGAAGCAACAGAAGCAAAGAAGGAGGAGCTCGCTTCGATTAACGCGGAGCTCTTTTGTTTGGTCAATACAATGGATACATTGAGGCAAGAACTTGATCAAGCCAAACAAGAAACAACACGGTTTGAGAAGATGATACAAAAGGATGATATAATGATTGAGAGACTCAATTCGAAGCTGCTTATTGCGAAGGATCAGTTAGAAGCAGTATCTGCAGCAGAAGAAAGAATCAGCTCTCTTGCTGACAATTTAACTACTTCGTTTGAGAAGCTAAAGAATGATAAAGAAGCTGCAAAGAAAGAGGAGCTTGACCTTAAAGAAGAAGCAGCGATCATAAAGAGTGAAGTACAGAAAACAGAAATAGGAATTGGTGGGAAGGAGAAAGAGTTGCTTTCAAAGCTAGATGAGCTTGAGAAAGGTAAGCACGCAGAGGCTTTAGCTCTCGAGAATCTTGAATCAATGGCAGAGAAAACAATGGAAACTCGGGAAATGGAATCTCAGAGAAACTCAACCATCACAATCTCAAGATTCGAGTACGAGTATTTGAGTGGACAAGCTTGTCACGCGAAAGAAACTGCAGAGAAGAAAGTGGAAGCTGCAATGGCGTGGGTTGAAGCACTCAAGGCTAGCACTAACGCGATTTTGTTAAAGACGGAATCTTTAAAGAGAGTGAGTGGGAAAACAATGGTGGAAGAAGAAAGAGCATCATTCAGGATGCAGAGGTCGCTATCGATAAAGAGACTGGTCCAAGATGAGATTCAGAAGTTCAAGCAGAACTCAGAAGACTATGGCGTGATCAGGTCTCCTAAACCTATAAGAAAATCGCTTCAAAGTTACAAAGAGAACTCAGGAGACAAAGACGTGATCAACTCTCCTAGACCGATAAGAAAATCGGTGAGGCTTAGCGGGAAGTTCACACCGGTTCAGGGAGGGAAGTCGAGAAGATACTCATCAGGGAACAGAGGAACTCCAACGTTCTTTGTAATCAAGAAGAAGAAGAAAGTTCCGAACTTGGTTAAATTTTTTAGCAGGAAAAGGCGTAAGTCCTCTTTAGAACAACAATGACAAGTTTAGTTATCTTGTTGCCGTAACTGAGTTTTGTTTTGCTTGCATTTTAAGTTTCACATCATTGTTTGTAATGTATAGCTTGTAACCGGTTTATTGTTTTGAATTTTATTGTATTTATGTATACTTAAGTTGTATATGAATAAAGATAAGTAATATCATTTGTTTTAGTAAGTTGGATAATACGTTTCTGGGGCGTAATCATCTCTCTCAAATGGGCAAACTTCAGCTTCCATATTATAGAAGGACCAAAACATTTTCGCCACTAGCCGAGCCGACCACAAATTTGGTATAACCTTTTTCTATAACAGAAAAAAATAAAAAATAAAAAATAAATAAAAAAAATAAATAAAAAATCAAAGTAAATAAACTAAAACCTAATGAATCATTTTAGTTTGTTATATGAAATCTTCTTTTCGAAATTGTGAAACTAAATTAATGTTCCAAATTATGTAGTACTCAAAATGTTTAGCCATGACTCATGAAACTGACTTTTAAGTAGTGTATTTGTGTTTTTCATGTTTTTTCCGACACATGTTGTTAACTCTCATTCCCCAAACTAGTTGAGATTTGTCTCTTAATTAAGAACCAAAATGAAAAGAGAAACAAACAATTCTAGAAGTAAACTAGAGAGAACAAATCAAGTCGAACCGAAACTTAAATTGACCGGTAAAATAACTTATTCTAGTGGAAGATTTGACTTTTAGGATCAAGAAGTAAAATTGTCAATACATTTCCCCACCACTAAACAACTAGAAACTACCAAAGCTGTTCCTCATTACATTACGTGCCCCCTACTGTTCCAATGATCGCCTCAATCATCGCTCATTCCATTGACATATAAAATGAAATATATATATACACATACAAAATTTCAAACATTTATTAATTACAATTTGTTTGATGCATAGAATTTAGATGCAACTTTCTACCCAAAAAAAAAAACAAATATCTTCAAAAATTTAGAATTGAAAAGAAGTTATAACTGTTGACTTAAAGAACTAGGCCAGTCCAAGCTATTGCAACACTATTGATTAAAACATGCTACTTCTTGAGAGTTGAGAGAGATATTTAATAGCCAAGCTTTATACACTCAATTCAGAATTGATATCTCTTCTGAAATGGCTCGTTCATTTCTCATTCTCTGTTTCATTCTAACTCATTTCATTGGCATATCTACTTCTCTAAACGATCAAGGTCTTGCTCTTCTCTCTTTTAAACAATTCCTACAAAACCAGAATAACTCTGTTTTTACCAATTGGAACTCTTCAGATTCAAACCCTTGTTCTTGGCAAGGTATTACATGTAATGATGATTTGAGAGTTGTCTCCATTCGTCTTCCTAATAAACGTCTTTCGGGTTCTCTTCATCCTTCCATTGGTAGTCTCTTGTCGCTTCGTCACATTAACCTTAGAGACAATGAGTTTCAAGGGAACTTACCTGTTGAACTCTTTGCACCTAAAGGGCTTCAAAGCTTGGTGCTTTCTAGGAATTCGTTTTCCGGGTCGGTTCCTGAAGAGGTAGGGATCCAGAAGAGTCTCATGACCTTGGATCTTTCGGAGAACTCTTTCAATGGGTCGATCCCTCTTTCGTTAATTCGATGCAAAAGGCTGAAAACACTCGTTCTTAGCAAGAACAGTTTCTCTAGAGATCTTCCACCCGGGTTCGGTGTTAACTTGGTTCATCTCCTCACGCTGAAGTTTTCTTTCAATCGCTTAACTGGAACGATCCCCGAAGATCTTGGAAGTCTGAAGAATCTGAAAGGTACTCTTGATCTTTCTCATAACTTCTTCTCAGGTACGATTCCAATAAGTCTTGGAGATCTCCCGGAGCTTCTATATGTCGATCTTTCTTACAATAACCTCAGCGGTCCGATACCAAAATCCAACGTTCTGTTAAATGCCGGTCCAAATGCTTTCCAAGGGAACCCTTTCCTCTGTGGATTACCCTTAAAGGTTTCTTGCATCACAAGAAACACAGGGATAGTTCCTTCTCAGCTATATACAAGAAGAACCAACCATCATCCTAGACTCTGCATCATCCTTACAGCCACAGGAGGCATAGTCGCTGGAATCGTTTTCATTGCTTCAGTATTCATCTACTACCTTCGAAAAGTATCAGCTCGTGCAACCAAAGATGATTCCGAAGAGAAACTGAAGAAGACAAAGCCGGAGTTCTTTTGTTTCAAGACTGAGAATTCAGAATCTGAAGCGCTCGATGAGAAAAAAACTCATCAACAGGTTTTCATACCAATGGACCCGGAGATCGAATTTGACCTTGATCAGCTACTGAAAGCCTCAGCTTTTCTTCTAGGGAAGAGCAGGATCGGGCTAGTTTACAAGGTTGTTCTTGAAAACGGGTTAATGTTAGCTGTTAGACGATTGGAAGATAAAGGTTGGTTAAGGCTCAAAGAGTTTCTAGCTGATGTCGAAGCAATAGCGAAACTCAAGCACCCTAATGTCTTGAATCTCAAGGCTTGTTGCTGGTCTCCAGAAGAGAAGCTCCTGATCTATGATTATATACCAAATGGTGATCTTGGTTCTGCAATTCAAGGTAAGTTTAGTGTCGAAAATCGCATAAATTTATGACCATAAACTTTAGATTAAAGTCTGATTCATACAAGTTTACAACAGGTAGAGCTTGTAGCGTGTCTTGCAAGCAACTAACTTGGCCGGTCCGGTTAAGAATATTGAAAAGAATCGCCAAAGGATTGATGTACATTCACGAGTTCAGTCCCAAAAGATACGTCCATGGACACATAACCTCAAGCAACATACTTCTTGGACCAAATCTTGAACCGAAAATTTCAGGTTTCGGTTTAGGGCGTATCGTCGACACATCTTCCGAGGTCAGATCAGACCAGATCTCACCAATGGAAACAAGCTCACCAATCGTCTCAAGAGAATCATATTACCAAGCTCCTGAAGCAGCTTCAAAGATGACTAAACCGTCTCAGAAATGGGACGTGTATTCATTCGGTTTAGCGATACTGGAACTTGTAACCGGGAAATCTCCGGTTAATTCAGAGATGGATTTGGTTATGTGGATTGAATCAGCTAGTGAGAGAAATAAACCGGTTTGGTATGTTCTTGATCCGGTTTTGGCTCGGGATAGAGATTTGGAAGATAGTATGGTTCAAGTGATCAAGATCGGTTTAGCTTGTGTACACAAGAACCCAGATAAAAGACCACTCATGAGAAATATCTACGACAGCCTCGAAAAGTTGGGTTCTACAGTTTAAAATAATCATTTTATTTTTTTTTACTTTATAATTTTGATATTACGTGGGGGGTATTGAACACAGGACTGTGAAAGAATTTAATAGAATAATGAATTCTAGTGTTATTCGATCAAATATTTTATAAATTCTTATAAAGTTTTGTGTTATTCAAGTTATTACTTTTTTAACTCTATTAAAATCAAGTGTTATTGGATGTTATCTAATTTTATACAACATTATTATTTAGCGAGAATTCAAGAGAAATGTTAGTGTAAAATGTGAAGAACAGAATCTGAGCTTTTAAGGTCAGATTTGGATAGATAAAAAAAAAAAAAACAGATATTCACCAATTACTCGTGACGCTAACTCATCATTAGAACAAATAAACAAGGTATGCGTCCATTGCTCCCAGAATCGGCATTACGGCAGCGGCGAGAAGGTTACGGACGGTCCAATCCTAGCCTGAGAACAAGGTATGCATCGATTGCTTCCAGAAGAATCCATAACGGAGGCAACGATTGTCTCAACAAGTTTCTGGCACAGTACGGAATCTCTAAAGAGACCGATATCATCGCAAAGTATAAATTCGAACGTTGCATCTGTGTATCAAGATCGGATCCAAGCTTTAGCTGAGGGAAGGCAATAGAGAGATCCGCCGGTGGTGGAGGGATGTATAAGAAGCCTCCGTTGTCTCATGGCGGTGGTAGGGACTCTGGTAATGGTGGATGGGATAATTAGGATAGTGAAGAAGAACAATGGTGGTCATAAGGAGAGAGAGAAAGGTCACTAGTGAAAGAGAAAAGACAATATCTTTTTATTTCTGTTAAAATTCTAATAAAATTCTAATATTTTCTATTAAAATGTTATTAAATATAATCTCTGGAATGATAAAGAAAGATTTGAAAATCTTTTATTATCAGTAAAAGTCTGTAAATTATGATTTAAATTCTATTTAATTAAATTCTCTCACAATCGACTGTCCAATACCACCCCTAGTCAGCTATAAAAATGAATAATTTGTCAAATTTTATGTAATATAAGTATTTTTGTATTTATCATTCATAATTGTGATATTACGGTGAGCTATGTAATAAAAAATGTTAAATTCAAGCAAGTGTTGAACTAATAAAATAAAACGAAGAGAAGAGTAATTTTCATTTAAAATAGACAATTAACAAAAATGTCAATACAAAATTAACATAAATGTTTGTAATAGACCCGAACCCGACCCGGGATTAAAACCGGAGCTTGTACTCATAGTCATAGGTCAAACCTATTTTTAATGTCATCGAAACTGTACCCGCCGCCAACACCAAACCCATACCCAAACCCGAACCCGACACCGCAACCTAGACCGAATCCAAGAACCACATTAGAATGGTTCAGACCTTCATTGGCGCCAATCCCGAGCCCACCGGTGAGACCAAAGCCGATTCCAGCGCCGCAGCCAATGCCGCCGCCGATTCCTGGACCAGTGGTTGTGTTCTTGATGCTCTCGACTTGTCCACGGAGGAATCTGGTAACCGGAAACTCGGATTTCCCGCTTTTGACCTCTGGTTTACGGTTCCAGAGTTTATTTAATGTCATTGGTTTTGTTGTGATTGGACAAATGACAATCACTGAATTTTGTGAATTTATGGAGTGATGAGAAAAATCAGATAAGACTTGAGAAAGAGAACAAAAAAAAATTGACAAAGTGTATGATGCATATGCGTTTCCGTATTTATTGGGCTTATTTACATATGTATTGGGCTGAAACCCATTTAAGTATTTTTTTTTTCTTTTTGTCGTCACACCCATTTACAATCACAATTCTCGTGTATTTTAAGAAAATGGATTGTTCAATTCATTAAATAAATAAAAGATGTATAGAGTTCATGAAATCACGATCAAGCTGGAGCTGGATTATGGAGCCATGGAGGCATATTGGTAGCTATGTTTAGGGGTGCTAAAATGAGTTCAGATTCATGGGTAAACTTAATGTAACCATATATATAAACTCACTGAATTGGAAATGTGGGGTTTGGTTGTTCAAAAAAAAAAAAGTAAATGTGGGGTTTGATGAGTTTATGAAATATAATTGGGGGTTATTGGTTTGAGATTTGAATAGAGCTTTAAAGATTTTAAATGTTATGTAGAATCTGTTGTTATTAGATCAAGATTTTGTTAAACTATGTTATAGTTTAGTGTTATTATTGGATTAAGACTTTTATGAAGTCATTACAAGTTTTGTGTTATTCAATTAAAACAAAAGAATCTAGAATTGTTAATGAATTCAATTATTATGTTATTGATTCATGATTTTAGAAACTTTCTTTACAAAATAAAGTCATCGAGAGTATTACAAAAATACAGGGATTGTTTGGAACACTTTACAAGATTTTAGAAAACTAATCAATAAAACTCTCTAACAATCTTTAATAATCTTTCACTTATTCACTTTTGATGATTTTGTTGAACTCTTCAAAAAATCTTTATAAATTAGAATCCAATAACATCCTCTAAGTTTCGCTAAAACGGGTTGATGAGTTTTTGTCGGTTTACAAAACTAACCCATCAAATAAGTTTTGTCGATTCGTAAAAACTAAAAACCAAATAAAATAAAATAAATAAAAATAATTCTCGCAAATAAAAAAAAATTAGTTTTGTTTCCAAATTTAACACATCATCTTTAAACTCCAAAAATAACATCATGTTTGTAAATTAAACTTCAATCATCTCTAAATACTAAATTCTAACTCTTCAAACTTATATAATATATATGTAAAATATAATCCAAATCTCTAAAAAAAAATTATAATAATTAATTTTAAATATTGTAATTGTGTGAAATAATGCTATTTTTGGAAGTTTGTGGAGTGTGTGGTAGTTTTTTTATCATAATTAAATCGACAAGCCCCGATTCATAACCAATCTCTACTATACAGTGTAACGCGATTTAGTGGAGTCGAACTCCGGTGGAAACGATCGCAGAAGTAGTAGCGTAGTATTATAAGAGTGTGCGATAGTATTTTATAATATTTCTCGAAGAGACAATTTCAATTAAATTTGTAAATTGAATCAATAAAACCAAACTATCTTCCACGTGTCAATGCCCAAGATCGAGCTCAAATCCCTAATCTTAGAACTAACGTAATCAAATACCTCATCATCCATTTCTCTAGCTCAAAATAACTAAAAATGAATTTCTGAAGTAATTTCATGTCAATCTTTCAGCATATGTGTAAAAAAAATAAAGTGATTATTTTAGAGTGGTCAAATATGTTTGTTTAGTGCCATTGTTCCTTTTTCTCTTTAAAACTTGACTGAAAATTGACAAATACATCCAATCCTATATATAAGTTTTTTTTTTTTTAAATCATGTTTTAAAAAAAAATTCTTAATAACAATTTTCTAGGAAGTAATCGATTTTTTTTTTCTAAACCATAGATATTGTTAAATATTTCTTGTAAATATAAGATAAATATATTTTGCAAAAATCATTTTTTCTAAATACAAAAATGCATGGAGGAAAAAATTATGAGTGTAATTTATCAAAAATAAATCTCTATTTAATTACATATTCCGAATACAACTCACAAATTTGAGAAAGAAAGCGTGTATATATATATATATATATATATATATATATACATAATGGGTGAATGTTGTTTAGGATTACCATTACATGTATGATTTTTCATATACTTCTTATATTTAGACTTTTTATTGTTTTGATTGGTTAAAAAGAGTTTGTGTACTATGAGAATCTAACTAATTTATTTGTTTGGAGGGAGATAAGAAAGTTGGAATAAAAAAAAGTGAGTGGATCAGATCCATTTGCTCGCAGATATATTTTCTAATTACAAAAATGAAAAGCACACATTACATTTAAAAAAAAAATCAAATGAGTTCCTAGAACTTTTGTTCATTGTCACTTGCGAGTCCATGCCATATGAATACTATTTGAATGTATCTTAGTAACCTCCAATTTTCTTTTTGTTTATGTTAGTTGTTGCACATTCTAACATAAACATTTACCTGCAATCATTATAATCGAGTTGACAACCTTATATTTTTGTCTTCTGAAAATAAAGTATGAAAATAAATATTTAAGGAGAATAGCACTTACACTTACTTTAGGAGTTTAAGTTTGTAAGTAGACATACTTTTGAGCTAAGCTGCATGGAATCGGAAGTGGGTACTCGGAAGCGTAGAAGCGAGTTTTAAAAAAAAAATATGAAGCGGATACGTGATAGAAACGTATATATATATATATATATATTTAATATATATTATATAATATATTATAAAATACTAAATATATATATAATATAATATAATACCAAACATATATTCATATAATCATATTAAAATAAGAATTAATATGAATATTAAATCTTAAACAAATAATTATAACATGTCTAGAACAGTTGAGCATAATATCGAGCATAATATAAGCAGAATAGCTATAGATATCATCACATGATTAAGTAGCTTTGCAAAATAAACTCATGATTATAATCACATATTTTAAATACATAAAGTTATATGTACATAAAAAACAGAGCACAAAGTTAGGTCATGAGAAATAAAACGTGGGGAGGTTTCCGTTTGAGAACAGTTTTCTGACTTGGAGCCTCAGTTGTGGACAAGTTCAGTCTCGGATGTGGAGGAGTGTCGACCGATGCTGATGGTGCGTCGATCGACACTGAGCTTGATGCTTGTGTAGCAGAAACTTTCTCAACAGAAAAGTCTGTCCATCAATAGTAGGAGCTCTCCTCAGCTTAGACATCCCAAAGTTCATACTTAAACCGTCCACATTCAGTGTTATCTGTCCCTTCTGCACATCTATGATGGCACCAGCTTTAGCTAAGAAAGATCTTCCTAAGATGAGAGGATCTTTAGGCTCTTTATCATACCTCAGCACAACAAAGTCAGTGGGAATCATGAAATCTCCAATCTTAATTGGAATATCCTCTAAAACACTCTCAGGAATTCTTCGGGATCGATCAGCTAAGATAAGAGAAATTTGAGTTGGCTTGAATTCTGTCATTCCAAGTCTCAGAGCAACAGAATGTGGCATCAAGTTGATGCTAGAGTCAAGATCACAAAGTGAGTGAGCAAACCTTCCTGTGGAGATAGAACAATCTAACACAAAACTTTCAGGATCTGGTAACTTCTTTGCAATCCTACTATGGATCATTGCACTCACTTTCTCAGATACAACCACTTTCTCTTTCCTCTCCTTCTTCCTTTGTGGGGGCTGATTCAACAGGATTGAGCTGACATCCTTGGTTAGCAAAGCTCCTTCCTCAGGACTCAAACCATTAGTGACCATCCTCTTCACATACCTCTTAATCCCAGGAAAAAACTTGACTGCATCAATCAAAGGCATCTCTATCATCACCTTGTCCATCATAGCTTTGCATCTAGCTTCTTCAATCTCCTGTTTGGACCTCCTAGGCTTAGCAAAAGGAACCTTCGGCTTATAAGCTTGCTCTGAATCAGATGGTGGAACTTGAAGAGAAACCGGAGCTGTTCGTGGGGGGTTTCGATCGATGTTGATGGAGCATCGATCGATTCTCTCGTTCTGGAGTGAGTTTGCCTCGATGGATGGTGATTGCATTGATCGATGCATTGTGATGGCGTCGATCGATGCTGGCTCCACTAACGTATCTTCGTCTCCTTCCTTCACCAAAATCGCATTACAAGCATGCTTGGGGTTCATCTCTGTTCTTCTAGAAAGAAGTTCTTCTTGTCTTTTAACAGACCCATCAGTCTGAATTACTTGATTCTCCAGCTTCTTAACATGAGTGTTTAATGCATCGAACTTCCCAGTCAGCTCAGTGTATATAGAATCAATCTTCCCATTGAAGTCTACTGTTAACTTCTATTGACCTTCCAAAATCTGTCCAATCATTGATTCTATCTTGCTCTCTAAATTGGGTGGAGGGAGGGGTTGGTAAGAAGAAGAACCATAGTTCCTAGTGAAGTTGTTGTTTGGATTTCCTGAGAATGAATTCTTCTTACCAAATCTCTGATTTTGATATCCAGCTCCATACACATAGTTAACACTTTCTTTGGTAATCTCTGAATTTGGCTCAAAAGTCTCAACATCTTCAGCAAAATGGACAGACTTCTTTCCCACAAGAAGATTGTGGACTGTATCCAACTTAGCATTCGCCGCAACAAACTGATTTGAACCATTGCCTTCATGTGCTCTTTTCCGCTCTAGGTCTGCATTCTTAGTATTGTTGCTTGAGGCTAGCCTTTCTATCAACTGTTCAGCTTCATCCGGGTACCTTGTCTTGAAGTTCCCATCACTAGTAGCATCCAAAGCCATCTGATACCTCTAGTCAATACCACTGAAAAATATACTAATCAACTGCACTTCTGAGAACCCATGATGCGGACAGTCCCTCTGGTATGCTTTGAACCTTACCCAAGCAGCTTTGTAAGATTCAGCTAGTCCTTGTCTAAAGGTAGAAAGCTTAATCCGCAGCTCATCGGACATCGCATCATCATAGATGTAGTTGAGGAATGCCACCTTGATATCATTCCAGGTCTTCAAAGATCCTGGTTTGAGTTGTCTTAGCCAATGAGAAGCTTCCTCGGCAAGAGAGTAGGGGAAGAGCTTGCAGTAGAGATAGTCCTCTGTGACTCCATTAGCCTTGATGCTTGTGACTATATCCTCAAAGTGCTCAATGTCGTCTAGAGGCTTCTCATGCGACAAGTTCTGGAATGACCTTTATCCAACAAGAGCAAAGTAGGCAGGCTTCAACTCAAAATCATTCCTCGGGAATGGAGGAGGGACAATTGCGGATCGGTTCTCATAGAACAAATCTGGTCTGTTGAAGTCCGCAAGAGTCTTGACAAGCTCTCCATTGTCATCCCGTCTGCCCTGAAGGTTCTGCTGGTCGTTACCATCCAAATTCGCACCATCCGCACCAGCTCTAACATTGCGTCGATCGACACCAATGTTGCGTCGGTCGATGCCTTCTTGGTTGGGTCGATCGATGCCGTCATTGCATCGCTCGACGCCACTTGCATCGTCCTCAACCACGACGAGTTCTTCCTCAATCACTCGTCCTTTAGCATCAAGTTTCTGGTCTTGCTCGTTGCGCACATAACCCTCTTGATCCTTCAAAACTCCAGCCTCATCAGGTCTCAATATGATTGTTTTGACCATCTTTGCTGACTTGGCTGCTTTTGTGTTTTCACGCTCTAGTTGTCCTAACTCTTGGTTTGTAAGCTTCACAACTGGATCAGTAGGATTTTTCCTGGTGTTAGGCTTAGGCATGTACCTGAAACACACAAGAGACAAGAAACAAAAGCGTGTGAGTAAAATAAGAAAATAAAAATTTAGACAAAACTAAAGACTTTAATCTAATGGTGAATCAAAAAAGTCCCCGACAACGGTGCCAAAATTTGATATGCTCAAATTTAACCCTGAGCTACTCTCTCAAATTAAGAGATCAATTGTAGTATTTAGGGATCAAATCCACAAAGACTCTAGATTCACACAGTAGATTTAATAATCTTTTAATTATGCTAAACCAAAATATTAATTTAAAAGCAATGCAAAAACAGAATTCAAAAGTGTTGTAAATTCAGGAATTAAAAACGCTAGGCCTAGGAAAATTCTCAAGAAATCATGGAAAATCAGATCAATTAATTAAGTAAGCAGGATTCAATAATTAAGCACCGTTCTTGAACTCTAAACACAATTGTAAAATAAATCAGTTCTCACTGCAAATATTATCTAAGTTTTAAAACCCGAAAATCCAAATCTCTTTGCAAAATTCAAGGTTAAAAACCAGCAATAAAATCAAGTTTAGATAAGTTCACAAAATCACTAATTCAAATCTCTTTGCAAAAAGTAATTTTGCTCACCAAAAGTTTTTGTCAGGAAAATCAATTATATTCTCATATCAATCAAAATCCTAAGATCTAAATCCAGATGACTAATCAAAGATCTAACATTAAGAACAACCTATGGTGAAGAACAAGAAAGATAATGAATCCAAACAATTAATCAATCTAACAATCCATGAATTCCCTAATGAGAAACCCTAAACCTAACAAGCAGATCTACTCAGACATAATCAATGAAACACAAATCATATTCTGAATAAATTGCATTAAGAGATTAAAAGAAGTAGAAAAGGAGTTCCGAATCTTCTCTGGAAGGAGTCTTGATTCTTCTCTCCAAAAACTTTCTAAAATCTCTCAGGGATTTCTCTCTCAAAAGTTGCAGGAAAATAAAGCTTAGTAGAATAAAACTTAAGGGTTTCTAAAACCTAAAAATACTATATATATATATCCTAAAACACGTCCAGAGACTAATGATGCAAATATAGAAAACTTTGGGGTGGTTTTGTAAATCTTCAAAACTTGTGGGAAAACTTCCGATTTCTTCTTTGGCTATGCATCGATCGACACTATCAATTGCATCGACCGATGCATATGTCTGAACTCTTCTCCCAACTTCACAGCTTAGCCTCAATGCTTGAATATATTCCAAATCCTCCTATTTAGCTCCATTATGCTCTCATCCATGCTAAATCTTATAAAGACACAAAAGACTCTAAAAATACCAAAAAGACTCTATAAATAAGACTTATATCATGGCCAAAAACACCTAAATACCATGATATATCAGGATCCTATTGTCGAGATCTGTCTCTGCACAACCATGGTTTCAACCCCTATTTTAGAAATCGCTAGGCGCTAGTCGGGGTGGGCCTAGCGCCTAGCGAGAAAATCAGAGATTAAACGGGGATTAATCGGCGACTAGTTTTAGGGTTATTTTATTAAATTTGTAATAAAATTAAAATATATTGGACTAAATATATGTATAATTCTGTTTATGTTAAAAGAAAAATATAAAACTATAGTATTGTCTTTAAAATTATGATTTTTAATAAAAGTTTATACATCAGTTGTTGTAAAACATCATAAACTCTTAATTTAAATGTCAAAATAACAAAAATATATATGTCTGATTAATATTTAGTTCCAAAAATAATCGGTATACACAAAATTAAGCAGAAAGTAATCGGATTAGACAAATTATAATCAAATTAGACAAATATAAGCGGACAATTGATGCTAGGCGGAGATTAGTCATTAATCGAGGTGGAAAGGGTGGGCCTAGCGATTTTGCGGAGCATAATCGGTGCTAGGCGGAAATTTTTAAAACAGGGTATTATCTATGCAAGAAACGATTTGGAGAAGAACAACATAAGGTGTGTTTCAAACCCAATTCTTATTAAGTCCAGGTCTGATCCAAATTATTATTTGCCAAACCTTAGTACATGGTGGGATCAAGATAACAAACTCTTTGGCCGAAGACTCCATCTGAGTTGTAATTCACCATCAATGCTATGGTTTTTCTCTAAGCTTTTGAAAACCCTAGCAATAGTAATCCTTATGTCAATGTTTTGTGATCCTCAAAGCTTGAATGTTTATGGTATGTGTGTAACCCCCCATCTCTGTTCCTAAAAGGTATAAGCTCGGATGTGCTGAATTTTTCAAATGTAGAACCGACTACAAGTTTTGTGTGGAATTCCTTAACCTCTATGGCCAATGGCTTCATGTGAGGGAGGACCCACCTGCTATGTTACGGTTTTGCATCTATCACTTTTGTCTCCCGATTGTAGCTTCACCTAGTGTCATGAGTTATGAGCCTACAACTATGAAGAAACTTGAGGTCTTGGTTTTGAACTTTCTCATGGTGGCGAAGAATCTAACATTTGTCTCCCCGATGGAGCACTCTTCTAAAAGTTTGGTCGCATATCTTGCGCATGGCGTGTATGGTCACATGCTGATCAAGGAATTCGTGAAACTCGTCTTTATGGTCGAATCTACTATGGTTCAAACTTTGCATCTTTGGAAAACTCATGGAACCACTATCTCTCTTTTCCTTTTGTTCTTTTGTTCTTTAACCTTTGTTTGTATGAACTCCCCTCTTTGGAGGTTTTAAGTTAATGAAACTTCTTTTAAACAAAAATGTGGCCATGTGGAGGTTTCCGCGTAATGTAATGTGTTGGATGTAAACCTTCTTCTAAGCATGCATGCATGCATCTCTATTGAAAAAGGTGATATGGTGAATTGCGTACTTAACTATCCATCTAGTCACTAATAACAAACTTAATATAATTACTTAGTTAAAATTAACCTATCATATGTGGCCGTGTGGGTTTCCGCGTAATGTAAACATGTAATATGTTGCAATGTATATATTCCTATTCCAAACATGTATCTGTACTGAAAAAGGTGAAAATATATAATGGTGAATTGCGCACTTAAAACTATCCATCTAGTCACTAATAACAAACTTAATACTACTTCTCTCTCAACTTTTTATAGATAGTTAATTAAGACATTAATCTCACTTTGGAGATTACACTTTTTCTATTTAGAGGTGCCTCTAGTTGTTTAATTAATATTTCACACCAATATTCTAAAGTCTTTCCAAGTAACTTAATTTGATAGGCAACAAAGAAGATTTTTGTAACTAATGTTGTTACTGCATAAAATGTAAATGTTACTTTTCTGCTCTAACCTAATGTATGATTGGCTAAGCTCTGGATGTTTGATCAAGACATCTTTATTTCTTTGTTAGTGATAAGCATTAACATGTTAACATTTAACACACAAAAATAAGAAAACAGTGTGTTACGTTTTTCTCTGGAGATGATATATATATAGAATCGGTTATTGATAATATATATGAGTTCATGATTAAGAGATTTTATTGCTAAACGAAAACAAAGAAACTATTAATTACGACGAAGGAATTGAAGTTTTCAATGGACATATAAGGAAATGAAAGAAAAATATTAGTGTTTTGTTTTTATCTCCAATTCATTTCATCGGTCAAGACCACTTCATCCTCGATTGAACTATATTAATCTTCTTTAATTTATAATAAATTGTAGGATTAAACATATATAGCTAGAATATTAAAAACCTCAAGAGTTAGACTTCTGATTGTGATTAAGACAAATCTTTTATGGGTATTTCCCAAGAACTCGATAAACGATCAAGAAATGAGAATATATGATTCAAGTATAGAGTGTGTGACTCATAAGGAACAAGAAGAGAAGAAATGCAGAACCAACACATGAATATATATTATAGGGATATAAAACTTATCTCTGATGAGTTTGGAGACAACAATTTCCCAATTATTTTACTTACAAGAAAGTCTCCCTGGACTTAATAGTTCAAGAAAAATTAAAATTAACATGTCTATATATTTCACTCGCCCTCAAGATCAATATCTCAGTTTCTTATTTATAAGAGAGCTTCACTCTGGAATAGTAAAAGTAACCTATCACTCGGAGAGCTTCATCTCCTTCATAATTTCCTCCATCTCCTTCTTAATTTCTTTCGTCTTCTCGGAGAGCTCTTTCACCTTCACTTGATAATCGTTGAGCTTCTTCTTGACCTCTTCAATGGCACCAACATTAGGTCGACCAGTTGGATGAAGAAGTTGGACTGTCTCCGCACAAAACTTCTCAAACTCATCATTCAACTCCGTGCTCATACGATCCAGCTCTTCAATACTAGTAGACAAACTAGTGTTTCCTACGTTAGCCATTTTTTCTCACAAAGATTTCAAAAAAAAAAAAAAAAGAATTTGGATGAAAAAATTATAAAAATGCGATATTGTGAAAGAATTTAATTTGTGTGTGTTGCAATGTAAAAACCCTCTTCTAAACATCTCCATTTATAGCTGAGAAAAGGTAATCATGTTGAGTTGCGTACTTCAACTCTCCACCTACGCCACTAACACAAACTTACTACTTCTCTCACAAGTCTATGGTTAATTAAGGCAATAACTTTACTTTTGAGGTTAGACCTCGTGAAGGTTCATTTCTCTACAAATTATTTTTTTTTTTTCGCAGCTACAAATTATTTTCTAGTAAAAATTATAATGAAAATAAATGTGGACAGATAATAAATCAATAAATTTCTAGTTCACATTTCCTGGGCACAAGACTCAAGGCCACGGGATCATCCTTATGGGAGATCAAGAAACGAGAATATGATTCAATTAGAGGGTGTGACTCATAAAGAAAAAGCATAGAATGAATGAGAACAAAAAGCAGAGAACCAATTTTCCAATTATTTTACTTACAAATGTATAAGGTTTAGAGTTTAGAGACAGCAATTTGTTAGAAGTAAAAGTTTCTCTCTCACAAAGAACAAAAGAAGCGTACTTATTCTCTGTTTTATAGAAGACAAAACAGAGGATTTGAGAAACTTGTGGTTTTATTAATAAACTGAAAAACTGATATGTTTACATTATAGTTTCGATGCTTAAATAGATAAAACAACAGACACAATAAAGAGTTCTATCTTTTCTACTTGTGACGTTTAGACAATACGACACAATCTAAACATCACAACTTTTAACTAGAAACTAACTTATACGAATGTGACTTTATGTTATACAAAACTCAATTATGTCTAACACTCCCCCTTAATTGAGTTTTGGTCTAACTCCAAGCTTCTTCCTTGCTTTTGATCTCGAACTCTTCATCATCTGCCACGTTCAAACAACCTTCTTCTTCCCTCGCAAGTAAGGCACTTGCGTCTGAGTTATTCCATCCAAATGGAAAACTCTTATTCTTCATCTCAATATTCAGTATCCTTCTCCCTTGAGGATTGTAGATGAGACATCTCTTGTCTTCAAATAAGACTTCGTATCCTTTTGATATCATTTGAGAAACACTCAATAGATTTCTCGCTAAACCCTGCACTAGAAACACCTCTTTGATGATCTTCTCTCCTTGGCTTGTCATCACTTGGATATTTCCTTTCCCTGCCGTCATTACACATTGACCATTCCCCACTTTGATCGGCACCTTTATACTCTAATCAAGAGTGATGAAGTATTTAACTTCCTTGGTCATATGGTTAGTGCATCCGCTGTCAACTAACCATGTCCCATCTTTTGTTTTTGATGATACTTCTTCAACCATACTGAACAGCATGTGATCCTCATCATCTGTCTCTTCTAGAATTAGATCCGCTCCCTCGGTTCTTCTTAGTTTGCAATCCCCCCCCCCCCTCGGTTTATGAGAAAGAGGACCCATGGGAGGGAAAAGAAGCATTGAAAAGGGGTTTAAGGTTGTGGGTATGAGTCCAATTGTGACGAGGAAAAGGAAGAAGAAGGTTTAAGAATTTTATGTGAACGATTTGATTATTGTTTTATTTTGGTATAACTGTCTCGGTTTGTATAACTAGGTAGCGAAGTAGTACCGTGAGGGAAGGGTGAAAAGAACCCCCATCGGGGAGTGAAATAGAACATGAAACCGTAAGCTCCCAAGCAGTGGGAGGAGCCCTGGGCTCTGACCGCGTGCCTGTTGAAGAATGAGCCGGCGACTGTTTGAAGAGCATAGGCAACAAATACGATTCCCACGAGAAGATATTCCTTTTAGTCTTCCTCGATGTTGTTTACGAAATCTGGTTCTTTTTGGGTTATAGTTGATGGGTTTTTTCTAAATTAGAAATTCCATCTCTACTACAGAACTGAACGTGAGAGTTTCTTCTCATCCAGCTCCTCGCGAATAAAAGGACTAAAAAAGTTTGTATTACGATATAGATGTAGTTAATGATTAATTCTATTAATCATGGTATTAAATTTCATCTGATTTCTTCTAAATTTGTGTATGTCTTTTTCGAAATGGAATCCAAGATGAATTCTATTTATTTAAAAATAACGTAATATCATCATCTTGAATGTCGTTTTTGTTAGAGTTAGAATATTCTAACAAATCCTTATTTTCTTTTATCTTTTTAAAAATTTTTTTTACTTGAAAAAAAAAATATTCGCCGGCGAATATTTACTCTTTCAATATCTATATTAAGTTTGATGTTTATCCTAGGAAATATCAGAATAAAAAATCAGAATAGATAATAAAGTTTCTGGTTTATTCCGCCATCCTGTCCAATGAATTACTAAGATTTGTTTTTCAATAGAATCCTCTATATTCATGGGTTCCGTCGTTCCCATCGCTTCTTGATTAATCATTAGGCCCGAATTC